>OW285235.1:162405396-163014353 GCA_935421215.2 Melolontha melolontha
ATATTTATATGTTTGTGAGTGTCGGTTGGGAGTTATCTTGACTATTTTATGTTGGTATCTATTGCAAGGGTATTCTACCTCTGTACTTGTCAGATTTTGATTTTAATACATTGCTTTTATTTATATATTTGGAAGTACGTGATATCCAAATGGCTGAAATTAATAAATGTTTCAGGTTCAGAGATCATTTAATAATCGCTAAATTTATCTACTAATGTAAATAGCATGAAAATTATGTTTCTGACAATTTTTCACTTTCCGTATATAAATGATCTGAAACTAAGAACTGAAGTGAGAGTTATTAACGAACGATAATGATTTTTGTGAATACTCTGGGATTATACTAATGCTTCAATAACAAACCTAATGAAATATTTTTGGAAACTGTATTATACACATTGCCGATGATAACTGTAGCGAATTATGTTTTTCAACGTGTTCAACATATTTTATCCAAATATATTTTGCATAAAAATAAATCCGAGCTCAAAAAAGACCGCAAACGAAAAGGCAACAAACAATAGTTTTGCTCTAAAATGAAAAAAATATTCTATTTTTTATTTTACTTCATTATTCATTAGATAGAACGAATTGAATCGTAACTAAACTTTTGGCGCCAAATTTAAAGCAGAAAAAATCAATTTTATTTCCTTGCACAGAGTTTTGTTTATAATAGGATTGTTTACAAAAAACGCAACAAATGGCTAAAAAAACGTTATAAAAGAAACGTGGTGCAAATAATGTACGTGAACAAAGACTCTCTGGAATGCGCGAGTAAGTTAATTTAAGTTAAGTTAAGTCGAGAAACTATTCGTGAAAAGAGTGTTTTCTGTATTTAATACATAAGCGTCTTTCAAAAGAGACTGCCAACCAACGTACTCATAGGCTCAGTTTATTAGATGAGAGGCTTTCAATTATCCAGCACCGTTTCGACATTGACATAAAATTATATGATAATGAAAAATGCGTGAAAAGCCACATCTATCCTAGAATGTATGATGCATTTCGCTCTTATTGGAGCTTGTCAACACACAGTATTCCGGACAGACATGACTTTTTTAAAAAATTAACGCAGCAAATTAGGCAACATTTACGTGTAATATGAGTAAGTTCATTATAATAAAATTATATCATCTATAATTTTAAAGAAATATCAGAACAGTAAAGGTGTTAAAGAAAATCGTTAATGTGTGAGCAAACCAATAGATAAGTGATGCTTTGTTTGTACTATCCCAGTATTGGCCTGGTACCGACTCACGATTATATGGAATCATCTTGGAATCATCAGCCCCTATCAAACGTATCCAGAATCATTAAAATCTGCCAACCTGTTGAATAACTAAGCACAAAGAAACATTAAAAATATACATGATGAATTCATAACCTCCTCCTTTTTGGAAGTCGGAATAAATACATTTTTACGAAATATGATAGGTCACTAAAGTACATAATTGCATTTTGGAAGTATTAAGTATTGAAAAGCCTTTTTGAAATAAAGTACCCAATTTTAATGAACGCGTGGTAAATCATTTTGCACATAACATACTAAAGAGTAAAGACTTGATCTCAAGTTTAAATCTGTTATTGTATTCATTAAAACAATCCAGTTTTTTTAATTAACGATACTTTTTACCTCAATTTCTATATGACAGCTTGCAAATTTCACCTGTACTTCTTCTATAAAACAATTATGCCATACCTATATTTCAGCTGTCATTATAAGAAATAGAATAGAAATACATTATACTTTTAGCATTTTTGTCTAACCTTTATAATCCTTTACATATACCGTTTATTTTTTATTACATACATATTTATTATTATATTTTACATAAGCGTTTACCTACAAGTCATTTTACAAAACAATCATTTACGTTCTTCTTCAAGCGGTTAAGTGTGTTTCCTTAATTTTATGCGTTTTAGCTTTTAAATTCCTAACCATTAAGAAACGGCGTCTATAAAATAGTCTTCAACGCATTGTTCAATATTTAACATAAGCGACGGCCATATGGTCAACGACACGTGCACTCAATTGTTTCCCGTAAAACAAATACACAAACAATTAAAAGATCTCACATATTTACGGTTAGTTAAACTCGAGGTATACGAACGCGCATTTTTATATTGACCACAAACACTATGTTTGCCTAGTATAATTGTGGAGCTAGTTTACCACATCAAATTGTAATGGATAATTCATACTGCGGCCTGTTTTCTGGTTATTTAAATACACTATTCGGTCATTAAAAAAAGTAGAAAATATATACTACATTTAGTCATGCATGAAGTTCTTTTCTTCATAGCGTAATATTCTAATTTATTTAGACTTTTGTATATAGGTTAAACGTAATGGTGGCAATACTTAGTTTTTGTATCTTTCTATACACTTATCTGAAATATATATTTTCCTGCAATATTTTTTTGACTAACATACACCTATTTAATATAAATAAAACCATAGTTAAAAAATTTCACAGCGTAACTTTTCCACAAAAAAAATACCGAAATAATTTGATTCAAAATATCTTTCTTAACTTTATCATTCATTTCTTGAACTCCTAAAAAAAGTGAACATCCATTAATTACAAAGGCGTGAATTCTATAGTAGAATACAAATTCCTTATTTTAGTTGTTTGGTTTAAATAAGTTTTGATTGGTTCGCCTTTTACTTGATGAAGATCGATACTTTAAAACAGAAATAAAAGTAATAGTTAAAATCTTGGCTTTATTAATATGTGATCATATAATGTAAAAACACTCTAAAAAATATAGATATAATGAAAACTATTCCATCAGACCAGTTTTTTATATTATGTTCCCGCACCGTCTGTTAAAATATGTAAGATTCTTATCGATATCCTTGTTAAACATAAAACTTCAAGCTACAGCATAGCATAAAAAATTCACACTAATTAATTAATAAAATCAACAATATTTCAATACCTCATAATGCCAAACTGGTATCATTTAACATTAAAAATTTATTTCCGAGCATTCCCCCTAATTTAATTAAATATATATTATTGTTTCGGCCTTTACTTGATGAAAATAAAACAAATTTTATTAATTTCACTTTTTAATTATCACTGTAACGAGTCGTTTCGCACCAACCTGGGTCTGACGAAGCCCAGGTTGGTGCGAAACGACTCGTTACAGTGATAATTAAAAAGTGAAATTCATAAAATTTGTTTTATTTTATCTTAATAATTTAATTAAATATTTGCTTATAGTTAATAGCGCTAATCCGGTAATTAAAGCTGAAATCTTAAATTTGTTAAATATTGCACCGAAACAAAGTTACTTCCAATTTAATAATGCAATGTACACTTGTAGTAAAGGACTAATAATGGGTAACACTTTAAATCCATTACTATCAGAAATCTTCATGAACCACCTAGAATCCATCATTTTTAATAATCCCCTAAGAAAGCATATAATCGTTTGGAAGAGATGGAACTAAATAGAAATAAAAAACGAATGCTACCAAATGATGCCAAATATTATATGAACCATCTTCTGTATAAGAAATTTTTTAATTAAATTGCTCATGCCAAAGTTGCAAGCGATCTCGAATGTAGTCAATGTTGATGTTATAGTAAATGATTAGCTTAATAAATTACACACAAAAAAAATATATTAGTGTTTAATATTCACCTCCTTTTATTTTCAAAGATGTTTTGTTGACGTTGAAGTGAGGACATGATATGCGGCATGTAAGTGGTATAAATAATTCGTAATATAAAAAACTGCAGGTTATGTGCGAATATGTTCATGTAAATACGTTTTAAAGTTTCTTTACAGCGCTAAAGTGACTGACACCTTCAGCAGCTTTAATTTAAAGTTGAAAGTGATAAATATGAGTTATGAAACGCATTTCATGATAAAAGTACAATTTTATATATATATATATATATATATATATATATATACATATATATATATATATATATGGTAAACCTAATCAGTAGGCGATTAAAGGTCTCTAGAGAGACGCAAGCTGCCAGCAGCAACCAACACACAAGTTCATACCCAGAAGGAGACACAAATTGCTAGCAGCGAACAACACATATGTTCACACCTTGTTATCTATTTTTTGGAATACTAAGGCATGATTTATTATTATTACTAGAATGTATCTTTGAATAATTTAAACCATAGCAACTTAATTACTTGACATTTATATCCTGTCATTCATATTTTGTATTCTCTTGATAAAGGCGTACACAGCCGAAACATGTAGAGTTTTTTAAATACATATATTTTGAAGTAATATACAGACCTTTAATCGCCTACTGATTAGGTTTACCATATCATACCAAGGTCACGAAGTTATTATATTATTATATATATATATATATATATATATATATATATATATATATATTAAAAATAATAGATTTTTTATTGGTTTTAGCGACCTTTTATTGAATTTTGGTGTTTTTACGACTTTTCGACTTTTATTAATTCAGTCTTTTCCTAAAACCAATAAAAAATCTATTATTTTTAATATTAAGACACGGCCAATAAAATAAATAAGAAAAATAAAATTCTTATAAACACTAAATATATATATATATATATATATATATATATATATATATATATTTATATATGTTACTCTTGATGTTCTCGCGGACGTATGATGAATGTGTAGTTTCTCGAGTTCTTGGCCGCGTGTGAGTTTTGTCCTGAAAAGGACTATTTACTCTACGTTTCAACGAGATCGCACCACTCGTCATCTTCAGGAGCTAGTCGGTCTGTCGCTGGTTAGAGCTGGTTAGACGATCTCCAGCTCTAACCAGCGACAGACCGACTAGCTCCTGAGGATGACGAGTGCGATCTCGTTGAAACGTAGAGTAAATAGTCCTTTTCGGGACAAAACTCACACGCGGCCAAGAACCCGAGAAACTACACCTTCATATATATATATATATATATATATATATATATATATACACATATATATATATATATATTTTTTATTCCCTTGACAAAGGCATCATTGCCGAAACATGTAGGGTTGTTTTAAATATATATACTTTGAAGTAATGAACCAGACCTTTAATCGCCGACTTATTAAGTTTAAATTATCATACCAAGGTCACGAAAATATTATATTTATATATATATATATATATTAAGTATTTTTAAAGTTTATTATAAAACCGGCCCTAAATGAAACTAAAAACACGAGTTTTGCAAGAAAACTTGACGAAATGGAATATTTTGAAAACTCATTAAAAGTTGACGTTTTCGTTAAATTTTCAGTTGACAAAGTGGGACTTTTTTGTCACCTGCGAAATACTTTTATGTTCTAGAACACCAAAGTCTTTTTTCTGAAATCGGTCAAGCTTGCCTACTTTCTCTGCGCAATTTCAGATCCAAAAATAAGCTATTCTAGTATTTTAGCCCGTTGCTAAGCAAACATTAGAAAATAGTCCGGGAAGGTTTTTTTCGTCCTAAGCCGGGAAAGTCGGTAGCTTTCCTGTACCAGTTTATTATATACATTTTAGACAGTAAATAAATGCACGCAGACAACATTTTCAGCAGCTTTTACTAACTCCGGTGGTGTCCCACACAGCAGGACATCTGTCCATTTAAAAATTTTTTTAGCGATAAGTAGGTATTAAAGCGAAATAATAAGTAATGAATCTCTGGACCTTTTTCAGAACAACAATGATTGTCAAGGAAACGATTTCATAGGCAGTTTGGTGGTAATGAAAAAAAGTTATGCGTTTATAAAAATTATTTAATTTATAATAAAGCACATTCCCGGACTTCAATGCTGACAATTTACATTATCGTCTGGGAATGTGTCGCTTTTACTAGTAGATACACAATGTACTATTATGTCCTAGAACGCCAAAGTCTTTTTCGTTCTAGAACATAGAACAAATGTCAAAATAATTTGTCATTTTTTCGAAACTTATTTATGATTTTATTAATTAAATAATAGCATTTTAAATAATAGAACATTTCATATTCTAAGAGTTTTTAATTCAAAATGAGCTCGGACTGTGAAGACGAGCATTTACCAGGGGAAGTATTGGAAGCGGCAAAAAGTGCTGTTTCACAAATAATCCCCAAAAAATCGTCGAGACACAGTACGAGATTGCCTACACGAATTCAAAGGGTGATACAGTTTGAAGAAAATTCAAAAAGTGTCCGAAGCGGTTATTTCTAACATAAAATTCATAACATTAAACCTTCGACTTTCTGGTCAGTATATTCCATGTTAAAATGTACACTGAATGCCAAATAAAATGTAAATATTAGAATATGAATTACAATATATAATTCTGAAACTACTTTTTCAAACAACTAATATTTATTGTTTATTAGGTTTCTATAGTTATGATAGTCACCGCGCCTAAACCGTCTCGATTCAAACACGGTTCAAACGATTTCAAATATAAATGAAATTGTTGTGCATAACACAATTGTCTTATTTTATTGCAGCTTTCGAAAAAATATTGTTTGTATCTCGACCGCGGAATGCTTTTGCGTTCAAGAATGGAAGTTATTTTACCGAGCTTTAGCGTGGCAAAATATCCATTCGAGTACCATTTCGCATTCTAGATACAAAAATAACTATTTTCGAGTATTTTTCCCGGTTTTAGTGAGTAAAACCCACAAGAAACAGGGTAAAAATTATGTACAGTTGTTTGGTTCCAGACCTGTGTTATTAAAGTCTTTTATTGGAGACTGTAGATAAGTAAAACCTTAAAAGGCATAAAATATCTTACCGCATTGACATTCGTATATTAATGTGACTAGGGTTTTTATACCCTTTTTAAGTTTCGACAATTATTAATAATACTTTTCTATTTATTTTCCTATATTTTTCTCTATTGCATTACTAACAAACTTTCTTATATTATTTTTTAATCTTCGTATAATAAAATTGTAGTGCTTAGTAGACCATGTATAAGTATCCTTAATATTTAAAAAATTGGCCTTGATTCATAAAAGTAAGGAAATATCTAAGAAAAATTATCGTTAAATAAATTACAATTTGGTCAATTTTATAATCACATGCTGTAGTAGGATATTTGGATCTCCATATATAGTTAATTTTTTGCGTTTCGATGACATTAATTAAGAGAAGCAACCGTAAACAAATATAGTTCGTAGTAAAGTGTGCATTACAAACAAAGCTCATAGTAAAATATAAATTTTACTCATTTCATTCTTCGACCGGGTGTCTTAAGAATCGTGGGCGTCCATAGTAGGAGCTAGGAGAAACCAACGCCTACTTATCTTGCATATGCTCTTGCGTCACAAACGTTGAGTCCCAATAGTTTTTTAAACTTCGACTAATTTCGGACAGATGTACCTTCTTTCTCTAGGACGAAATTTTGCGTGGGTATAAATGTTATGCGGGAAGTAATATATCAAAATTTCAGTAGCTAAAACTAAATTTTATATTTTTTAGTATCGATAAGAACAGGTTACAAACACGTCTTCGTAAAAAAAAGTTTGATGGACTATCATCAATAATTAGTCTGTTTTTAGGTATATTTTCTGATACATGTTATAATATCAGAGATATAATCATATCTACTTATACCTGCTTCTGATTTGTTTCATATAATTTTATATCATAAATGCAGGATATTAATAATAATATAATAATGTTTCACATTCTTCAGAAAAAAATCAGAAATACGCAATATTCAATTAAAGTTTTAGAATCACAAATGTGATTCTAAATTTATCCATGATATTAAGAAAACTAGGTTAAAATTTAGAGAAAACATCAAATAATTTATTGGCACAATTAGTCAATAGTGTTCGAACAATTGTTTTTGATGACTACAATTACATTTTACATGCCTTTGAATTATGAAAATGTTTTCCATTACATGGATTGTGTAAAGAATGGAATGTTTCCGGTGAATTAAAACCTTCCCGCCAATTTTCATATAATTCACATTTATGCTTCATTTGCACAGAATACTAGAGCAATCGCACATATTACAGTACAGAACACTGCACCAATGAAGCGTGGATATTATTTGACGTGCCATTACCTGCTCGACGTATCAATCAGCTTTTCCTAATACAGTTTGACGTTTGAGAAATAAAAGAAATAATTGAAATTGGAAAAAGGCCGAATAACCTAAACAAAGTAGATGAAACTTATCGATGAATAACAACAAAGTACAACACAGCGCAATACCAACCATGCTGAATCAGTGCACCAAACTCATGTTCCGGGCACGCAACATCAGAGGAACTCCACACTCACGCACACACACATAAAACTGCGCACGCTCTCGCGGTTTAAACATGACGAATTGATATTTCGGGTGGAAAATCGTGTCAGTTTTTTATCCTAAGGTCGACGTTTCCATGATTTTACATTCATCATCTTCTAGCCGCCAATCTCGAACTTCGTCTAAGCACTACTTCACCGACTTCATTTATATATATATATATATATATATATATATATATATATATATATGTTGTAACTGAATTCCGAGTTGGTCTTTGGAAAGACCGATGCTGGTTTCTGGACGACGTTTCGGAAAAATCACATTTGCCATCTTCAGGTCTGCGATAACTGTCTTCTTCTGCTTCAGGTTACTCGTAAACTGAGTCAGTTTAGGAGTAACGCCGAAACGTCGTCCAGAAACCACCACCGGTCTTTACGAAGACCAAACAGTGGAAACGCGGAAGAAAACCCGGAATCCAGTTACAACGCATACTACTACCCGCGGAAATCTAAAAGAAAACATATATATATATATATATATATATATATATATATACATTAAAAATAATAGATTTTTTATTGGTTTTAGCGACCTTTTATTGAATTTTGATGTTTTTACGACGTTTCGACTTTTATTAATTCAGTCTTTTTCAAGTATAGTTGTTGTTCGTTGGTTTTACAAGGGTAACAACAACTATACTTGAAAAAGACTGAATTAATGAAAGTCGAAACGTCGTAAAAACATCAAAATTCAATAAAAGGTCGCTAAAACCAATAAAAAATCTATTATTTTTAATATTAAGACACGGCCAATAAAATAAAAAATAAAAATAAAATTCTTATAAACACTATATATATATATAAAATATATATATATATATATAAATATATATAAAATATAGAGAGAAGATCTATTTCTTAGCGGTTTAATTAATATATCGACGTTAATAAATTCTTGGAATTTCGGCTTTTTTTGTCTAACAGACTCATTTATTTGTTTAACAAAAAAATTCCAAAAATTTATTATCGTCGATATATTAATTAAACTGCTAGGAAATAGATCTTCTCTTTATATTATTATAATGGCTAAGGATAAAAATTTAGCAATTACAACCATCCAAGACAACATACTAACAAATGAATTCGAGAAATACATGAAGTTACACACCAGACTCACCAATATGAAGAACAAAAGAATATTTTTATTACAATATATATAAAAATGTTCTGATGAAGACAGAATTACCTACATGGAATAAACCGTTTCCGAAACGTTAACAGACTCATTTATTTGTTTAACAAAAAGCCGAAATTCCAAGAATTTATTAACGTCGATATATATATATATATATATATATATATATATGTATATATATATATATATATATATATATATATATATATATATGGTAAACCTAATCAGTAGGCGATTAAAGGTCTGTATATTACTTCAAAATATATGTATTTAAAAAAACTCTACATGTTTCGGCTGTATACGCCTTTTTCAAGAGAATACAAAATATGAATGACAGGATATAAAATATATCCTGTCATTCATATTTTGTATTCTCTTGAAAAAGGCGTATACAGCCGAAACATGTAGAGTTTTTTTAAATACATATATTTTGAAGTAATATACAGACCTTTAATCGCCTACTGATTAGGTTTACCATATCATACCAAGGTCACGAAGTTATTATATATATATATATATATATATACACACACAGTGTCCTTGAAATAAAGAGGCAACTTATAAAAAATGATGTAATTATATAGAATTTATGTCCAAAATATTTTCCCAAAATTACCTCTCATAAGCGAGAAAAAAATGCGACCAACTATATCATAAAGACTATTAGAGATGATATTTTAAAGCTGACTGACAATAACAGAACAGTATTTTGTTATTATCAGTCTCGCTTTGAATTTCTAACAGCTGACTTTTCTCGAACCCTTAGCATACAAAGCTGTCTAAACAATGTTATCGTGAAGAGTTTTTATAAATATAAACATTGCAGCGTGTGTTTGCGTATAAATCTATATTAATATTTTATGTTTGTTACTTCTTGTAACAAAAAAAAACATTCACGCAATACACATGAAATATCAAAAAAATGTATATGTCACATAGAATATGAATCCAAAATATTTTCCGCAAATTACTTCGTCAACGCGATAAAAAAATATTTGTCGCCTTCAGCGTGTCTTCACGCTGAAGGCTGATACTTCGAATATTTCATCTGAGCTTTCCACCTGTTTCACCTATTTATAAATCGAGTTTATAAATGATTCACAGCTGATATATTCGTACGTAATCGTATTGAGGTTGCTGAACCCTAAGTAAACAAAGCTGCTTTTTATAAAGCTAGTTTTTATCAACATAAACATTGCAGCGTATGCTTGCATCGAATTCTTTTGCATAGACATCCTTATTCATAGACGGCACCTAATTTTAATTAACTTGTTATATTTTAAATTTATATTCTATATAACTGCATCTTTCTATTTTACATACATTGTCTCTTTATTTCAGGGACACGCTGTATATATATATATATATATATATATATATATATGTATATAGTAGATTTAGTTAGTCGGCGATTTAAGATCTGTTTTACTTTAATATGTATATATTTAAAATAATTCAAATTTTACATGTTTCGGTAATTAATGCCTTTTCCAAAGAATTTTAAATTATAAATGACAGTATATTAATGTCATATTTATATATGTACAGTTGTCATGGATAAAATTACATTATTTAATAAATACATTCAAGTTTAATAATAATAATTCATACCTTAGTAAGCCAATAGCTTTACCCCAATTACAGGGGCATTGGCAAGCCATGAGCTATTACTGCGCCCGTGGAGCGACTTAAGATATTCAGCTGTCACCATTCGTCTAGAACGAGAAAGAAAACAACAAAAACCTACTCGGCAGTATATCTAAACTCGAGACTGCCAGCATGATAAGCCAGTGAGCAGATACTTAAATAACATATGATAGATATTTATATAACAATTGTATATATTCATGATGGTAAATTGCAGATCGTTAATTTACATTATTAACAACGGAAGCGACATAAAAAATCTAAGTAGTATATACTATAACTTAATAATTTCATATCGAAACGTATTAACATGTCTTCACTATAAGTCAAACAGCTTCGACAGCGTAATAACAAGAACAATTTATATAAACTCACCATTTGTATAAAATAAAAACATTTTTAATTCATAGTTCACAGATTTTCGACAAAATTAAAAGTTACTATGTTTTAAACACTATATAGTGAAAGAACACTTAACGTACGAATGTACGTTAAGTGTTCTTTCCCAATTTTGAAGTTTCTCTTCTCATTATTACGAAGGATGATATCAGTTCCACTGTCTACCAAATAATTTCTCAAGCAACGCCATCTAGTTTTAGCATAAGTGTACTTATCGTGCAGTGCAATAAGAATTTGCAGTCATCTTGCAAGATAAAGTGCTTCATAAAAACTTGGAAATTATTGGACTACGTTTTGATAGAAGAGTATGGCTTTGTAAATTATAGAAAATTATTTAATCTTTTATTTCGTTTTGTTATATCTCTATATACTTTATTGTTTTAATACACAAGCTTCTTAAAATATATATTAGATCAATTATTTTTCGTGAATATGTATTGGATACTACAAGTACTCCTATATGACTGTAGTACTGGAAAAGATGCTGCTACAGTTAATACCGAGTGGCGTATACTTTTGAAGAGCTCCATATATGTTTACAGTAAAATATTTTTAGCAGCTGTACATTCCTCTAAAATGTCAAGTCTACAAAATGCAGTTAAACATTTACTTTTAATTTAAAAGACGACGCGAAGAGAGACAAGCGTTTATCCGAGTGTAAAACAAACAAAGATAAAATCTCGGATTGTACTTCTCTTTTTGGGTTTCTCAAGAATTTTAGTAAAATATCTTAGAATCTCCGGTCTACTCCAACAATCGAATATATATTATATCTAAGAAAATAAATCTTGAAAATAACTTTTTCTTTATATTGTATATTATGTTGCCGGTTTTTAGAATCACCTGAAGGTTTACTAGCAAATTATAAAATCAGCGCGTTATAAATACGAAAAAAGTATTTTTCCTCACTAGTGCCCTACATCACTACTACATGTATATATTTTAATTAGATTTGACTATTTACGTCAAATAGCATTTGGATAATTTATTTAAGCATTAAATTACTACATCTAATCTTATTTGCAATTCTTGTTTCGTTATTAATTCAAAGCAAGGTAAGTGTTTGAGTTGATTAGAATATTAGTCATCTGTATAGATTTTCGAATGCATTAGAATTCATGACCTCCAAATATATACACAAAACCTTTATTTATTTTCTGTACATATATAGAAACAAGTTGCGTGTGGAGTTCAATAATTTAGTAATTATATTTAGCATAATTTCATTTTCTACACGAAAGTAACTAATTCATATTTATGTTTCTAAAAGTTACACATCATAACTGACAAAGATTAGTGAAGGCTATAAGCAAAAGATGTAAGGTGGCTTGATTTAATGTATTTACATTTATTCACTATACTCTATTTTTAAAGTAGAGAGACGAATTTCTGAACAGATCACTTTGACAGTGAAATCTCATTGGTTGAAAGCAATTTGGCCTTGCTTTCAACCAATGAGATTTCACTGTCAAAGTGGTCTGTTCAGAAATTCGTCTCTCTACTTTAAAAATAGAATATAGAACATCTAAATTTACTCTCTATTATAATATTGTAAACAATACGAAACACGCTTCCTATTAATGAAAAAATAAAGGCATCCACTTAAGATTATGTTATTTAACTCTTGCATGCTTTAAACAAGTATATATCTTGTAGTAAAAAAGCTTTATTAACAATGAATTGTGTCAATAAAGAACAGGTCATTACAAAAATTTCCGGAAATGACCACTAGATGGCACTTATATTTTAATATGACTATCTTAGATTTTGACATTTAGTATGATAAACACCATTGATTGAAATACAGTCGGCGGTGTAATTTTGTATTAATAGCGTTTCAAAGAATTCAATTTAGTGAAAAAATGGACATTTCTCGTGAACATTTTTCTGACCATGTTAAATATGGTTTAACTCAACAACAATGCATCGATCGACTCCATTCTGCCTTTGATGAAAAAGTACATCAAAGCCACAATTTATGACTGGTTTGCAGAATTTAAGCGTGGACGTAGTATCAGAATTTAAGCGTGGACGTAGTTTCAGTGACGAATTTACTGAAGGTCGTCCATCAACTGCTGTTGTTCCGGCAAATATCAATACCGTGAGAGAAATGATTGAAGCGGATCGACATGTGACATATCGTTAGAGATAGAGGCATCGTTGGGCATTAGTAAAACTTAAATACAAACGATTTTACATAAGCATTTAGTAGTGATGAAACTTAGCAGTCGTTGGATTCCGCACAATTTAACCAAAGCTCAAAAAATATCTCATGTGAGTGCAAAAAAAAGATTCAAAAATTCAATCGTGGTGCCTCTGCCAATGTATACAGTATCGTAACAGGTGACGAAGCCTCTATATTTTTATACAAATCAACTATCGACTGTTTGAATGTTTGAATGTGCCAAATTGAACAAAAACCAACAAAAGTTGTTCGTTCACGAAACGCTTCAAAGAAATTATTGCTTTTTTCTTCCGTAAAACTGGGCCTGTTGCTATCGTTGCTGTTGAGGATCGAAAACCAGTAAACGTTGATTGGTATACAATAATTTGTTTGCCTGAAGACTTCGATGAAATCAGAAAAAAACAGCAGACATCGGCGCATCATCCTTCACCTTGACGTCAGCTCTCACACAGCACACCAAACAGTCGATTATTTAAAGTAGAATAACTTTGAATTAATTGTCCATATTCGCCTGACCTATCACCTAATGACTTCTTCTTGTCCTCTTTTATCAAAAACAAATTGCGTGGTGATGGGTTTTCGACACCGGAAGAGGCCGTTGAAGTATTTAAAAGGCATGTTTCTGAGATACCCACTTTAGATTGGAATAAATATTTCGATAACTGGTTTCTTCGACTTCAAAAGTGTTTAAAACTTAAAGAGAATATTTTGAGAAACGATAAAGTGGTTTTTGTATATATGTAAAGAACTAAGATCTAAAATTATTTAAGAATACTATAGTCTGTTTTTACATTAAGAGGAGCATTTTAAATTAATTGTGCTAAAGTTTGCTTGCGTGATTGGTTGTTTCACAGATAGGTTTATACCACAAAAATATTATATTCAAAATTGAGAGGGAAGCAATGCTGCGATATTTAATGTTGCCTTTGAGTTCAATGAATAAATAAAACCTGCTAAATATTATGTAATGTATAATATAATAAAAATTAAAAAAACACATCCAGAATGATGCGATTGATCTGGTAACTTTTACAGTGTAAAAGTGGCAATTCCATTTACTCCGTCTAGTTTAAAAATAAGGGTAGTGTAGAAAATCACCAATAAAAATACAAAAGTTCAAATCAATAGATATCCTCTGCGAAAACAAAACGTCATGAAAATATGCTGAGAGAGAACTTCAACTAAAACGTTTATACAAACTATATCGCCTAAGAAACAGAAGAAGTACGACGTTTTCAGTTTTTTTTTACGCAATTCATGAATGACAAACGAATTGCCCTTTTATTTATTTATTTTTTTTGAAGTACTGCGAGCAAGAACAACTTCTGTTGATTTAGGCTCGTCTTGAAACAACCAAATAGCTGATTAACAACGTTTATTTTCAGGCTAGTAGAAATAAATGATTTATCATCAATTGCGATCTTGTAAATGGAAATTATATTTTATATCAATGCCTATGAATACTTGAATTCCAGCTGTTACGGCATCGATGTTTATTACAATAGTAGAGGCTGATGGACGACCTTCACGAAATGTTTCACTAAGATTTCTAAATCTAAACTTGAATTCTGCAAATCAGATATAATGGATAATGGTTTCTCCCCAACAACCAGATGAAGTTCGTTAATGAATTGTTGTTGAATTAACTAACACAGAAATATGTCAATGGCGATTAACACCGCACAATACTCTGCTTTTCCCTCACTTCACCAACTCGAAAAGTTTCTTCAGTATTCTTGTCTGGTTATTGTCCAGGAGCTGGGTGGCCTCAACGTTAACGTCATTTTTCATGGCTCTTGGCGATTTGACGATTGTCTGTCTAACAGTTTCCAGTTCCTTTTGTAGGTCACTGTTTCCGAAGTACCGCCGAGCATTTACAATGCTTCAAAATTTGCGGTAAAATTTTAGATGTTGATAATTTTCTCAAAACTGTTTCACTTTATGAACTATATATTACGACAATTAACAAAAAATACAACAATAAATACTTAATTATCAAATTATTGATAGCGGGCAATTATCTTCGATGGTACAAGTTTTTTTTCTGACTTGTCGCATTATCCTCTGGACAACAGCAGGATCAATATCTCGCATTTTTTTTTAAATTCGACATCGTAATTGGTCTTCATTTACAAATTCCCATCCCTTTTCATACACTTTTCTGGTCAATATTGACCAACATTCCTCTATTGGCCGAGGCTGAGGTACATTGAAAGGATTGTCTAATTTAGAAACAAAGTTTATGTTGTTTGCGTTATACCAATCTCTAGTCATTCTAGTATAATGACATGAAGCTAGATCAGGCTAGAACATGATATCATCATTGCCATAATGTATATTCAGAAACTGAAGCAGTTTAGAAAGGCATCTTCGAATGTAAAGTTGTGCAGTTAAATCTTCTCCTCGAACACGACCAATGTACGGCTGCGAGATAAATCCAGCCTCAGAAATGGCACACCACATAAAAATTTTGTCCTCAAATTTGGATTTACCTTTGAATTTTACATTGTTTGGTGTGCTTTCTAGGTCGTCATCAGTATAAAAACCATCGTTTCCCTTCATCTCTGAATGGGACAAAGTGAAATATTTCTCATCATCTATTACAATCAGTTTATTGACAAAATGGATGCGTCTTAGATCATGACAATCCCTAAATAATCTTTCTAACTGGGCCGCGGTATATTTTGGTGCTTTCCTCCGTTTTCTAAACACCACGTTATTTCAGGAAATTGTACGAAAAACAAAGATCTTTCAAACGCCGAATCTTCGACCTATTTTTCGCTGTGAAACTCCAACTCTGTCCCTAACGGCTTCAAGCATTCTTTATTCTCTAGCTTGGCTCAAAATGCTTGGTCGACCACTTTCGGGCAAATTAATGCAGGGTATTCCCTCTTCACATTCCTTTATGGTTTGATAAAGAAATATCTTGTTTACAGTAAATGGCAACAATATCACGCTCGGGCATTCGCCCAACTAGATTGTAAATTACTTTCCGAATATCTACCCTATAAGACATTTTGCTGAACCAGATCACAAAAACTAAACTGTCACAATTATAACAAGTTAATTGTGACATATGACTTTCAGCGACGACTTAACCTAACGTCTTTTAATACAACTACAAATCATCTAAAATTTTCGGAAAAATTTTCCGAAAATTTTACTGAATACCATAGGTTCAAACTGGTATCAGGATCTGTTTTGTATAATAGAACTTTATTGAGTTTAAATTTTTAATATTTAATTGTTAATATTTTTCTTAAAATGCAAAAATATTATTTGTCATAAAAGTGTAACGGTTTTTTTTTAAATCAAAATTTGAAGAAGAAATCTAAATCTATAAACAAATTTCAAAAAGAGCGCTGCAGTAATATTTTTAATTTAAATTTAGAGAAATACAAAAAATTTCAACATTTTATCATGTATCAATTTTGTTACATATATAAAACATATTTCAGTGAGCGAGCATATCCTCTCAAGGAACTAAAATTATAATTAAATAATTTGAAACATACCTGAGTAGGTAAAACCTCACCAAATTTTGTATACAGCAAAAATTTTTGTTTTAATCTAAAATCATGTTTATTCAATATACAAATAAACCTCTTTAGAATTTCCCAATATGCTTTTATAAGATAAATTGACCAAGTATACATCAAAACCGAAATATTCTCTCAACACGCTTCGTTATTTGGTTTCACGAATTCCTAATTTATTGAAAAACTTCTGTAATACCATCCATAAGAATATTAATTAACAGAAAAATATGTTTACATAAAATTCAAATGTATTGCTATAATAATCTTTGAATAATGGTCTACATGCAAGTAAGCAAGTATAGGATTTAATTATACATACGACATATACCCAGTTAAATCATTTATCCAGAACAATTTTAAATAAATTGATAATGCACAGTGTCAACAAGATTACACTTCCTACTACTAGAGAGATACTGATCAGTGATCATATTGGGCGAAGATATACGCCGAAGTGTACAAGTATAATTAGACAGACATTGCCCACAATTTGTAACAGTAGAAGAATTCGAAAAGGAGCTTGCAAATATTGATGTAGGACGTTCATGCTATACTTCCACTTGCATATAGAGTTATACATACATTATTCAAACTTACGTGTTCTTTAATTAGCAAGTTGGGCTTGTGTTTGTTGCATGTTTATTTAAACGAAATTTGTCAGAAAAAGCACACGAACCTCTCCATGACAGATAATAACACATTAACATTGTACAAATATTTGAATACAATACGCTACCTTTCCAAAACTTCATATTATCACGTTCTAAAAAAAGAAAATTAAATTTGAAGCACTTACATTTTAAAGTAATATGTAGTTCAAAGGAAGCCAATTTCTTTATAATTTAATAACATTTCCGAAAGCGCAAAGTATTACACAACCTATAAAAGAAATTATTGTGGTTAAATTTTGCTAAAATCATAGTATGTTAAAAGTGGTAAATTGAATAAGCAATCAAATTATATACACTAACAATAGAAAATATTCACATAAATATTGAATCAAATGGGCATTATTAATTCAATTGTAAATATTTCAATTAATTTTCCTCTGCCTTATGATAATATGTTTAAGTCTTGTAAAACATTAAAGTTTTTAAAGACGCGTAATCATTTATTGATATAGATTTCATACCGAATTTATATCTAATCAAGCTTCTAGGCTTCTGCGGTCGTTGCCCATGATTCCTTCTGCGATTCTGGTCTGGAACTGCGCCCTTGGTATTTGGCCTTTTGGACCAAGAAGGAAGCAGTGCCCAGAGCTCAGAATCACAGAAGCAATCAATATACGAGGACAGATTGATGTCCAACGACGCTATTGTGCAAGTAGTGGAGGCAGAAAGAAGTTCTAACCTGTAAACATTAATTTCGAGTATCTCATCTTAGTATGCAAAGTTTAATTTTCTGGCGTTGAGTAACAGCACTATTTATAATAAGTTCGATTTCTGAGGTGCGTATCAAGCAACGATCCGTCATTCTAAAGCTGGAAGTTTGCGCGCCCATCGAAATTTACAGGTGTTTGAATGCTGTTAATGGCAACGATTTTATGGATGTGAAGAATGTCACCAGTTGGTTCGACGTGTAAAACTCTGTCATAGAGGCAAAATGAAGGTGACGAAAAGCGACCGGGCCGATCGATATCAGTGACGCTTGAGAAGAACCAAAGACAAGTGAACGCATGATTCAAGGAAATCGCCATTAGACAAGAAAGAGTTCAATTCATTGTTCAGATGTTGAATTACAGAAAAAATGCACCAGATGCGTTCTGCGAGAATTAACGGATGTCATGAAAGAACAAAAAAAAACATTTGACAAGAACTTCTTAACCAGAGTGACGTGAGTATCACCACTGGAGAAGAATCTTGTGTTCACCATTATGATGAAACAAGCGGCAGTGAATGGAATATCGTCGTTCTGATTCTCCATGTGGACGAAAATTCAAGAGTTCAATCAGCGCAGAAAATCATGCTCCCATATTCTTTGATGCATAGCGACTATCTGGTGAAGTGATCAACGATTATTTCAATAAGATACTGCAAAACTTTAGGATCCCTTCGTATACGTAGAGTAAGGCCGGAAAGAACGATTTTTTTCTTGCACCACGATAACGTCAGACCGCATTGCAGCAACGAAACTATAAAAACAGTGACAAACTTGAAATTCACTACCATTTCGTGCCCTTCGTACAGTCCTGATTTGTCAAGATTTTTCATCAAGCATTGAAGTTCCTGCTGCCGTTCGCAATTGGATCAACACTAAACAATAAGAAGTGAGAAAATATAAATTTGATAAAAACGATGCAAGAGAACCAAATTACGTATGTACTATTAAACAGTGCAACAAATATTATCAGAAATTAAAAGATATTTTTTCATAATAGCATATAAAAAGCGTTCAAATAAGCTTTGCCTCTAGTAGGCCATTCCTTTAAAAACGTATGATTATTAATAATTTAAATTTGCATTAGTTGTCATTTAGACAGATGCATAGTTGATAAAAATTGCTTTGTAATTTAAAATTGATTTAACATGGTTTTTACTATACAACACAAATCATTCATGCTAGAATCTTATTTTCGAAACGGACGTAAGATTGACGGACAATGGCAGTATTCTCTTCAAGATTGTTTAGAAGAATTTAGAAATGAGTTCCCTAACGTCATCTTTGATTATGACAGTTTTCGGCACACAGTGACACATTCCGTTATGGTTTTCAGAGAAACAGGGAGTGTTAAACAGAAAGAAGGCGCAGGTCGGGCGAAAAAGCGTACAGAAGAGCTAGTTAATAATGTAAGAGAAATTATAAATAATGCACCAAGAACTTCCGTACGAGCATTATCACAACAAGTGGGTGTGTCAATTGGCACATGTCATACAATTTTGAAAAAGGACTTACATTTATTTCCATATCACATGACCTGTTATCAAGAAATCAAGGAAATCGACTATCCCAGAAGAATAACGTTTAGTCAGTGGTTCTTAAATAATTTTGATAATCACCTTCTTGACAAAACCTTTTTTTCTGATGAGTCATGGTTTTATCTGAATGGATATGTGAACTCACAAAATATGAGGATGTGGACTAATGAGAAACCACATAATTTTTTTGTTGAAACCGCACTTCATCCGCAGAAAATTGGTGTATGGTGTGCGATTAGTCGAAGGAGAATTATTGTCCCTATTTTTTTTAACGGAACCTTAACAGGAGAAAGGTATCGACAAGAAATTATTATGCCATTTATCGAACAGCTTGACGACGAAGAAATAACACAGGGTTACTTTCAACAAGACGGAGCTAGAGCACACACAGCAGGTGAAACAATTAATATTCTGCAGCAATTTTTTCAAAATCGGTTGATAAGTTTAAACACTGAACATGAATTTCCACCAAGATCTTGTGACATTACCCCATGTGATTTCCTTTTATGGCCATTCTTAAAGAACTCAATTTATCAAGTACAGATACCTGATCTTGCAGCCCTTCAAATCAGAATTGCTGAAAGAATTAATGGAATTGACAATGCGATACTACAAAACACTTTTTCCTCCATTAGAAGAAGATGTGAGAAATGTTTCGAACAAGGTGGTGGACACTTTGAACAATTTTTATAAAATTTTGCTTGTTTGTTGGAAATAAACATATTTCATTCACTTAAAAATGTTCGTTTTATTATTTTGACATTTGTCATTTCAATCAAATATCTCATCTCATAACCAACAAAATTCCTATTAAAATTAGTAACAAGCATAATCATAATTTCCAAGGGCTACTTTGAGGTAAAATTTATTTGAATTCTTTGTATATTAACAACGTGCCTTTAAAAACTTTCCTCGTTAGAGAAGGCCATGCCTTTTTTTTAATGGTTGGCAATTGTGCACGTAATCTGTCGTAATGGTATAACTTTGATAGTTTGGTTATATCATGTGAATGTGAGTAATAATTAGTAATTTCGTTTTTGAAAAAATATTTATTACAATAGTCAAAACTAAGAGAAAATAATACTAAAGCAGGTGTTGGAAATGTTGACCATTATTTTGAAGACAAAGTCAAACTTTACGCTTCATGCTTTCAAAGCCATTTATTTGGATTTCTTTGGTTCTGTCAGCACAAGAATTCACAATAACATTACGAGGCTCTTCGATTGTGCGATATCTGGTATTGAAAATGGTTTTCTTTAAATATGGAAAAATCAAATAGTCTAAAATTGTCAAATCTGGGGATCTTGAAGGATAATTAATAATTCTTGTATTCTTGCAAAAAAGCTGTTGTTTCTCGATACTTGTGCGCTGGTGCATTATCTTGCTGGATCCTTCCGTAAGTTTATCATCATGAAGTTCATTAATAAACAGCTCTAATAGTTTATTTCAATATCGTTCAGCAGTTACGTTTTGATTAAAAAATATAAGCCCAATAATTCGTCTTCTTGAAACTGCTAGACAGACGCCTAGTTTTTGAGGATATAGGGTAGTTTCCACAAATTCATGAGGATTTTCTTCAAACCAAATGGTTGGGTTTTATATGCAAACCACTTTAAGGCTCTGATTTAAAATAGTATGACATATTCCCACTGACAAATGATGATTTTTGCGATTGATTTTTTGGATGAGTTGTCCATTCGACGTCTAATATCCTCTATGCAATTTGCTGTTCCGTTTTCTAGATGCTCCATCACCAGGTTTGCAAGTTATTGCTCCTGCTTCAGCGAATTTAATAACACAAGCTTGAATATGTTTTTGCAGTTGTGCGTAAGCAACTGGCAGGTTGAGATACTGTTGCTGGAAATCCTGTAAGCATTAATTAGTGAAATAATCCCAATCTCCATTTTCTAATTTTTGGAGAGTTCTATAGTAACTTTTTGAGTAATAAATATTTTATGTCGTAACTCTAACATTATAATAAAATAATTTAAAAATATAACCGTTTATAATTTGAATTTATGTATGATAAATTAACTCCAATATAAAAATGTCCATTTGCGGGTGGCATTTTTGTCATTTTGACAGCGATAAAAACCTACATAGCTTTTTATCACCGATAAAAATGCTTCTTCCTCCGATAAAAATGCTTCTTCCTGTTACATATCTAGCAGCCCTGCATCACTTAATTTATTTTGGCAGCTAATAGGTAATAACAACTATTAAGTATCGTTGAACGTAAAATGTACGAGTCGGTATGGGGAAATTTCAACAAATATCAAAATATCAATACCGCAATACACAAGAAATACAAAATCGTCAATGTGGAGACAATTTAAATAGTTTTATTCATGTCGTTAATTTATCTTGCCAAAAAACCCTCGAGCTTTTCTTTCAATCGGATAAATTTCTTTTTAACTCAATATTTTTCCAATCAGTAATTTCGCTCGAAAAACTTACATTAGAAAAAATCGCTCGACCTTTCGGTCTCGCGATTTTTTCATGTAAGTTTTTCTCGTCAAATTTCTGATTGGCAAAATAATTTCGTTACAAAGAGAAATTAATACGATAAAAAAAAACCTCTTGTGTTTTTACTTATGACAACTGAATTTGTTTTCTAAAGCTTCGCATGTGCACCAATCTTTGAGTACTTAATTACTTAAAAAATAGCCTACTATAGTGAGGAAAGTTTTTGAAAACAAGTTATAGGTTATTTAGTTTAATAATTAATAAAAGTTAAATTAGAAAAAGTTATTACATTACATAAGAACAATTAAGCGGGTATAGCAACATTTTGATGTAAGGGCGCTTTTTGAACCACTGCACGGTTCTTCATATTAATTACGTACTAGAATCAGGTAAACGTAATGAATAGAGCTGGGGATTTTTGCGGTGTGCCAGGATAGTATTCAGTTAAACGCACGAATATATAAATCATTATTATAGTAACGCATTCCGCGTTACTATAATATATATATATATATATATATATATATATATATATATATATATATATATATATATGATAATTTTGATGTTCTCGCGGTTGTATGATGAAATGATGGTTTCTCGGGTTCTTGGCCGCGTGTGAGATGTGTCCTGAGAAGGATTGTTGTCTCGACGTTTCGACGGGATCGCACTCGTCATTTTCTAGAGTTGTTCTTTCACTTGACGCTGAAGAGTAACTGCTGCAGTTACTCTTCAGCGTCAAGTGAAAGAACAACTCTAGAAAATGACGAGTGCGATCCCGTCGAAACGTCGAGACAACAATCCTTCTCAGGACACATCTCACACGCGGCCAAGAACCCGAGAAACCATCATTTCATATATATATATATATATAATTTTATACATTATTATAGTTTTTCGGCTTTTATATGAAATATGTTATTTACAAATATCGCTCCGGCTTGATGCACTCTATTTATAATATTGCTTTGAATGGATTATTTATACATGTGCATGTGATAGCCGCGTGGTCACCGAAAAGATCGCAACCATAATAATAATAATAGTCTGTTTACGTACTTTTATTCTTAGATTATTTCATCTTTTTTGTAGCTTATTTTTAATGTGAAACCCTATTTAAACTTTTTTAAAAAAATTATTCCACAGTACGTGGAAATATAATTGATTCGTTTGATAGAAAATAAACTTTTTTGTTTCTATTTCACAGCATATTGTTTTGAATCAAATAAACTAGCCTGTACAATATTGTTTGTTCTGTATAATATTTATTGTCCGTTAAAATAAAGTTCCACAATATTTTGTTATTATTGTTGTATATTTATTTTTTTGTTATTATTATAAATAATATATTTGCCTATTTGCATTTTATTATTTATTTCTTTTGTTTATAAACCTTATCAATATAAAAAATAGTACATATATATTATATACGCAAAATAAATTGTCGTCCGCATACTTCTTAGTAGTCATACGAATGAAAAGTATCAAGATAGATAGAGAATTTTTATAATTAAATGAAAACCTATTTACTAATTCCATATGGACAAAAGTAAATTTTGTAAAATGACAAATAGAAATGAATTTGTTTATTATATCAAACATGTTTATTGAAACATAAAGTTATTCACAAACTTACTTTAATATTACAAGAAGCCTTTAAAATGTTTGTAAAACATAAAAAAACAAATCGCATAGTATTTAGTCAAAAAAAAAATTGAAATATAATGTTGTCACCTTCCTAAAAAATACACACAAAAAGACGTTTTGTATATAGTTATGATTCATAACTATATATATATATATAAACTTATTTGATTCAAAACAATATGCTGTGAAATAGAAATCAAAAAGTTTATTTTCTATCAAACGAATCAATTATATTTCCACGTACTGTGGAATAATTTTTTTAAAAAAGTTTAAATAGGGTTTCACATTAAAAATAAGCTACAAAAAAGATGAAATAATCTAAGAATAAAAGTACGTAAACAGACTATTATTATTAGGGTTGCGATCTTTTCGGTGACCACGCGGCTATCACATGCACATGTATAAATAACCCATTCAAAGCAATATTATAAATAGAGTGCACCAAGCCGGAGCGATATTTGTAAATATTTCATATAAAAGCCGAAAAACTATAATAATGTATAAAATTATATATATATATATATATATATATATATATATATATATATACATATATATATATATATATATTATAGTAACGCGGAATGCGTTACTATAATAATGATTTATATATTCGTGCGTTTAACTGAATACTATCCTGGCACACCGCAAACATCCCCAGCTCAAGTAATGAATTTTTATTTGTGAAAACATACTAAAGGCTATCTCACGCAATTCGCTTGAACATACTTGAAAGTTTATAAAGTTATCTATATATATAAAAGAAAGTGGCGTTAGTTACTACGCTTATAACTCAAGAACGCCTGGACCGATTTCGAAGATTCGCACCAATTCGGATTGGTCTCCGGCCAAACAAGAATAATACCCAAGAAAATTCCCGAATTATCGCGGAAAAAAAAATTATCAAGAAAATTCATTTTCCCATACATTTTGTAAGGAGTGATTTTACTACGCCTTCTTCATGATAGATGACGAAGTCTGCCGGGTCAGCTATTTAAATATAAATAAAATTTGAAGGCAAAACAACGTTTGCCGGGTCAGCTAGTAGTTTATAAATGTACGCAAACACATTAGTCATTTAATGAATTTTGTTGCAAATTATTTAACTGTTTAATTAAATGTTGGTTAATTGGTGATAAAATGTTGGCAAAGAGATTTAAATTGTAAGTTTTTCTACAAAATATTTTGGGTACTATACAGCGCTGAAGTTACACTTCTAAAATTGTTTTTTTATTATAAATATAAAACGGCTCAGTCTATTTTGCTGAAATTTGGTACGTTGACATAGTTTTATGAGACAAAAAACCCATATCAAAATTTTAAACATCATTCCATAGGCGTAGAACTTGGGTTTTTAATAATTGGGCATTTCAAATTTCTACGCCAATAGTAAATGAGGGGTTTAAGTATAAAATGTAGATTATGTAATTTATTTGTAACACTTGATTACTGTCATGGTTTTTGTGAAATATGTATTTTAGTAATTCAAAGTAACAGTTAACAGAAAAATTATGTTACTAAAACATGGAAAAAAATAATAAAAATGTCATAGAAATTGTTGAAAGGGTCTACCATTTACAAATATACAAAGGTTGACACGACGAAGAAAATTAAAATGCACTCTTTTCAAATCTTCTTTATCAGCTCCACCACATTTTTCATTTTTTCATTTTCATTAAATGTTCGAAACTACTTAAATCAACATTACCAAAACAAATGAATACATAGAGGTAATGACGCCTCTATAAATTGGTCATTACATTCGCCAGACTTAATCCCAATGGATTATTTTTTGTGGGGACATCTTAAGCCCACAGTTTACATGACACTTGTAGATAATGAAGAATAACTGTGGCAACGTATTCAAGATGCAATAAATAATGTTAAAGCTGGCGAAGAAGTTATGCAAAATGTACAATTTAATTTTCTTCGTCGTGTAAATCTTTGTATCCGTGTAAATGGTGGACACTTTCAATAATTTCCATGACATCTTTATTATTTTTTTACATGTTTTAGTAAAATAATTTTTCTGTTAACTGTTACTTTGAATTATTAAAATACAAATTTTACAAAAACCATGACAGTAATCAAGTCTTATAAAGAGTACCTTTTCTGTAGTAAATACGTTACACAATATAAATTTTAGAAAAGGTGTTTAAGTACCTGTTCTTCCATTGGCGTAGAAATTTGAAATGCGCAATTATTAAAAAACCCAAGTTCTACACTTATGAAATGATGTTCCTCAAAGTTTAGTTATGGGTTTTCTTGCCTCATTAGACTATGTCAATATAGCGAATTTCAGCAAAATCGCGTGAGCCGTTTCATATTTAAGATATAAAAAACATTTCAGAATTGTAACTCCAGCGCCTTATAGCGCCCAAACTAAGCAACTTTGTACTAAGGTAAATTGCTTTCAATATTTTGGTGTAAGAAATATGTGGAAGTTTTCTATGTTAACGCCTCAGGACACTTTTAAACATTTGTGACACGCAATCTTGATACTTGGTGTGTTAAAATAAAATATTTACATTCATGAATCTATAGGAAATCATAGCCGACTTTGATATTTTAAATGGAATGTTATATTTTTTATTGCTTTTTTAGATTCCTTGCAAAGTGCTATAACATGTTATATTAAGATTTCTTTTGTAAAAAACTAACCGTTTATGAATTATTTTGATTTTGGTCAAATTTTTTGTTTCTCTTACGCACTTTTCAAAACCACGTATTTAAGGCGTATTTGAACATATTTCTACTGGAGACAGCGAAATGTATAAGATTTTAAGTAATGTTTAAACATTTAATAAATCTCTTACAACGGTGTTCCAAATTTAATGATTATTTATATAATTTTGAAATAAAGAAAAATCTTTTTTTTTAATTGGAACAGTCTGTAGATGTGCACGCCATAGTATGTAGATAAACATTTTGCACCGTACAAGTATAGGTTTACCTATGCCTATCTCTCCTGTCTCATAGTTTTAGAGTTATTGATAGAGTGTGAAAATTCGGGGTCGGCGCTTCATAAGCGTACACATGTATGCACCTATGTATATGTATGCAGTGCAGCGTAAATCTCGCTCGAACGTGTTTACCTGCATTACAGTATTTTATATGTTGTATAGAAGTATATCGCTGCTTAAAAGGGTAGTGTTTCATATTTCATAAATTAGATATAACTATTTATTTTATTTTATTTACCTACTATCAAGCACACGGTTCTGGTGCGCCGACCATTTCATTTCGCACTAGTTATTAATTATTATTTTCTAAATTGAGAGTTATCAAGAAAAATCGTAGTAGTAAGCCTTGAAAAGAAAATCTGATCTGTCAAAATCATCACAAAGTGTTTCGTGTCTAACTGGTTTTAAGCTGTTCACAAATATGCAAGACGAACTAAATATTTATTCTAATAGAGATATTTTGAATTTATTCTACATTCATGGTGAATCTCTTCAAATTATTGAAAGAACTTGTCGACGAATACAATAGTGCTTATTTTGCTCACGTTTTGCTTCTACTCTTTGTAATATTTTGACGTGAATAGTGTTTTAAATTAAACTAATTGTATAAAGAACATATTTAACACCATATTAACAATTATAAATCAAAAATGCTTCAACTCGTAAACGTAGATATATAATAAATTATTGATAAGCTTTCTTAATATAAATCAAAGTTTATTAAAACCATTAAAATTTAAATAAATGCTGAAATTGAATAAACGCTGATTGAAAAATGTCGAATGAATCCCCTCTTCTGACGCTGTTTCTCGTTTTATTCTAGGCGCTTTTCATTTCTAGGTAAACGCTCATCTTTTCTCTCCATTTCTCGAATTTAATTTCGTTTTTTATTTTATTTCGTGTATTTTTTCCATTTCAATCCTCGTATTAATCCACCTATTATATGTAAATTTGTTCTTTTTTACATTTTTATTTCAAGATTACATATATTTTACTTTTCCGAATTTCTGCGAATTTTTATGCTTTGCGTGTTTGGACCTGCAAATATTCACCCGTTTTTTGTTAGATGTCCTTCGTAAATTTGTTTTCTTTGTTTTTCTCATGCTTTTTACATATTTGAGAAGTGTGCGTCTCTAATCCTACTAAAACTTCTGATATTTTATTGTAGTCATGCGCATTCTAATGCATTTTACCTTTGATCGAAATGCTGTTTTGTTTATATTTTGAACGTAAGAAATTACAATTTAATTTGCTATTCTAAATATTTCTAAATTTGATCCGCATTTGTTATAGACATTTATCATTTTTCAGAATACACTGCTTCTGCTGCTAATACCAAATGTTTTTATATGGATTTTATTTTTATTTCAAAAATGAATTTGGCTTTGTAATATTCCTACATAAACAATGGATATTTTCATGAAATATCAACAAATCTAAAATAAATATTACTAATAATGTAACTAATGCATAAAGAAAAACTTATTTACTTCAAAGGCGAGATTTCACAGCAATATGAAAAAGATTATTTAATTTTCTTGGGAAATTTGCTATAATTAAATTTTTAGATGTTCTATGCCAATATACTGCTTCTTTTTATTATTCAAAATCTTCATTTTTACATATGCCAACATCACAATATCAAAGAAAGCATTCATTTAAACGGTATGACTACATAGCTTCGTAAATGTTAACATGTAATTAACCGAATTTTAAGAACTAGTTATTGTGAATACGGTAAATGTTATTAACCTTATTCTTATATACGATATCGTCTGTACCATCAGTAATCACGACCACAGCCGAGGGAATTGTTATACGGAATGAGTATTCGAAATGATTATCGCTGTAATAATATAGTGTGTGCTGGTCCAGCATGGAAGAGTCCCGCCTACAGATCTATACCACTTGTTGCATCACGACTATTCGAACCAAGTGTGTATCGCTTTTGTTGCGAAGCGAATATTTTTATAAAAATTGTTACGAACCTGATTGGTTTCTTTTCATGCTATTAAAGGGATAGGATTTTCTCCCAGGCATAATTTACTCAATCCCAACATAAATTTGTTGTTGAACTTCAAATAATAAACAAAGATTGGTCAGAAATCGATTTTAACTTAAATATTACAAATAATAAATTCTATTTCAGTGTGTAGTTATAAGTTATAAGTTATAACAAGGAAAGCATATAAATCATGTTATATATAATAATGGTGTCAATTCGTAGACCTAGCGTTCGACTAAATATTAAATCTTCTATTTATGTAAATTTATGAAATTATATGCACAGCATACATTTACTTTTCTTGTAAATTAATAGTGACTCGAATATTTCATTAAAATAACAATCAGAGAATGAAAAATTGATTTCTGAAAGAAGTAAGAAAAAAAATTGTTGTCTTTACTATACAGCAGCATAATATTTAATAGAGTATGCAAATAACTACGCTGCTGTTTTAAGTATGTTTGCATTAACATCCAAAATAGTTCCCGCCAATTCCCTTATTATGTTCTTATTACGTTGTACCAGATCGTTTTGGAATGTTAAAGATTTCTCGAAAATTATTTCTGATTGCAAACTAAAATTAGTAATTCTAAATATTCAATTAATATTTCTAACACTACAATAGTTTCACCAAATATTGGCTTCATCAAGTGGTTGACAAATTCATTTGTCAATCATCTGATGCAACTAATAAAACCAGTTTTCTAATCTACATTTAATTTAGTTTCAACATGGATCCTCTTCGCCAATTATTTTTGATTTGGAATTATATGAGTTTTCGCCTATAAAATAATATTTAGATGTTGTTTGGTATAACGACTACTTAAATGAAATCATGTTGAAGTCGGGAATAGCATCTACTTACTATACCTTTCTAAATAATTGTAGTTTCCTATTCGTCTTCAAAAGTTTTACTGTGTAACTAGATCGCTAGCATAGACAAATTTTAAGGCATTCGTTTTCGAAGTATAACTGGAACGGAGTTTTGAAAGAAATGAGACCAGAAATGACAATGGCAATATCAGGTACATTCAAATCTACACCAAATCCCGTTTTTGATAATATTACTACCAGAACTATGGAAACGATAGAAATGTTAACAGTTAAGGGCACTTCACTTCTTAAAAATATGCTTATTCGTAACATTAAATAATTATATCGAATTCTTAAATGTGAATACGTATACACAGTGTATATATGGACGCGATTATATGTGTGCGACACTTTGATTAGTGGTTTTACCTATTGATGATGCCAACTTAGTTGTCGAAATACGGATTTAGAATACGATTATTAATTTTTACTTAACCACAGTCTCCAAGGAAATACTTTTTAATTAAAATGGTGTTTGTTTATCTTGGAAAAATATTATAGATTCATCTCGCATTTCCAATACCCAGGTTAACACTTTTAATCGCAATAACCATCCAACTTCTGTTTGGAAATGAATGCATTCTTTTATTTTCGCCCATTTCATGGCATGGTTTAGCAAACAGCCTGTTCTATAATGGTCGGCATTTAATAAAATTAAACATTTTTACTTGACAAAGAATTTTATATATGTGTAAAAGTAGTAGTGTAAAAGTAGTAGTGCGTCTATTCCGTCCTTGGTATAAGACGATCTTTTAATATTTTCATTAATCCACTGTTCTTTCCTGTTATCGCCTTTGCACCATCACTACATACTGGAATCCATTTTGTCCAATCTATGTTAGTATAGTTTCTAGTAGCTTCACAAAAAAAGAATCAAGAATACATTGTCCTGTTGCGTGACCCGGTTCTGTTTTGCAAAACAACATATTTTCTTTGATTGAGGTGTCCCTATCACATTCAAACCTCACAAAACTTAAAAACTGAGACATGATTGCTACATCTGTTGATTCATCAAATTTAATACTAAAAAATTCACTTGAACTCACTTATTGAATTATGCAGCATGCTATGTGCTGTCTATACTATACTATGGGATGGAGGCCTGGACGCTGAAGGTAACCGACATGAGGAGACTGGAGGCATTTGAGATGTGGGTATACCGGAGAATATTGAAGATCTCATGGGTAGAGAGAAAAACCAACGTAGAAGTGATGAGACGTATGCATAAGGAGAGAGAAGTGATTCCGACAATTAAGAGAAGAAAACTGCTGTACATGGGACATGTCATGAGGGGAGAAAAATATCAAATACTACAAATAATTATGCAGGGAAAAATCCCGGGCAAGAGATCTATAGGAAGAAGACGGAATTCATGGCTGAAGAACCTTAGGGACTGGTTTGGATGCAATAATAATGAACTGTTTAGAGCTGCGGTTTCAAAAGTAAGAATTGCTATGATAATTGCCAACCTTCGAAGCGGAGACGGCACCTAAAGAAGAAGATTGAATTATCTGATCGCGAACATCGGCAGCCATGTCATCGATTCGCCTTGATATTAAGTCGTTAGAAAGCGGATTTTTTTTCAATTTTTTGCTTCTTCCACGCCTATAAAAAAACACAAACCATATCAATTGCAGCAGGCAATATGAGGTTTTCGGCGATTTTGTGGGGTTTGGACATCTTAACCACTCGATAAGATAGTTCAAGTACACTTTGAATCCTTGAATGGCTTGACTTACAAATAGACTTACAACAGAAGTTGATTTCTCAAGGTATGTAATTTTCTTTCGAAAATTCCAAGGGTTTGTTGTTATAAGTCGGATGTTTAGTTTTCAAGTGTCGAACTAATTTTGAGGGCTTCATACTTTCGTCGGAGAGAACTTGAACGCAAACAACGCACTGTGGCTTTCCATCCAATGAGGTGAAACCATAATTTAAATAACTGTCATTGTACAACCTTGTTTTTCCAACTGATTCACTGGATGTAGATGACTCATTTTGTTTTTTCACCAATTTATCCATTTTGAAAAAGAAATTTAAAAAGAACTATTCAATTTCACGGTTGACCGCACACTAAAATAAAAGTACCAGACTTACGCTTCGCATTCAAACTTAACTGAAGTTGCGCAATCGCAAGCACCTCTTTTATACTGGTGACAACACGACTTGTTCAAACGTATCCATATGCATCTTCAAACATGCTCTCCCAGCAAGTATTATAGAAGAAAACCACACATACACATAAAGTTGGAACTTGTAAATTGCTCATGTATGTACACGTCATTCACCATAGCGACATAAAATAGCGTAATAAAATAACAACATAGCGACATAAAATAATAAGAATAATCGTATTACATTCTTTTATACTGTCGGTATTTTCTTAAAGTATAAAATTAGTGTAATGTGATTATATAATATTAAATAATTTTTTGCATTTATAATTACAGTCAAAATTAAATTAGTAGTAGTAAGGCTTACTGTTATTATTCCTTTGGGGGGAGGGGGGCGCGAAATATCAATTTTATTTACATTTACTACTTGGGGGTTTCGCAGCTAAGAAGGTTGAGAATCACTGCCATAAGGCATGAAATTTGTGAGACAGTCTCAAACAAGTGACAGTTTTTTTGCTTTGACTATTCATCGAATAATTCAAAGCCTACAATAACATATAGAGATAAAATAATATAGTGCAAGGCCAAATATTACTTCCTTCGGAAGCTATTAAAACAACAAGAGAACAGTACCAAGAATTGTTTTCATATTGAATCTGAAAAACCTATAATTATTAAGACTCAGCTGTTTGTATTTTCCTAAGTCGCTTCTGCGAGGCCGCAGGATTAAGTAGACCTTCTCCTGTAGGTTATTGTAACGGAATGCGATGAAACGGCAAAATATGAACAACATAAAAAGAAAACCTAAGACAGCTATTAATGAAGCGAAATAATTTATTATGAATTTATCGAAGCGTGTTATGGACAATTTTATCACCAGAATGTATTATCGTATTATAATCGTTATAATACTTAAGCTTTGTCAAAAATTGCATTTAAACAGTTTACAATTATTTTTTATTGCATAGTTTATTAGCCTTCCGATGGTAGAAACTATTTCCTTTAGACGTTCAATTTATTTATTTATTTATATACTCCCACCAGAAGTAAAAAATCCCAATATTTCTTAGAAATATACGAGGGAAATTTGTAAAGTAAGTTCCGTTTCCACCTAGTGAGCAGAGGAGTGGGTATATCGTTGCGTTCGAAGCGCTGCGGTGTAGTCTGGTTCAGTGTGAGTCTCGCGGTGCCAGCGAGAGAATTCTTAGGACATTCTTCCGTGCTATTTTGATCGTTTAAAATGTTAGAAGTTAGTGCCGTATCTTTCGAGAAGAACGAACTAATATCCATGATGAATGAACTTGTGAGTAATGTCGAAGAAAAATTCTTGAAAATCGGCGATTCATAACCACAAAACTGAGTGCCTTACTTCCTCAAATTTCACTTACAGTTTTGTCCTAGGTTGTTACTGAACATTTAGGTTACTACAAATTTTGTTCACGTTAGGTGCTTCTTACCGAAGACCATAAAACAAAGAAAATGGGATCGGCACTAACTTTTCTGACACGTTACGATGTTAAAGGTGAAGATTTTCTCAGGCATATCGTAATAGGTGATAAGACTTGGGTCGTTTATGTCAACATTGAGACAAAAAGACAGTCAATGCAGTGTGGTCGCTCTATCCCGCCTACGAGGAAACTTTTAAAATGCCATCAAACTTTTTCTGCAAGAAAAGTCATGGACACTCTCTGCACTGTCTAAGCTGCAAGTCTGTTTTATAGCATGGTGCGAAGTACTAAACTTATAATTTCAAAGATTTTTTTTATTGTAAATCCACTACAATATTGTGTCGCCATGCAATGGCTTCATCAGGTGGATGAAAAACTGAATATTTCAAATATATATTTGAATATTTATGTACAAATTATTCAGAAAAAATGGTGGTGGAATTTTTTTTTTACAATCTTAAATTTAGTATAGGGTAGTTGTTTAAATCTAATTGGTCATTTAAGCTAATCCTAAATTATTATATCTATTATTATTAGAGCTGGGGATGTTTGCGGTGTGCCAGGATAGTATTCAGTTAAACGCACGAATATAATGACCTTGTTTCGATCGGTGATGCATGCGTGATTTTATTGCTTTACATGCATTCGCTATTTATATCACTTAGGTATGTCAGTTATGTGTACTGTATATAAATAACACACTTACCTTATTTACGATTATTATAGCATAGCGCCAAGTGGATAAGACTTGCAGTAAGTTTGTAGCATTAGATACGTTTCCATATTTGTAGCGGTGAGCGATGTACGCCGTGATGAATTAATTTTTTTATATTTTGAGAAAGACCGCTCGACATCTACGGATGTAACACACGCACAATTAAAATAATCTTTATAGATAGAAACCGAATCTACACTTGCACCATTACTAATTTGTTTTAATCTGGTAAAATCAAAATCATTGTTTATCACACTCTCGAACTTTTCTATTACATTAACATTTTTGTTGTCATTTACTGCGCATAGCTGGGCGTGTACATCGTCCAGTATTTGCAGTGACTCCGCTAACGATAATGCAGTATTTTGAAATTTCTCGATTGCGTTAAACAATCCTATATGATTGTTATAAATAGTTTGTAAATCTGCATCAAGGGAAGGGTTTTGAAAGAGTCTCTGGCTTTCCTTAATGGCTACAGCTTCGGCAGGATTGAATTGTAGAACCACAGATTTTATTTGTTGGAAATACTTGGCATAATAAAATGCCGCCTTTAACCAACTTCCCCAACGTGTAAGGATTGGCTCTGGTGGTTCGGGAATACCAGGGCACCGACTGTGAAACTCTCGAATTCGTTTGGGAGATTTTAGAAACACTTTTTTTGTGGTTGCTATTAATGCATCCACCTCTGGATAACATTGCCGAATAGTTTGTGCCACAAGGTGTAAAGCATGAACTTTACATGTCACATGCAAAAGTCTCTCACAATCTGCTTTAAGAGAACGGCCTACAGAACGCATTGTCGCAGCACCATCGCTCATAAACATCAGGAGTTGATTAGTTGAAACTTGAAATTTTTGTAGCGTATCGAGCACTACCTTCGTAATTACTTCGCTAGTGCACTTTTCCAATCTTTTGCTGGCTAATAAAATGGGAAATGTTGATTTGACAGGATCTAGTACACGCACTATAATATTCACAATAGAATGTTTTTTTTCGATCTGTCGTTTCGTCGACAAATACCCATAACTGTTTATCATTTACTACTGCTTTCATTCTGTTTTCAATGTCCTCACGCACAATTGGTAAATAGGTGAGTAACGTTCTCCGTGACGGTAGCTTTATGTTGAAATTGTATTTATTCCAAAAGTCGTGAAAGGCTTTTTTATCTAGCAGGTGAACTGGCACATCGCAGACGAGTAGCATTGTCAATAAATCGAAAATGAATTGCGTTTTAGACAGCACATTATTTTTTTTGTCTTTGTGGTGTACACTTTCAACATGTCTTTTACAGTCGTATTTGTCCCAGCAAAGTAACTGTTTATCGCATAATTTACAAACCACTTTTGCTCCATTATAATACAAATCGGGAAAGTCTCGGAAAAATTTATTCACGTCGTTATACAATGGGCGCTTTCTTGGCTTGGGCACGTCCGTCATACTTATTAAATAGAGCTCAAGACAACACACGATCACGTTGCCAGTTCACGACTAACTAAAGTGTTTCGCTGCATCGTGTTTATACGCTGGTGGGGATGCACTACATACGGTCCTGCCGTACCGCAAACATCCTCAGCTCTAATTATTATGTTTTGTGCTTTTATCTTGAATATGTTAAATTTTTTGAAATCTATATTAAATCTATAATTAATTTCTAAACAATGATTTGCGCAAGTTTAATTTGTTTTCTTTTCTTTATGACTTCTCTCGTGTTCTTTTATCCTACTTTTGAACGTCCTCCCCGTTTGTCCTATATATACCTTATTACAGTCTGTTAACATGTTAACTTATATACACCAAAGTTTGATTCCTTGTCTATATTATTTTTGTTGTTTTGTATAGTATTGTCTGTTTTAAATTATACATGTTCGTTATTAAGTTTTTTAATGAAAATACAATTTTTTTAAGGAATTGTAGGAATTCGTTATATTGTTTTTTTAGTTTTGGGGAAAGGGTTTTAGATTCTTGTTGACTGTTCAGGATGTTATTGATAATATTTATAGAGTAACCATTGATTAATGCCATTGTGTATATCCTATTTAGTTCGGGGACGAAATTACTTTTACTCATAGGTACGTTAATTAATCTATACACCATTGATTGGTATGCTGATAATTTTTGAGTTATAGGATGAAATGAATTAGCGTATCTTGTGGTGCCTGTATATGTTGGTTTAGTTTTGTGTTATATGGTTAAGTCTAGAAAACTAACATAGGACAAACGGGGAGGACGTTCAAAATTAGAATGAAAGAGCACGATAGAAGTCATTAAGAAAAGAAAACAGATTCAACTTGCGCAAATCATTATTTAGATAGCAATCATAGGTTTAATACAGATTTCAAAATTTTACGTATTCAAGATAAAAGCAAGAAACTAATACATATAATAATTTAGGATTAGCTTTAAATGACCAATTAGATTTAGACAACTCCCCTCTACTAAATTTAAGATTGTAAAAAAACCGCCACCATATTTCTCAGTAATTTGTACATAAATATTCAATCTTGTATTTTAAATATTCTGTTTTTCATCCACCTGATTGCCATTGTATGGCGAAACAATATTGCAGTGGATTTACAATTAAAAATTTTTTTTTTTTTAAACTAGATGTTTAGTACTTATTTTTTATTGTTATAATGAAGTTTCAACAAGTATCTCCTTCGTCAATCAACAATGTAGAAAAATAGCTGAAAGTAGTAGCTTTAAGTTGTATATAATAAATACCGCTTCATGTATTCGTGCTTTTTTTAATAACCAAACGAAATTTACTATACAAATCGCCCTCGTAATTAGAAAATTAAATTGTTATTAACCAAATGTCAGTTAGTACGCATGATAAAGATTATTTTAAATGATGGTGCTAAAGATTGTTATTAATAATTTAGCACCATCATTTAAAATAATCTTTATCATGCGTACTAACTGACATTTGGTTAATATATATGTATTTTATAACAGAAATAAAAATAGTATAAACTAGTCCTTTTCGCGAATTGCTACAGAGGTTCCCCACTACGAATAACCTGTTTAATACATGTATATATTCTCAGAAACAATTAACGAATTTTAACGGAAATAACTTCTTCCATGAGTTGTGGTCAAAATTTATAATTAGCTACTTGGTTATAACTTATATTTTTAAACACTCCATACTAATTCATTTAAAAATTTTGTGGAAACTTTTACTTTAAATTATACTACAAAATAACGGCTTTTATGTATGCAAATGTACAATTTATTACATCATTTCGAATTAATATAAAATTCAAAAATGTTGGTATAAAGTTTCGACATGAATATTTATTTATATGACCTCCATGTCTTCTGTATTTTTTAAAAAACAGGCCGCCGTCGAATTTTCAGGGAATATATTAAAGCCCAGGTACTAAAATTAATTTATTAGAAACTTCCATTGAATTCTAAGAGACATGCCATGATCGTATCTGTACTATTTATATTGTCTTGGAAGTATTTACAAACAAAATTAGTATCATTTGTATTGCAAATGTATGTGAATTCTAAAGATTTTAATATTAATTTAATTTGGTTGTTACTCTAATCAACTGCATATATGTATGTATTCTTTTCTCTCTCGTTAATATTTATTAGCTATAATTCTAAATTTCAAGACAAATTAGATAAACAGTATTTGTATCGTCTGTATTTCTGTCAAAGTAAAAAGATAGTTTCATTGATATAAAAAAACTCTTTAAATAAATTATTGTTATGTTACTTATCCTTAGTATATTTATTTCTCGACTGCCATTAAACCTTATTTTAAATAAATCTTCTTTAAATTACTCCCTTAACCCTTAGTTCCGCGCGCATCTATTGGGAACGTTATTTCTCGCCACTTTCTACACCACTTGCATAATAGCGAATAGAGAGTCTTCTAGAGTTCCAAAATTGTATTGAAATGCAAATTTATAAAATACATTTATTTATAAGAATATATAATTCTAGAAAATATCAGAAAATATCGAGACTTGCTGTAGTACAAAAATGAAACATGAAAACTTCAACAACGATCCTTCAAAGTAATCTCCATTCTGTGCAATACAATTGTCTCATCGTTTGTCCACTTGTCATAAACATCTGAGAAACCATTTTTTGAGAGTCTATTTAGTACCCAACACCGCATTGTTGAGCTCTAAATTCGACCGAATTTTCGACCTCCCAACTCTTTTTTGACTTCAGGTAACGTATGGAGTCACATGAAGCAAGGTCAGGTAAGTAGGGAGGGTGAATCATAATTTCCACCCCCAATTCATCAAGTATTCGTTGACAAATCGCTTATCTGTGGGCGATAGCATTGTCGTGATACAGGATCCAACTGATGTCTTTATAAAGCGGCAGTTTTTTCTTTAATTTTGCCCTTAGGGTTCCTTAAAGTACATTGGAATAGTGCTCTCCAGTTACTGTATGTTCTTTAGGTACAATGTGATCATAAATAACGCCCCATTTATCAAAAAAATATTAAGTGCTTACCGGTGCTTTTCACAGTTTTCACAGTGCTTCCATTGCATACTTTGAGATTTTAATTCAGGGTCGTAATGATAAATCTAATTCTTTTCACATGTTTAAAAACTCTGGATTATGTTACAGTTATCTTTTCCAACAAATTGTCACTCGATTGGCTTTTTGTTCATCGGTCATCACTTTTGGAATAATTTATTTTGCCGCAACCTTTCGGTACCCTAAATCTTCATGAATAATTTTTGAGTGGAACCATAAGACAAATTAACATTATCATATATTAGATATATGCCAATCCGACGATCATTTTGGAGCAAGTCGTTAATTTCTGTAGCTTTTGAATCAATCCGTGTAGTTAGCAGTAGTGATGTGTCGATCCTTTGTACCGAATCCATCCGTGGAATTGGAACGAATCCGAAATTGGAACTGTATGTCGTTTCTCTATTTCGTTCCATCAAGATTATTCAATCTATAACCACGACAGAACGGCACGTCGTCAGGCATTTGTCGGCCTTTCCACATACTTGCTTACTAAGATATAAATTGTAAATGTATGTATTGTCCACTTATTTTTTCATAGTGTTAACAAATCATTCATGCATGAGTCTCTCTATTTATGTTTATTTTAACTTTTGGCACTTATCTACTCCATCTTGTTTCAATAGTAAAGACTAGTAATGAAATATATGTTACGTTTGTTTATTTTGGATTTTGAATTTATAGGTTTGTAGTGTCTGCACTTATTAGAATTTAAAGACAAAGATATAACAAACAATTAATGATTTTGGTTTAAAACGAGTAGGGGTTATAGGGGTTCTATGTTATTGTTTAAGCTCTTAAATAACTCAATAAAACAAACAGGCAATCATTCCGATCCAACAAGACTAGATCGAAATGAATGTGTCACTTGTCAGACTTTACAACTCCGATCGGCATTTAAGATCGAGGTCGTTATAATCGTTCCACGGAACGAATCCTCTGGACTCGTTCCATCTACAGAATGGAACGAGTCCACAAAAATAATGATTTCGCCCATCTCTAGTTAGCAGTCGCCCGCGTCGACGTTCAACTTCCACTGATTCACAACCGTCTTTGAATATCCTATGCCACTCGAACACTCTATATCGTGATAAACTACCATCTGGGTATGCAGTTTTAATCATTTCAAAAGTTTCAGTTGGAGTTTCACTCAATCGAACACAAATGCATAATGTTCATCTGTTAGTACGTCTTTAAACAGAAAAATGGCCGCATATTTGGTTTCCGTATCAACATCTCCTTTTGTTAAATATAAAAATGAATCACTGCGGGCTTTTGTGTTTTATTATTGATTTCTCCATTGCCATGGATAGATGAAAACAGAATTACTGTTTTATACTTCGTTGGTACATAAGACGTTATCATTATATTTTTTGGGGAACCAACTAATCATCAAAAACGTTGTACATCCAAGAGCATTGCAATGAACTTAAAGTTGAATACAATAGTTATAATTTATGTAATCTAAAACACAAAAATAGTAAATATCTATTTTTAAATAAATACAATAATTGATATCAAACTTTCAATTGCCGGGTTCAGCTAGTATTAAATAAAAATAAAAAGGACTACTTCAGTTATTTTAAGATATATTACTTTGATGCCTATGCATTCAAGCCGCTGGAAACCTAAAATCTTATTGAAATTTACGAGATAAACACTAACTCAAACGGCTTGAAATATGAATTTCAATCACCTTGAACACTAGGATTGACTGGGTCAAGCCGTATAGATTTGCGAGATAAACGGTTTGACCAAATTAATTACATGTTAAATTCCACTATGTTTAAATGACGATGTTCGAAGTATTTCTGAATGCAAGGAACTAATACAAATTCCAAATTTAGAAAATCGGTAGTACTTTCTTCAGGAACACTTTGGAAATTTGTCAAAACTAATCACATATTTTTAAAGTCCAAATCTCAAATTAAACGATGAATTAACCACAGATAAAAATGTAGTTCGTATTTTATAGATCACCACCCGTTTGTTTTCCAATTATATAAATAAAATTAAAAACGTTTTAAAAATAAAAATTTTCAATAGTACGGCAGTGGGCGATGTGTCATGGGCCTGTCGTATCCGGTCCCTACTAATGACTTAACGTCGTTTAATGGTATGTTTACCTCACTACCAACGTACGTCATATATTCGGCTTGAAATTAGTTTTAATTCGCATTTTTTAAGCTCGTAAAATAAACATTTAGCCTATTTTCAAGCGCTTTGAGTAAACCTTCTTCAAGAGAGTAACCGTTGAGATGTATACGTATTTTCGACCGATCTCCTGAAATGTAGGCATACATAACTATATACATATGGTATATACGTACGTACTTAACATTCTTAAATTCCACTTTATTCTTTAAACCAACAACGTGTTAATTTTTTTTAGCAGTAAACATATACTCTCATACTCAGACTATGATAAACAATAAAATGGATTAATTTATTCCATTTTATGTACACAAATAACTTTAATAAGAAGCTATGGACTATTCGAGTAGATCGCAGAAAGTTCTTTTTCATTACGAAAACTTCACCAACAATATTAACGTATCTATTTGGTACTAATTTTTTTAACCTGTTAAACAGGTGATTTTGAATGTATGTGTAATTTAATTTCTTTCTCATGTATATACGTGTTTGGTCGTGACAGTTGCCAATTTATAATTGACCATGGGCCACAACGATCTTTCTGTGTTGTTCACGCTGTTCAATAGCGTGCAAATTTAAAACGTGATTATATTTGTACGATTAAACTTTGCTCTTATGCTAACGGAACGCGGATAATCTATTATCATATGGATGCTAACAGAGATACATACATAAAACATGGATAGAAAAGTGTACGGTGTACAGCGAACATGGCCGGTGGGCGTGTATTATGTGAGATAGATCACGTTAATAGGCACTCTTATATAGTTAAATCTTTTCAGCGAAACAAATAAACACTAGCTCAAGGTTATACAATAATCTCATGATCAATCCAGGCCCCAATGTAATTTTAGTCCATTGTTTCAGTCTTCCGCCTACAGGTAAAGATATACTAAAATAAAAAACTATCCTTGTTCGACTAAATTATAGTACAACTACGTCCTATAAAGAAAATGTGCATTAAATATGTTTGTGTGTATAGTAAAAAAGTACACTTTTCCTAAATGTTATCCCTACTATCCTTCGAAATAGTTATTTCCACAACGCATGGACAGATAATCTCAGAACACAAATTATTTGTTCAATGTTGCATACGTAAGTACTGAATATACACATATTGTTATAAAAACATCTTCGCAACAGATATTAGTACCTATTAAGGCTATTTATTGTGTTTCGCCACAATACTTTGAATGGAAAAATAATAAAGACGTAATGTAATGAAAAATATTATTGTATTTACTTACCCAATTTCATAAAGAGTCTAATCTAAAACGAATGACTACAACACTAGTATTTTGAAAAAAAACTTGGTTATTTATTTTGGAATGATGTTCAGTGCCAAAGGTGAATTATGAATATCTAAAAGTCAATTGAATAATTAATTTTCATTACTTTTATAAACCGAGGTTTTGGATAATAAATATAGAATTTCTTACTTTTTATAATACTTTTAATATGTTTAACCTTTGTTGAATAACATTCAATGGCGTAACTATACTCACGCAAGTCTCTACGGTGCGGGAGGAGGGCAAGGGTTGTAAGTGCCCAGAACCAAACAAATTTAAAACGTGCCAAAAACAAGAAAATGTGATTTTATCGTAATAATCCCATAATGGCATTAATATCAGGGAATGCACCTCCATTCTGAAATTTATCCCCATTATGATAATCGCAACAACTGTTTATTCGCGCACTATGAGACTGTAAAGTGACGTGCCGTCAGCACAGCGACGCATCAGTATATAGAAAAAGTTTTCGCGCACCTAGCCCGGTGTAATCCCGTAATCGGTGTAATTTTTAAACACAGAGAATAAATACAAAATTAATATACTTTATGCTGCTTTAGATATCATGAACGTACAAATAAAGAAATGGTTCAGATCTTTAAGTCATATAAATGAAAAATTTAATTTTCTTAACCCTTCTAATTTTTTGAAGCTAACACTAGACCCAATTCTTAAGAAAGGAGACGCGATCCAATTATTTTATAAAAATTATTTTTCTGTATACCTGGGTGTAGAACTTGTTGCTATAAACAAACAATAGTTTAGCTTGTCAGGATATTGAAAAATTTGGAGAAATAAGTTGTTTTTTAAAGTATCCTAATAGAAAATGAAAAAATTGCTTCAAATTTTCTAAACACTAATCATGCATGAAACCTAACATTACTTGGAAGCGTCGCAAGTAGTGAAAGATCTTTTTCAAAACTAAAGATAATTAAAAACTATCTTAGAAACAAGATCTCACAAGAAAGATTGCAAGCTGCCTTTACTCGCTATTGAGAATGATTTAGCAAGAGACATGGATATTAGCCAAACAATAAATGATAAATAAAAAACTTCCCTAGCAAAAAGCTAGGAATACAATATTCTAATACCCAATCTGTACGCTTTTCTTTACTTTGTAACATTATTATTTGAATAACTTTTTATCGTTATATATTAGATAACTATCGTCGAATCTGTATACCTTTAAGGCGATATTTACTTTTTTATGTTATGTTGCTTTATAAGTATGATTCAATTTGCATTAGTTTTACTTTCTACAATAAAACGTGTGTTTATATTTTAAAGTTAAGTTTATACCGTAGATACACCTATTTGTAGTAAACGCGGAAACACAAGTAATAATTGGTTGAGTTGAGTTGGGTGTTGCGGGGCGCACAAAATTTGTTAATGGTCATAATGTAATGCAATATTCTAACCATTGTCAATCCCATATTCAAAAATACTTACATCCTTAAAAGAAAACAAGAAAACTTTATAGCTTTCTGATCACAATGCCTACAATGATAGTTTGATAATGTAAATGCAATGACATATAACATTGTCATAATTTAAATTTGCCTTTTTTGTGTAAGATTCTTTTTTGTGTGAACTGAGAGTACAAAAGCCAAAATGGTGACAAAAATGAGACATATAATTTCTCTTTAACATCTCTCCATTGGTGCCGTACTGACGATTCTGCAGTCCCTGGAGCAATACTTTCACAAATATGTGAACTTGTATTGTGTCCACCATACCCGATTTTTTATAATATTTTATATTACTGAAAATGACATATAACACGCATTATACAGTGTCTATTTTTAAAAGAATTAAACTAGTGTTATCTAGTTTCTACTATTTTCACTTATAACGGCTGAGTATAAATTATTCAATTTCTTTTTCTTAACCTAGCAATAATTTTGCAACTTCATGTTGACACGCTTGATTTTTAAATTTAAATTTGTAAAAAAATTGACAAAATAAACTTCAAACGAATAATTTTAATCATATTGCCATATGGTACAAAAAGATAAATATAAAGCGAATGATCAGGCAAACCATTTTCGCAGAGTTACCAAATTAAATATTTGATTCAATTATTTATAGACAGTTGCTTGGTAACATTGATTAACAAAACGATTAATCCCTTAGCTTATCATCTATGTTGCAAATAATGATTTTTTTTTCAAGCGTATAATAATTTCGATATTATACTATTCACAACCTTATATTTAAAGAGTTAATTTTTGTCCGGGAACAGTTTTGTCGTTATTATTGTATAGCGGAGTTAAAAAAATACATTTAAATAACATGGGAAGAGTGTTTGCCTCTATGTATTCTCCCTGGCATGTATCGTAAATTCATTCTGACAGATATTTGCACAACTAACCTAAAACGTCAAACGCCAACATTTTTATTAATAAAGAGAATTAAATGTGCAATATGTCATTTGAGTCTAGCCTAATAATGATTTTCAAAATCTCAAAGAAATATTCTAATTAAATACTTGAAAAAAAGTAGATAACGGTAGCGAAAGCATATTAATTGCATATTAATCGCACACATTCTACTGCCTTGGCTAGCGTCTCGGCAGTGAACTGTATGCTCGGCTATAATAAGAGCTTTCTCTGCTTGGTCTGTAATATACTATTTCAGACAGCAAAGTTGCGACAAAAATAATAAGATACGCAGAATATGCTCGCTATTTTGACTATTTTTAGAAGTATAGTAGCTATCTGCACAAATCATTAATTAAAAATTTAAAAAAATTAAAAATTAAAGACTATAGTGTTTTGCATAAATTGTCAGTTTTGTAGCAATTGACTGAAAAAAATTTTTTGCAAAAAAGTTTGCATAGGAATGTGTGCAGCCAAAAGTGAAAAAGAATCTCAGTCATTGACATTTCGGGATTTTGCTGTCACCCAAATCATTGACATTTCACGATTTTTCTATCTCTCAAGAATTGTTGGAATCATTAATAGAAAACCTAGTAGACAATAATAGCAAACACCAGGGATACGCATGTCTTTTGACAAATATTAATTTTGTATTTGTGCGGTGCATTCCGTTTATCTAGTTGATCTGAGGGGAAAATGTCTTGCAGTAGTAATTCATATACCCCTCATTACATTAAAGCACTTGTGAATGGAATGTGCTTATTAACGATTTGGTCTCGGCAAGGTCGAGTGACCCCCTGTGCAAAATAATTTTCCTTATTCGAAATTTGGAAATCAAAATTTTAATGAAGCTGGCTTACTTTTATGAAAAGGTATCAAGATTTTCAGATATATATGTGAATTATTACTAGAGCTGAGGATGTTTGCGGTACGGCAGGACCGTATGTAGTGCATCCCCACATTTAACTATTTATCTAAATATTCTCTGAAATTATTTGCCGGATCTCATAAATTAATAGAGTGATATTTTAGTATGCACTGGATATTGTTATTATACAAAATCATAATAGCCATTTGTTTTTATGGATCATAAATAATAATACGCATGTATTTGTATTTGGTTGTGAATTCAATTTAAACTTAAAACGAATTGTAATATTTTAACGACAAGCCGTCCTTACAATACATGCATTCGAGACAAGGTGTGCAACTCTACGAATAACTTCCATAATTGATCGAAAATGGACATTTTGGAGCTGAAGTAAAGCCCCTATTCTTAGAAAATTTTATTACTGTCGTTAAGAACTATTATTATAAACAACAAAGGCCTTTTATTAGTGTTGAAGTTTTAGTTTCATTGAATTTCCATGTTGTAAGTAGTCAATTGTAAAGTGTTCATTCACAATATTCTAAAACAAGGTGTAAATTTAACTAAAATCCAAAAAAACACATTCTGATAATATATTACTAGATTAGAAGCTGTGTTTATTACTATCTATTATATTATTTTTATAACCAAATGCAATAAAAGCTACGAAAACAAAAGAAACCTCGATTTATTAAAATCTTGTCACACAGCCTTTCAAAGCCTGGCAGCACATATTTTGCATATATTTTATATATACTACCTACTTGAACTAGGTGAATGAAGTTAGAAGTTATAACTTATAACTTCTAACTTCATTCACCTAGTTCAAGTAGGTAGTATATATAAAATATATGCAAAATATGTGCTGCCAGGCTTTGAAAGGCTGTGTGACAAGATTTTAATAAATCGAGGTTTCTTTTGTTTTCGTAGCTTTTATTGCATTTGGTTATAAAAATAATATAATAAATAGTAATAAACACAGCTTCTAATCTAGTAATATACTATCAGAATGTGTTTTTCTGGATTTTAGTTAAATTTACACCTTGTTTTAGAATATTGTGAATGAACACTTTACAATTGACTACTTACAACATGGAAATTCAATGAAACTAAAACTTTAACACTAATAAAAGGCCTTTGTTGTTTATAATAATAGTTCTTAACGACAGTAATAAAATTTTCTAAGAATAGGGGCTTTACTTCAGCTCCAAAATGTCCATTTTCGATCAATTATGGAAGTTATTCGTAGAGTAGCACACTTTGTCTCGAATGCATGTATTGTAAGGACGGCTTGTCGTTAAAATATTACGATTCGTTTTAAGTTTAAATTGAATTCACAACCAAATACAAATACATGCGTATTATTATTTATGATCCATAAATACAAATGGCTATTATGATTTTGTATAATAACAATATCCAGTGCATACTAAAATATCACTCTATTAATTTATGAGATCCGGCAAATCATTTCAGAGAATATTTAGATAAATAGTTAAATGTGGGGATGCACTACATACGGTCCTGCCGTACCGCAAACATCCTCAGCTCTAATTATTACTTACATTGGTGTTTCTAGTAACAAAAAATGAAATCGTCCACTTCATGGCCGGTATACATGTTGAGAATGACAAAGCGCGTTCCAGAAGCTCAAAACAGTGGGATATAAGCTAAAGAAATCTAAGACACTAACATCAACTGAAATGCTGAAACATCTAATTTGGTCTTGAAAAGCATTTGATTAGCAAGGCATAAGCTCTTTTTGATTTCTAATGGTTTGTATTCCTACCCAAAGCATTTCTAAACAGTCGTAATTTTTGGAATTTACGGAGCCTGCCACCGGGATGAACTGTATAACTTAACGATTCATAATATTGAAAATAGGAGCAATGTGTTGGTAATTACGATTCATCAAAAGTATTTAGAATTCTACCCGAGTCGATATCAGTAAATGCCTTAGAACTGTATACCGTGTGCACAACGTCGTGCGATCGATGGATATATAAGTAATGTAATGACTGGCCAACTGCAAGTATATTCGCCTTGCTTGAACACAATGAGCGACTGATAGGAATATTCAATGTGTTAGAGAGAGATTATTTGATTCGTACTTAGATCGTATGTAGAATGTGTTGGATAAAGAAATGGAACGCCCGTACAGTTAGACAGTAGAACAGATTGAATATACTCTCTGAACCCTAACCACATAAACTCGCTATTCGTCTTCGTCTTACTACATTGTGGTAGATCAATCACTCCCCGGCGTTCATACGGTATAAACTACCATAGATTAAAATTTTCGTACGTGAAATATTTTTTCATCTACTGCAATTCTGAAAAATCTATATCACAGTGGGCATTAACACATTTTCTCAATTTCCTCGTAAGGCTCTCAATTTTTCCAGACATGAAGTTCTACACTGGTCACTGTTTTCGTCACTTTTCAGGAACGTTATTACCCGATTCTGCCGCTGACATTACACTGTTAAAACAACATGCTGGTTGGTCATCGACATCGATCGCGAAGAGTTACATGGAGGAAAGCATAGTGAACAAAATGAAAACTGTCCGACGTCCACAAATGACACCAACTGAAAAACCTTTCACTTCTCTACAGATTGAAATCTTTCCGTCAATGAGTGAAAATGTGGATTTCGAGAACAAACTCGAAATCTTTACAGAAGTTACCAGAAATTCTCCTATAGTTGCACCGGATTGGAGTTTCCGATAATATTATTAACCATCTTCGTTCGTATCTGGATGTATCAGATACTGTAAAACAGTATTATTATAACTTTTTTGAACAAGTATGACGGTATTATAATAACTGGAAATAAAAACTCCCCTATCAAATCAATTTTCATTAGTAATTCGAGTTTTATAATAATTACTGGGATTAAAATATGTAATTATTGATAAATAAAATCGTTAAACGGAACAAAAATAGTGAAAAAAAGTGGTACCTTCAATATAATTTTTTAATAAAAAACCTGAAACACTATGCAAAAAGTGATGTAATGCTTTCACCTACTACATTGATGTACTCGCCACTTACCAAAATTACATTGCAGATGTTAATAAGTTTTTATGAAAAAATCTGTATCTTTAGTATTAAAACCAAAACATTTTTAATAATATAAAAAATATTATTAAAAATCGGGTGTGTAAAATACAAGTTAATATTTGTGTGAAAATTGCTATCCAGACATGCAGATACTCTATAGACTCGTCAGTTCATAATGCTGAGATCGACAAAATTTACTAGAAAAACTTCCTTACTGCATACAATCAAGTCACAAAAGACAGGATATCCAATGAATATTCAGTGAACACTATACGATTTTTAATAATATTTCTATATTACATAATAAAAATGTTTTTGTTCTATATTTTCTTGCAGGTTTTACCCACAAATATGTTTCGATTTCTATTATCAAAAATACCAATATTGTATAACTCAACCCTTTCCTTGATGTATTTTATTTAATATTATATAAAGAAAAGGGTGAAATTTAAATTACGTGTTTATATTCAAAAAGTACTAATCTTATAATAAAAGAATTATACAAATTATATTGTAACAAACTATCTTAAGTTAGAATATGCTCTAACAAACTTTTTCTTATGCATAAACATATATTATTGTATTTATTTTAGTAATCATAATAAATTAGATTCTCATAATACTACAAATAAATCTTACTCATGCATGCTTAAAATATTGGCTCAACGAAAATATTTAATGATATAATTAAGCACTTGTTATTTAACATAAGTGTTGTTATTCAAGTAGTGATTTTTTAAATTATTTTTCTTGGGTTATTTCAGCTTGCAAATATCTAGTACACAAATGTTTACATTTGCTTTTTATATTAATATTAAATATTATTGTTATTCAAACTCCTAAATAAATAACCACAATAGGCAATTTATTTTTTTTAAACGCAATTTTTTAAAACCATACCTAAGTAATTTTTAATAATTGTACATATCATGCATAGATACTCTTAAATTATTGTTACAGTAACTATTAATTGCTTTATGATGTATACGATATAAAAGTAATATTTTTTGGTATTAGCGGCCGGGTAATTAAAACAATATTTAATTTGACGTTTCGGTACTATATATGTATAGTACTTTTTTCAAAATTAAAAATTTATTTAAATAATAATAAATCACCACAAAAATTGAGTGTAAGTAGATTTATTATAATATCATTTTCTTACCATTTTTTACATTTAAATAAATTTTTGATTTTGAAAAAGGTACTATATATAGTAGCGAAACGTCAAATTAAATATTGGTTCAATTACCCGGCCGCTACTCCCAAAAAATATTACTTTTATCTCGTATTATAAGTACGGCCAAGGAAATAAGAAATTCCTTCTAATACTATATACTATTAAGATTGCTCTGGGATTTGTATATACTTATAATTTGCATATTTCAGTAATAAGTTAGCGGTAATAAGCTAATCGATTATTTACCATATCAGAGGCGCCAATCGTAAGTCAACACCTACAATACATGCACGAAAAAAGGTCCCCTAAAAACAGTTCTGGTTCGAATCAAATCGAGAAACTATAAATCATAAATACATTGTAACATATACACATGTATATACTTATGTACACATATATACATCGTGCTTTGTAAACCAGATTTCTTAACACGTTCTAGTCAAATTACACGGTTTATTCGAGTTTTAAACTTCACAATATTCCAAAGCGAAATACATATAAAAACTACCCTATAATTAACAGCTTTTTGTTCTTTTCGTTTTCCGTCATCCGCATAAGATTGTGGAGAGTATTTATGTAGAATTTAAGGTAAGAATTACATGCATTTCTATATAGAGAGTAACTTATGCATTTGAAATTATTTCGCACACATACATATATACATACTTACATGCGAATATCGGTTTATATGTATGTAGGTATCTGTTGTATTTTAAAATGCTTAAGACATACCATGATACACACCACACGATATTATTTCTTGCTATAGAACGATTATTAATTTTAATTAACGTTGTAGTAATTATTAAGCACATTAATAACACAGGCCTGCGATGGTAAAATTGTCTGGATTTTATACAGTGATTTCAATAGATTTTTTGGAGCTGAAAATGGGAAAATTATTTAAAAAATTCCATCACGTAAGGTTTTTTTACAATCTGGGGTTTTTTGACCTATCTGCATGTATTAAGTCTTTTTGAAAAGGACAATTTTGTTAGACCGTTGTTTAAATAAACTATTATAATTTTTTTACTTATGATGATGCAAGAAGTTGATATTCAGAATAAACATACACTAGATTTATGATAAAGAAGTTACAAATAGAAATAATTGAGCATGTCCCAAGACATGACTCATCATCTTCCTGTTACTGCATGTCTACCTTCCCACCTCCACTACAAACATATTGCTATTCTAGACAAAACAGTTAGTTCATTCAATATCTTCTTTACAACTGTGGTGTGAATTTGTGTAATTAGTTGACATTTGTGATTAGTTGCTGAGTTAATTTAATTTTTATTTTACGAGTTTTTTAAAATTAAATTCCAATGGCATCAAGAGGCTGTGTCAATGTACCCCAACTCCTTCTGCTATATTTGTGGAAAGTTTACAGTAAAAAAACAACAAAGAAACATTACAGATTTTGTAAAAAAAAGTATATTTTGCATATTTTGGTGTGAAATTAGGAGACCAAGACAAACCTTGGGCTCCTCATAAGGTTTGTTCAGTGTGTGTTGAAGAGCTTCACCAGTAGTCACAAGGAAAAAAACAGTCTTTTCGCTTTGGAGTGCCTATGGTTTGGAGAGAACCGATCAATCATAGCGATGATTGTTATTTTTGTTCGTGTGTAGTACACGGATTCAGTTTAAAAAACAAAAAGGACATCGTTTACCCGAACCTTCGATCCGCAACACGTCCTATATCTCATGGACCAGAAGTACCTGTTCCTTCACTACCAGATACATTAGATGATGTATCTGATGACGAAATGGTTTCACATACATGCGCAAGTGAACTGGATGAGGGAAGTGATTACTATGATACTGCAAGTGATGAGCCGAAACTGTTTGACCAATCTGAATTAAATGATTTGGTGAGAGACTTAAACCTTCCTAAGGACTCAGCTGAGCTTTTAGGGTCAAGGTTGAAAGAAAAAAATTTGTTAGCACCTAGCACAACATTTTACTGGTTTAGGAACAGAGAAAAAGAGTTTGCTCGATATTATTCCGAAGAAGATGCACTAGTTTTCTGTAATGATGTACCCGGGCTCATGGAACAATTCCACGTAGAATATAATGTTTCTGAATGGAGACTCTTTATTGACTCTTCGAAAAGGAGCCTTAAGGCCGTTCTTCTACACAATAGTACCAGTGGGACATTCAGTTCATTTAAAAGAGTGTTATGAAAATCTTGAGCTACTTTTAATTAAAATTCGTTACAAGGATCAAGGCTGGACAATTTGTGGTGATTTGAAAGTTCTTTGTTTGTTACTTGGACAACAAAGCGGTTATACTAAATATCCTTGTTTTTGTGTGAGTGGGATAGTCGTGATAGAAAGCAGCACTATTGTAAAAATATGTGGCCACCAAGACAAACCTTACAACCTGGAATGAAAAACATTGAAAGAAAAAGTTTAGTAGACCCGAGCAAAGTTTTGCTTCCTCCATTACATATAAAACTAGAGTTAATGAAACAATTTGTGAAGACATTAAAAAAAGATGGAGAGTGCTTCAAGTATCTTTGCAGCCAGTTTCCTCGCTTGTCAGAAGCAAAGATAAAGGAGGGTGTTTTTGTTGGGCCGGATATAAGAAAGCTTATAAAAGATGAAAATTTTGAATCTAAAATGGAGGAAGCAGAAAAACAAGCATGGATAGCCTTAAAAAAAGTGGTTATAAATTTTCTTGGCGACAAAAAACATGAAGATTATAAAAATATTGTGCAAAATATGTTAGAAAAATTTAAAACCTTAGGAACAGGGGGAAAGGTTCCGCCAAGACCTAAAAGAGATGGAGAGAAGATACCAAGGAAGATGGAATATAAGCATGATAGCTGATTATTGTTGGATGTTAAAAAGGGATGGTCCACTACGAGATTACAGAAGAAAAAGCACAAAAAGGAGTGTGGAAAGACAAAGAAAAAGATATTATAAGGACTTGTAAAGACATAAATAGTATTTTACTGTGTCTTTTCATTAGATTTAATGATATTTGTAAGTAATTTTGTTTTTTATATCCTATGTAAATAAATTCAAAATGTAACTAAAAATTAGTTTTAATTTTTAAAAAATATAATTTGAAGCCTTTTTGTGAAAAATCCTTACGTGTTGGAGAAAAATAGAGTTCATATTTGGATTCAGCGCCCAAAAACACATAAGAATCAGCTATCAAATTTAAAACAATTTTTAGAAAGTTAAAAAACGCAGGTGTAATCATTAATAATCGTTATTTTTGCAAGAAATAGCATATTAACATATTTGTATCGGAATTTTCAGTAATCGCTTTGTAATTAAATTTACAAAAACGTTTCAGCATTTATATTTTTTACAGCTAGATATCAGTTACAAATTGAGTTTAATTGAATATGAAAAATGAATTTTAATAAACTTTACAATGAATCTGAGGCGCTTATTAAAAGTACACTGGCAAATAAGCAAGCGTTCAAGATTTGCATTCAAACAACAACAAAAAACAAAATTTCCTTAAAGGAATTGGTCTCGGACATTACAATAAATATTATAAACTTAAATGCATATATTAAGAGGCGAAACAGGAAACGAAATCTTAACATAATTAAAGGCCTCGGAAAGAAGAATTGTTTTATTTAAAAGCTAGAAGTAATTTAATATTTGTTTTAGACAAATTATTGAACAGAAATTCACTAGCTTCTATAATTAAGCATACGTACATACATATTCTTCTAAAATACACATTAATTGTGTAAAACCTAATGAAGCTGTTTCCGGAATTAATTTGTCCATCTATGCACAATTTGTATAAAAATTACAAAAATCGATATTCCAAAAAATTATTTGATAAAACCAAAATTTTTACTTTACTGAAACGTAAACACAAAACATTACTGCTCTGAATAATTAATAAACTGTCAAGTCTTCCCTGTTGTTAACTATTCACATCGATTCTTCATAATTGCTACCAAATTTTCAACGTAAGTAGTCGGTAGGATCACCATATCATTCTCATATTTTAACTGCGAAGCTCAGTCAATCGTTTGCATTTTCAATTCAACGCCTTTAGTACTGACATTAATTATTTTGTAAGTAATACAGTAAAACTATAAAAACAACATAGACTTTATTATGAGTAAACATTAGCTATGATTAACAAATATTTTTTTCAATTTTAAATTGTAATTAATAATTGGCCTTATCAACTGGTTGTCGGATTATTTCATAGTCAAGATTAAATAATTTTAATTATTAATACACCCTGTAAAATAATTGAAAAAATTACATTGCTAATTGCAATTAATTTTAACCCATTGACATCTACCAGATATTTATTTTAAAAGTAAATAGAAACACTATTTGCTTTCCGAACTCAGTGAAACTACTTCTGAGCTACACTGGTGTAACAGACGCCTAGAGATAGAATAGACATTGCTTAAAGCGCTTTGATTAATAGGTATTCTGATAGATGACGATTATTTATACATATACACGATTATTTAGAATAGTTTATCAAACACCATGACTTGGAACACCATGGTATTTAAGTAACTCAAAATGCTTGTTTGAGAAACATCTTTGGTTAAAATCACTTAAATCTAATGTTGTGCACATGCTCAAATTATGAATTCTATAAACAAAATTGTATATCCAGCTACACGATAAACATTTTAATAAAGTAAATAATGTATAAAAGCAATAAAATATCTTGCCTTTATACATTAGATAATAAGACCAACAGAGCTAACGGCGCTGATACCTATTTTCGAATATCAGAAAATGTGTCAAATAAGAAATGATATACACTATAAACACTTGGATGTCACATAATACATAATCTACTGAGTATATTTGGCTATTACATATAAAATATACAGAACCTCAATTCTTGTACACCCCCATGAAATATGCACAACAAATATACATAACCGATTTTAAATTTAGTGTATTTTGACATTCGCCTGAATATTTTTCTACATCCCACCACAGTTTTTACACGGCGATTTAACATAGAAGACGCTGTGACATCCGATTTTGGAAGTCACAATGTCGACGTATGTCGAAAAGATAGGAAAAATGATGCGCCTAGATGTCACAAGGTACGGTATGTATATATATATATATATATATATGGAAAGGATAGTCTTTTTTTTGGGGGGAATCCAGCAAAATTAAACTCTATTAATTAAGTCAGTTCTTTATTTTGTAGCCAAATATTTCACATCGAATTCGTATGCTTCCTCAGGGGATCAAAATGTGAACTTCTTTTTTTTTGAAGAAATTACTCATATGTTTGTAATATTCTAAAGTAATACAACTAATGTCAACGGACATTTTAAGTATTAACTTTGTGACAAGAACATGTGTGTGTACGATTATTTCTTTTGTTCGTCAATATTGCACATGTGGCTTTCTTTTAGATGTGGTTGTCCTGTTTTTTAAATGTAATTTCGAAATAACTAAGTGTACGTCCGTTGACATTACTTGCATTACTTTAGAATATTACAAACATATGAGCAATTTCTCCAAAAAAAAAACAAGTTCACATTTTGATCCCCCGAGGAAGCATACGAATTCGATGCGAAATATTGGGCTAAAAAATGAAGAACTGACTTAATTAATAGAGTTTAATTTTTCTGGATTCCCCCAAAAAACGACTATCCTTTCCATACATGTTCTAACGGCAAAGACTCCTGGTCTAATTATATATATATATATATATATATATATATATATATATAATATTTTCGTGACCTTGGTATGATATGGTAAATTAAATCAGTTGGCGATTAAAGGTCTGTAGTACATACATGTAGTATAAAGTACATATATTTAAAAAAACCCTACATGTTTCGGCAATGATGCCTTTATCAAGGATATAAAAAATATAAATGACAGAATACAAATGTCAAATAATTGAGTTGCTATGGTTTAAATTATTCAAAGATACATTCCAATTGAAGTAATAATAAATCATGCCTTAGTATTCCAGAAACAGATAGCAAGGTGTGAACATATGTGCTGCTAGCAGATTGTGTCTCTTTCTGGGTATGCACTTGTGTGTTGGTTGCTGCTGGCAGCTTGCGTCTCTCTCTGGGTGTGTGGTTTTGTGTTTGTGTGAGCGCGTAAGTGTAGGGTTTTGTATGTTGGTGTGTTCGTGCGTGTGCTTAGCGACCGGTCACTTAACACACCAGCGACCAGCTAAGGAAATAACTTCTAACAAGTAATTTGTCGATCATCCCCTATTATTACGAAGTGGTAAAGTCAGTCACTCCTACTGTATTTTGCACTGAAACTTCTTTTTTGGGTGGAATTTTGTAAAATTAAAATTAAAATAGTTAAGCGAGATTCAGTTAGAAACTTTTTTGTTTCTTTTATTTGTTTCAGAAAATGTTTGGTTTTGTAAAAAAAAAATTAAAAATAATCTGTAATTTGCCGTTATAATAAAAATGCGTAATAGGTTGCTATGACACAAGTCCTATTATCAAGTTGAATCTCGCTTAACCATTTTAATTTATATTTTACAAAATTCCACCTCCAAAAAAGTTTCAATGTAAAATACAGTAGGGGTGACTGACTTTACCACTTCGTAATAAAAGGGGATGATCGACAAATTATTCGTTAGAAGTTATTTCCTTAGCTGGTCACAATTACAAATAAAGAGTTTTGTATCTTTTTCAAAATTTGTGAAAAAATATAAAAACTGGATTTAGACCCTTGTCTTTGAAAGACTGTAACAATTTAACGAAGCGTTTCGGATACAGCTTCATATGAAGTTTTTCTCTTATTTTGGTGCCATCAACTCAAATTTAACTGCCGTCACGAAAATGCACTGCGGCTCCGCTAGGGCACCTCCCATGGTATAAGTGGTATAAGACCCCAAGGTTTGGAACCTCCTAAATCAGTAAATTTTGAAGCTAGACCGTCTCGGGTACCAATCGATACCTTTCGAGATACACTTAGGTATGTCCTGACTATGGATAATTACAAACCCGTAGAAAAGATGTTTAAAAAAATGGGCAATGGATATGGCTCGATGGCGGTATGATTTTCAGAATCTTCATGGTCGATAGCGTTGGACATATTTTTTTCGTATTGAAAAAATATGTGTGTAAAGAAATATATGCAAATATATACAAATTTGGAAGGTAAAGTTCACCCGAATGAAGAATCCTGGCTATTTTAAATAAATGGCTGAAAAGTTGTGCAATCTACATTGTGTACTGCAGGCGACGCTTTTTCCATTTTAAATTGTGTGCAGTCTAGTGTTTATCACGTTTGGCTGTGGACTATATGATCCGATATTTACTCTCCAATTTATATAATTTTATAAATGATCCCAAAAACTTATATTTTATCCTTTTTTTGCTAAATGGTTCCAAAAAAAGTTGTTTTGGGACTTTTTTGAGGTCTAGGAGCCCCAACTTTTATTAGCTTGACACCTTCTTATCCACCACTCTTATTTGTTTAAAAACTCAAACAGATGAAGAGTATTTACCTTTTTCTGCCCCATCGGCGCATTTTGCAATAAACTAGTTTCAATATAGCTTGAAATTCCGGATATGTATTTTGACTAATAAGTTGCCATCATCAGCAGTAGAAATAATATCATACTTGGAGTCCTAGTAGAACTTTACACCAATCGAAGTTGTTGAAATATGTATCTCTATTTTGTAGGAAGATTTTCTTTAAATTAACTTTCATACAACGGAAGTACTATCTTAGGTTTTGCTATTGCTATTCCTTTTTAAAATTCTTTTTAAATTGTTATAAAATAAAAATTATTCACTGAGATATAGAACATCCTAACTTACTTATAAATAGAGGGGACCAATCCGGAGCGAAAGCGGAGGCGTGACTAACGAATTGGTTCCCGCGTGCCCCATCGCACATACGATTACTTAGTATGTTGTTCACGGTCTTCGTGTGTACACGTATAATAGCAGAAGGAAAGTGTATTCTGTGTATTTAATAATGTTGAAGGAGCGTACAGTAAAAAAACCGCTACCATCAAAGTTAGTCAATAGGTTTATTGAGAACCATCCTAGTTTATCTTACAATGGGGTAAATGTAAAATGTTTAGTGTGCAATATATATATAAACCATTTAACAAAATCAAATTTGCAATGCCACGTGCATAGCGCAAGACATAAAGATAGAGACACTGGTGCCGATACAAAATACGAAGTGTTCTTATTTGATTTGTGTACAATGATGGTTGTGTGTAATTTGCCGTTTACTTTGTTACGCAATGATTCGTTTATTTCATTTCTTGAAAAATATGGCAATGTAGAATTACCGAGCTGCACCCACATACGACGTTATTTAAAATCTGTTCGTGCACATTTAGAAAATAAAATTAAGGCTGATCTGAAAAATAAAAAAGTGTGGTTGAGTGTGGATGAAACAACTGATAACAAAAAGAGATCTGTACTTAATGTTATGGTGCGTAAAATGGAACCAAATCAATCGCCATCCTCAATTTTATTAGCTAGCAGACAAATAGAAGAATGTACTACGCGGGTAATTTCAAAAGTGCTGTTAAGTACATTGGAAAAATTTGAAATTTCCAGAGATCAAATCCTAATGTTTGTGACAGATGGTGCCGCAACCATGCTTTCTGTAGGTCGATCTCTTAAGAAACAGTGTGGTAACTTTTTACATATTACATGTAAAATCCATGCCCTACATCTTGTAGCAGAACGGATCCGTAAATGTTACCCAAATGTAGATGCGTTAATATCGAGTACAAAGGCAGTATTCCTGAAATCTCCAAAACGTATTCGGAAATTTCACGAATTGTGTCCCAATACCCCTGAGCCACCACAGCCGATTCTGACACGATGGGGAACATGGCTACGAGCGGCATTTTACTATCATAAATATTTTGAGGATGTAAAAAAAGTGGTTTTATTATTAAATCCGAAAGATAGTGCCGCTATCGAAGAAAGTCGGAAAAAATTTCAAAATAGTCAGGTTAAAAGTGATTTACAAACTATTCACAACAATTACTTCGGAATAGTGCAAGCATTAGAAAACCTACAAAATTCTTCGCTATCGTTACAGGAATCAGTGCTAGTTGTGAAAGATACACACGCCCAGCTATTTTCGATAGAAGACGCAAAAAATGAGTGTATTTTAAGTAAGTTTGAAAGTGTTTTAGATAAAGATTTAGATTTTGCCAGACTTAGACAAATTTGTGAAGGTTCGTCTACAGATGTGTTAAGTTGTTTCAAAGATTATTTTAATTATGCAAACATCACATCACTAGATGTGGACCGATCGTTTTCTTTATACAAGCACATATTTTCCTCACGGCGGACGCGTTTTCGAGAAATAACTTTGGAGGCGCACCTTATGTTAACAATATTTCATCGCGCTTCTCCAGATTTTCAAGTCACGGAAAACGCATAAGACGGTAAGTTTTTTTTTAATCGACTAATTACATACATTTTAGATTTTATTTTTTATACGTATCATCGAGAACGTTTCATAATCAAGAAAAACCGTCGTACATTTTTTTTGTATCTAACATAATAACAGCACCGTTCGTGATAGTATATTTCTAGATATTAATAATGTTTCGCATGCGGGACCAATTCGTTAGTCACGCCTCTGCTTTCGCTCCGAATTGGTCCACTCTACTTATAAATTAGTACAACTTCTGCAAAATGCAAGAATTTCATGAATGAGTATTTGTTTTGTTTTCTGAAGCTTTTGCAAATTTTTATTTTTACTTTTTCGTGATTGTAAAATAAACTATAGGTTTTAATATAAACATCCATTTTAATTATAAAAAGTAATTAAAAATTGGGGATTGTACCCGTTTCTTTTCAGATAATTCTATTGAAATGAACGCAGGCAATTTGAAAACAACTTTTAAAACAGTATGCGGTTTGAAACAAAACAAAATGGAATCTAAAGTAGCTTGATAAATGATCATTATCTGACATCGTAAAATCGAAATTTTTAACTTGCCAGTAATCTGTAATTAGCACGAGTCTGATATTTCTAGTAGATGAGTTAGTTGAGTTAGGTCTGACATCACAGCATGTTAACAGGTGACCCCACGCCGTGTTAGTTAACCTGCTAGATGACTTGCTATAGTTAATAGGATATGTAGCAAAAAATATTTCCAAGTCTATATTTTTCTATTAATAAATAATTAAATAATAACGGTAACGAACATATATAGTCCCATATGTATGTATAACATGTAAAATAAATATTTTAAAATAAAAAATCCTATTATGAAATATAAGAACCGCGAATTTTATTGATTTGTTTCAAGTTCTTATGTACGTCAATACTAAATGCGTATTGCTCACAATATAATACACCCCTTTGTTCTTAAAACAATTTGTGAACATAATAAATTATCACAAAAACTTAAATTCTAAAAATCCTTCAAACACCAGGTAGTAGAAAATGATTTTAGGTAGAATATTTCTCTGAGATAAATTTAAGGGCATCACAGTTGGGGGTGCAGGAACCATTTTCGAGATGATTTACAATTTTAGAAATAAAATTAATTTCTTGTCTTTTCTTGTCGTACTTATTTTCTAAAGAAATATATTTATTAAAAAAGGATTCAATTACAAATGCAAATTATATATTCAGAGTTTTTTAGAGTTTAAGCAAAATAATTCATGACTATAATGAATACCGTGCTTGTGGTAATAATTAAATATGCAACCTTCCATATGCGTTAGTTAGTTCAAAGCGATTATTAAATATTTCAGAAGTTTTAACAATATTTGATTCTTTAATTATGTAATTATTTCGACGTTTTTATACCTCTCAAGCAACTAGTAGTTTAGAATACATCTCAATTTGAAATACGTTGTGCGTTACACTTTCAACATTACTTAAAAGATATTTATTATATTAATCTTCCTTTTTCCACCTCCTTCTTCTTCGCCTTCTAACTTCTTTCCTAGCTCTAGCTTTACGTTACCTACTAAGACATTTTTTTCTCTGATACCGTCCATTGCCACACGAAAATAATAATAACTTCTTAGTTTTTTAATGACACCGAAAACGATTCTTTTTTTAATAACCTTATTCAAGTATTTTACTAAATCTTCTTTAATTATATTTTTAGAAACCTCAAACCATTTCGTTCATCACCTACGATAGCAATTAATAATTTGATACTTTTGAGCCACCAAGGAATTATTGCGCCTTGATATAAATTTTAAACAAAGAATAAACGCAGCAATCTTCGATAAGGTAAATCAAAATAACTTATGGAACATAAGTTTTGAGAAAAAGTTTTGACGAGGAATGTTATTACCAAAAATGGTCCAAACTAGTTACCACTGGGCTAGAAAAGATGCTCGTTTGTTAGTTACTATGGTGACACGTTAGATTTGTCAGATATAGTTTTGAAAGATGTCATGCAAGATTGAAATATAATTCAGTTGGAGGAGTATCTAAACGGGAGATTGTTAACTTTTTTCGAGACCAAAATATTGAACTGTCAACCATTTACCACACAATTAAGGAATGTGAAGAAGGTATGCCATGCATGAATTTACCAAAAAGTGAACGACCTCCAGTTTTGGCCCCACATGAAGAAAACAGACTCTGGGACGTTGGGACCTCTACGCACACTTAGGCCGTAGATTTGGACTGTTGGGAGAATTTTGACTAAAACTGGATTAGAATATCGAAAAAGAAGGATGTGTCCCAAATACACCGCAACTCAGCTAGAGAGAATCCCGAGATGCTGCCGAATATTAAGGCGTTAACATTTTATTGGCAACAGAGTTATTGTTTTAGACAATGAGAAATATTTTATATTATCCAATTCGAAAATAAAGGATAACGATGGCTTTTACACGTCTAATATTGTAAATTGTCCTGACAACGTAAAATTCAAACCGAAAGCGAAATTTGCCGACGACCAGATTCTGGTGTGGTGTGCTATTTCTCAAGCAAGAATTTCAAGACCTTACGTTGGGAGAGTTAGAGGTGAAGTTGTGGATGCAAACGTCTATATTCGCAAATGTCTATCTAAATTGATAAATTTCATTAATGGTCATCATCCAAATGATGATGTAATATTCTGGCCCGATCTGGCTTCATGCCATTATGCTAGAATCGCTCAGAACTGGTTAACTGAACATAACGTGAATTATGTATCTAAGGAAGACAATCCCCCCAACGTACCCTAGACGCGACCCATTGTGGAATTTTGGGCACTACTGAGCAGGACAGTTTATGATAAGGGTTGGGAAGCCCAAAATGAAGCACAGTTACGGACCAGAATATTCCAGAAGATCCGAGAAATGAATATAAGCGTCGTGAGAATGATGCGGAGAATTCTATCAAAATTGCGCGTTATTGAGGACCATGGACCCTTATCAGTTTTGTGAATTTAGTTTTTGTATGACGCAATAGTGCATAATAATTTCCCAATAGTTAATGTTTTAATAAAATTTTTACTACTAATCGATTTTTACCTTTGATTTTTTTCTGAAAACTTTTGTTCCATACGTTATATCATATTTTTTAGAATCAATGTTTTGGTTACCACTAAAGACCCGCACTTAGGTAGGCGTCAGTGCGTTGGGTTTACTAAAATAAAAGTGCACGTTATTTAGAAAAATGCTTTAAGTTAGAATTACACCTACGCGTATTTGTTAATACGTCTATAAACAATTTCACACTATGATAGCTGTTCACGTATTCATGTACTACGTACACATATAGCACACGAAGCGTTGGTAAAGTGAGTCTCCTGAACCTATCGCTGGTCTACGCCTCTGTGAGCCGACCGAGAATACCGGTCTTTTGTTATCACTTCTAAGCAGTGTGTTCTCTTTTAAATTGATACCTTCTTGGATGAGCAGCAGTTCTTGTGAACATTCCTAATTACAATAATAGGTAACAAAAGTATTGATATAGGTTCGTACTTCTAAAATCATCGTGGCTGCTACTAACAAATAATTCATCTTCCATGTACATCTTGTTAGTAAAATGGATCGGTATTTGCACAGGCACGTACCATAAAACACAAATAATCAATTTAAATATAAGGCATAAATTGCAAAGGAATGCTAAAGAAACAACTGAGAGAGACTTTATTATTAAACTATTTAAAGAATGATGAAAGAATTGTCCTTCGAAATTTTGCTTCAATACAATTAATAATATATAATTTAACAGTAATTTAGTTATGAATAATGTCAGTAGTAACCGATCCAATGTGTTGATTATTAATGAATACTCATTTTGTTTATTCGAAATATTTTTTTTCAATAGAAATACAACGATTTACACGTTCATGAAATGTATCTTAGGGCATAAAAATAATTTTCGGAACCGAATTGAAGAAATACGGAGACTGTAGAAGTAAAAAAAATGTTTTTTGGTTAAAAAAAAATCAACGAAAATTCATGGACAATGAGAAAGTACAATATCGCACAACTACCGCCTCGATATTCAAGGAATATTGCCTAAAAAACATTTCAATACTCTGCATTACTTGGAACGGATATAATGGACAATGTTTTAATTTCTCCCAACGAGAGGGGATTTGAATTTAGCGGCTTTGCATTTCTTTCATTTAGTGTCCGTCATTCAGTACTTCACGCTTGGTTTCTAGTTCTTGAAGCTTCTTTAATGATGTCTTTGCATTATCAAGTTAGTAAATTTTAGTAATTTTTAGCCATTCGTCAATCGATCTACAATAAATTTTAATTTTTTTAAAATTAATATGCGATGAATTATTGTCTTTGGTATTCTAGACTCTAGTGACATTAATCTCATTTAAGGTTTTTTTAAAAATTTTCATACGCTTTTTCGACATTTTCTTTGTGGTGGTTTCAATTGATCGACCCAAGCGTTTATTTTCATCGTCATCGTCTCCCCTTCTTTAAATCGCTGACGCACGTTCTAAGATTTGTGTTTGTGATAAACAATTATCTTCATAAGCGATTTAAAGCATTTGGAGTACTTCAGTAACACTTTTACGATTCTTTAACCAGAACTGAAAGCAGATTTTTTGTTTGATTTTTGGACCTAGGCATACAAAATACTGTCACAAATGCAACATATCTTAGCTTCTAGTGAACGAAATGTCATGAAATGTTTATATTATTTAGAGAGATTGATTTCGTTAAAATCGAACCATTTCGATTATTTTCGGAACGTAGAAAATATTGGCTAACATAGAATATGTTGGCTAATATTTTGTGGAACTGTTTCAAAAAGATTTTCACTGTAATCAAATCCTTTTTTCGATGTATTTGTTTTCTTTATTCAATATTATATAATATTAAGCGTATTGTGCATAGGAGACAACAATATTAAGTGTTCTACACACCTGTTGAGATAAATTAGTTGCATTCTATTCGCACTTTGCTTAATTTTTTCTGCATTCTGCTAGTTTGTTTCTCATTAAATAATTATAGAGAATTAGACAGCTACGAAAGTATTTATATACATAGAAATAAGAGTGAATGAATAAATTTTGACAATGGACCAATTTTCCAAGCCAGTTTGTGTGCTTTATTGTGAATGTAGTAGTTCTTTTTACGCTTCATGTTTTTTCACGCTTCACGATTCCTTAATTTTTACGCTAGTTTTAAGTAGTATATAAGCGTTTGTTTTAATGTTAACAATGTAGTGTTATCTCATTGGTTATTTGGTGAAGACCATATCTCTAAAAGTTGTCTTAGCCAGAGACACTCCATTTAACACTATCTTTCTTTTGCAGATTGTTCTACTGAAGATGGCGGCTTCTATTGTGGTTAGGGATTTTGTTTTGTTTCTGTCTATTTCAGATTTAAGCCACAGTCCACCAGTTCGGCTCACTGCTATATCTAATTATTGGCCTGGCCATTTTTTTAATAACTTCGGTTTTTGTTTCTTTCGACACTACTCCTTTTTTCAGAAGTTGTCTATATATTTCCCGTTTTTCCTATTCTATCATTTAATTCTTTAATGAAAAATTCGTAAAAGTCACATCTATCCCGGAATGTGTGCATGCATTTCGCTCTTATTGGAGCTCGTCTACAGTATCTTGGACAGATATGACTTCCACTTCTATACTTCGTGTATATATACTTATTGCAAATGAGAACTAATGAGTATTAAATCTCAGTTTACATATAAATGTCGCCTATTATGATAGAAGTGGAAGTCATATCTGTCCAGGATGCTATGTGTTGAGGAGCTCCAATAAGAGCGAAATGTATCCACACATTGCGGGATAGATGTAACTTCACGAATTTTTCATTATTCTAACAACCAGGAAGGTGGCGTCGCAACATGTAGCGTTTCTGCATACTGGTAAAAAACTTAGTTTGTCGAAAGGTAGAAATTAACGCAACACAAAAGGCGACACTTACATGTGAAGTGGATTTTAATACTCATTAGTTCTCATTTTCAATAGGTTCCTTTAATTCTTTATTCAGTTTCCCATGTTTTCCTATTATTGCTCTTAAATGTTTGGAGTGTTGTACTTCTTTAATTTATTAATTTATTTTTCGTCCAAATTTAGGGATTCTCATTGCGTTAAGAATTATGTTATGTTGTAAGTTCTCTTCTGTATTTGTTATCAAAGCCAAATCGTCAGTAAACATTAGTTCTAACAATTGTATTTGTGTCATTCGCCAGTATCCCCCAGTGTTAATTTCTTCATCTTTTTCTTGGCTCTTTTATTGCCTCATCCAATAATGTTGTAAATAGAAGTAGGCTCAGTATGCTTCCCTGTTGTCTAATTTCAAATTTCTTTCATTTTTCGTTACTTGTTTTTACTATTTACATGATCTTTATTAGTTCTACAATGTTTTTATTTACTCCCTTTATCTGTAACTCTTTCCTCTCTTCTTATTCTATAAAATTTCTTAAATTAAAATTCCATTTAAATTCAAATATAATACACAAATATATAAAATAGTTTATGTAAGCATATGTGTAATACCTATACATGTGTGTCCCTTTTACTAAAAAATATTACGCTTTACACGTTTATATATGGAAGAAAAATCGAAAGATTTGTAACGTTAACATTTTTGCGTTGCGCCAACGTTAACACCTACGATTTAGTAAATTAGTTAATTATGAGTAGAGGTGTAATTCATTACTGTAAGGTCTCTAAAAGAAAAGATAACTTTTATTACGTCACGCAGACGCGTGAGTAGCACATATATGTACATAAATACCTGTTGGACGCAATTGTTTTAACTAGTAACACGTATAATTTTGTATTTCTTAATTTTAACAGTTAGAATTGTTTAATTTATAGAGCAACAGTTGCTGTATTAACATAAGCTTATCTTGAACGTTGGAGAATTGAATTTTTTTCAACACTTCAAGCACGTCTCATACGTCAAGTCGTCTCATATTACCGGGATATTAATTACGATTTCTACGATCAGTAACAACAATAACATAAATATGTACAAACATAAATATAAATCGCAAATTAAGTAATAGTAATTTGCACATTCAAAATAGATTTATTATGTCATACTAAATGTTTAGTTTCTTAGTTTCTTAATCCACTAAAACTAATTAATAGGAACCACCATCTGGGTTCGATAACAGTGGCGTCATTGCGTTGGATTTATCGAATTAAAAGTGCGCATTATTTAGAAAAATGCTTTCTGTTCGAAATACACCACGCGCATTCGTATCAACGCTATGCATACACTATAGTAAAACGCACGAAGCAATCCACTTTCGTCATCAACCAAAAACTGTGACATCTGTATTGCCAATCACATAACAGCAAAAATAATAGTCTTATATATTACTAAATTTATAATTTTATTAATCTAGAATATATTATATGTATATAACAGTAATTTTAGAATTATTTTGATGAATAATATTAATTAAAAATTATAATTTTGGCGTCATTTCAACTAGTTTTATAAAAGATATTAACATAAGATGTTGGCCATCATGAAAAATCGTTACATGTAACTGTCGAATTATTTAACGATATTTGATTGTTAAAATAATAAACTTAAAAATGTGGTTTTATTTACTTACAGTCGCAAAATATATTAGTTTGCTACTTATTTTCTTTAATGAGAATGTACTTAATATGCCTTTAGAAAATTTGATCAATTTAGGTATAAATATAACCCAATTTAGAGTTTCCATATTTTACAATTTTTCCGAGTCTTTCAGAAATTCTCGCATAATTTTCATATTTTAGCGGTTTTATTCCATCATTTTAAATTTTGCTGTTTCCACATTTTACAGTTTTTCAGACTCTTACATAAATTTTCAAATAGTTTTCATATTTCAGCTGTTTTCCTATTTTTTTTCAAATTTTTCTGATTCCATATTCTTCAGAAATTCTCGCGCAATTTCGATATTTTAGAGATTTCAAAACTTCACCGTAAAAAGTCGACACAAGGCTCACATACACGTACTATAAATAGTTATAGTATAGTAGTAACGTTATAGATTTTAATGACGAAAGTAGATTGCTTCATGGGTTTTCCTATACATCAAGCAGCATGTCATATAAGAATGCCACATTCCACGTTAAAAATTAGACACTTATGCTAGCGCCCCTGATGTTGATATGGTAGTACTAAATTCATGAACAACCACGATGGTGGCATTTTTAAATTACTATGTTTCTTTTGTTCTAAATATGCTTTAAATACATGTTTCGATCTTTTTTGATCTCATCAGTGCGATATATCTATCACAGACACGTATTTACGTGCATATAAATAAGAATTAATTGTGTTAAAAAATAAATTTAAACTATATGTAAGAAAAATAAATATTTAAAATTCCAATTTAAAATACAATATTCTTGCAATAAAAAAAATAAACTATATACTCATAATAAATAAATAAACAGAAATTATAATAAACAGCAATATAAAATAAGGACAATTCAAAGATTAGAAAACTCTAAACTTTCCAACGTACCAAGAACCTAATTTATCTTCTACAAATGCATCAACTGTCTAATTTTGCTCGAGTTTCGATTCAGAGATCTATCATTAGAAGACCAACATATTGCTGTGAACTGTGCCTTTGCTTATAAATGCAGCTCACCACAAATGTCCAAACTAGTTCAGTCGTCACTTCTACTATACTCTATTTTTAAAGTAAAGAGACGAATTTCTGAACAGACCACTTTGACAGTGAAATCTCATTGGTTGAAAGCAAGGCCAAATTGCTTTCAACCAATGAGATTTCACTGTCAAAATGGTCTGTTCAGATATTCGTCTCTCTACTTTAAAAATAGACTTTATAAATGACTGCAGATTAGTTAAGATATGCCCACTGTCCTCATAATTGAACCCGATGGAATGAGAAGACACTAAATTATTTAGATGTTGTTCAAAATGATCCTCGCAAACATATATTTGGTTTGAATTTAAAGAAACATCAATAACTGAAAAATGAAATAGAGTTCAACCTATTTTCTACCATCATCAGAAGGGACAATGAAGAAATGTTTATTTTGATAAGTCGAATCAGGAAAATATTGGAATAATAACAATTTTCGCAACTTGGAATTTTACATTTATATTTATGCATACTTGGAAAAGTCATTATAAAAGTAAATTTTTAGAAAAAATATTAAAATTAACTACAACAATTAGTAATAACGAAATAAGAATTAATAGTAATAAAACTTACCGAAAACTTGTTCCTCTTCAAATATAATTTCTAAACACCACGTCATTATGATTTGCATTTTTATTTTATCCTCGGTACCGTGCACTCTTGCCATGTCACATATACTTATAGTTAACCATATTTATTCATATATTTTTTAGGAATATGAGCAGCGAATACTTTTTGGTAAAATAACGCTAAAAACTATCTCATTCTTCATACCTAAACCTTCTTTGATATTTGATTATAATCCCTTTACATAAAGAGACTACAAAGACTTGGCAACAATACTATATTTAGTACGCCATATGAAACAAAGATATTACCCGAAATTTCGTATTTGATAGAATACCCACTGCATTAAATACATACAGTACGCGCAGTGCTGGCTAGGTGGGAGACATATAACATGAGCCAAGAGTACCTCCAAATCTACCGAACTTCTCGCTCTTCCACGATACTGTGACCCGACCAAGAATGGTGATCCCTACTAATTAACAATATTCCAAAAATTATTATATATACGGAATGATATACATAAATATTTCGAAGATGAGGCTTCTTAAATAAAGAATAATCATATCGAATTACACATAAACAGCATTATTAACACAATCGTAGCGATAAATTTAGGCGGTTTTAGTGATTTAAAAAAGTATATAAAAAGCAGAGCCACTAAAGGTCAGATAAAAAGATATTTAATTTTAATTTCATTGGTTGACTTCGCAGATATTTCTTAGTGAAACATTCTTGTAATAACTTGATTAATTATTCGAAAATAAAACACTTGGCTTAGTTTCACGACTTCTTTAATTAGATATACTAACAATTGTTTCGGCTATTAGGCCATTATCAAAGAGCTATCTAAAACTATGTATTAATAAACGGTTAACAGAACATATTAGAGATATAAAATATAGTGTTAAACACACAGGGTTCGCAGAACATTGTATAGACCAGAACCACTTACCCGATATAAAGAGCTGTAACCTCATTCATAATGTAGTAAAAAGTAAAAAGTTAAATATATTAGAGATTTTTGAAATTAACAAAGCCCAAAAACAAAATCGAGTTATCACAAACACGCAATTAGAATTCATAAATACCCCCTATATCGATGCAGTTTTAAATATTAATTACCCTCATTCTCCCACCCATAATGAACACAGGTATATAAGTTAACCTTAAGTAGAGTAAGTTTAGTTTTAGATAGCTCTTTGATAATGGCCTAATAGCCGAAACAATTGTTAGTATATCTAATTAAAGAAGTCGTGAAACTAAGCCAAGTGTTTTATTTTCGAATAATTAATCAAGTTATTTAATTTTAAAATGCCATACTAAAGAACGAGTGTTATAAGTAGAGTTGTTATTTCTTGCCACATTCCAGAGCCCTACTCAGTACAAGTTAATATGTACAAATGTTTTCAATATACATCGCGTTTTGTAAACAAGGCGTGTCCGTAAGAAATTATAACTCTGCGACAGATAAACACTTACCTAAAATGGATGAAATCAATACTTTTATTGTGTGTTTCTGGTTCATGCTCTCTACAGTCGCGTCTACGCCTACACATCAACGGTTTATCGCAAACTTTGCACATAATTTTAGCACCATTATTATATAAATCGGAAAATTCTCCGACAAACTTTTTCACTGTCAAACGTTAGTTGTCTTCCACGTTTTCTTTCATTCGACATACACAATATGTCTTTATAACATCACAAGTTCAATCGCCTCGTGTCGAGATCTACGCTTAACTAAAATATAAACATCTGGCCGGCACACCAAGCATACAATGAACCTGCTTATCTTAAAATTCGCAATCTTTCTTTTGTAACTGGGTGCCTCTCGCAAAAAAAAACAAAACTTTTTCTAAAGATCTCTTACAATAAATAATTTCTTTGTTAATACTTAAACCTTATAGGACTGTATATATTAACAAAAATGCTGACTTCTAATTTCATACGAACACGTGTTCCTTATTAAAGCCGTTATATTGTGAAAACGTTCGTACGTATATATTAACTTATACTGAGTAGGATCCTGGAATGTGGGGAAAATCTGACAACTCTAGTTATAAGAAAAGTCTTATCGCACGAGCCGAAGTTTAGGACCCGATAAACAAAGAGAGGAAGATTCTAAAGATAAGTTCGATATTTGTTTTATAACACAAGTTATTTATGTAATTTTTTTTAATATGTCTCTTTTATGATCTCTTGTATACATATAATAGAAATTTTAAAATTTTGTGAATTGTCGTAGTGATTCGCTATACACTGAAATTTGAAGTCAATTTTCCCTTGAATTATTTTTTTGTGCTACGGTGTTTTTCTATTGGTTTTTGCTATGTATAGATGTATCCATTTGTCATTTGTACTCGTCATTCCCAATAATCGATATTTGTCGAAATTGCATGAAATGCTTTTTAAATTTATCAAAACACTTTCACAATTTATCAATTGACTTTCACGGGTAAAACAAAAAAAATCTACGAATTTATTTGTAATAATAGTCCTCGCACTAGCAGCCGTCCATGCCTTTGGGGTAGTTAGAACTTTAACCGTTCGGTACATTAAGATGGTAATGTGGCTAGCGCTACGCACCGACTGCTATTATTACCCCAGAGTTTTACCTCCTGATACTCATTTATTTTGTCAGGCTGCGTAAAGCTGGGACCGAAAAACGCAATCGATATTATTGGCTAGACCAGGGTTTAAACCTGGTCTACCATACAGACTCATAATTTAGTGACCTACCACTAGACCAACACAGTCCTATATGAATTTATTTATTAGTAAGAAAAAATTATGTCGATACACGTACATCTATCTATCTAATTCTTTAGGTTGGACGACAGTAACTAATAAGAGCTACTATTCTCTTCAGGGGAAATTTGAGTACCCTCGTAGGATCCAATAGATCTCTTCTGAAATGTTTCTATCTGAGTTCCTTCAGTTCCTCACGCGTGCATATTACATAAAGGCTATTTTTCTCCCGTTTCACACAGATTTAATAAAAGATTTTATTATTTTTCAAAGCTTTCGCCTTTGACGTCAATATACGTTTATATACGCTCGAACCAACTTGGAAAGCATTTTTTTCACTCTGAAGTTAATACTTGAGAAACATGTGTTCGAAATCTTAGAAAAAACGCAGATTTAGTAAATGTCTTTATTCTTTTTTAAAGTATTCGCCTTTTACGTTAATATATGTTTATATACACTCGAACCAACTTGTGAAGCATTTTTTTTCAATCTAAAACGAATATTTTTTAAATTAATGTTCGTTAACTTTCAGCAGTTATTTCAGGCACCAAAACTCGCCCACCGTACATTTTATTTTTTTATGTTTGGAATCAAACAGAAATCACAAAATCATCAATCAGGTTAAATATGGGCAATTAATTCAACATTTTTATTACCTAACGAAAGTCAACGGTTTGACGTGAAAAGTGCGAGAAAGCTGGTGTTGTTACGATGAAAAATAATTCACCGATTTCGGGTATTTCTTCTTATTTCATCGATAACTTACGGCAAAGAAATTGTGGTATACTAATCACCGTGCGCGGTTCTTCGTTTCTCTAAATTTACGGTTGCTACATGTCCAGTAAAATCAAAGAAACGATCATTTATCATGTGCTTTATTGCACTGCATGAAGGAACCACTTTCGAAGGTGCTAGTTCTCTTTGAAAGACCCAAACGGTGGAATATTATTTACTTTCAGAATGGTGCGTATAAATCCAAATTTTGTAACCAGTAACAGTGTTTTTAACGGCCTAAGTTGAATTTGTTAGTATTTCTTTCCACTATTTAACATGGCATTTTTTTGAGCTTCTACCAAATAGTGTAGGATCCAACAACTTTAAAGCTTCAAATGTTAATACAAAATCGCATGTGTTGTTTACATGCCAATGCATAAGGATGCTTCAATCTGACAGTATGTGACATACCTATCTCGTTCTGATTGAACGAGATAAGTCGGTCACATACTGTTAGATGCTTAGCCTAAACATTACTAGCAACAACAGACCTCAATTCGTCGCTGAGAATGGTTGGTCCACGCTGAAATTCGGCAAACTAGCTATAAACATTACTCTTGAATGGTGCTTTATCACCGAAAGCCAAATATAATTGATCGTTGCTTTGGCTAGTAGTAAAACTACATTTGAATCATGTCTTGAAAATTTTCACGAGCAGAGTTTTTCCCTAAAGCCGTATTTCGCAGACAATAATCAACTAACAATAAGAATATTTAATTTTTTTACATCTGAGATGGCCTTAATTATAAACATTACAGTGATCCTAATAAAATTAATATATCAGCGATAAACACGAATAGTTAAAACATCTACTATTTACTAATTTAATTAATTGAAATTAATTTAGACATCTCGCGATAATTAATTTTCGAGTCCTTCTTTTAATTAATATACGGGTTAATATTAAATTTTAGATCTTAAATTATTATTCTTAAATATTATTAAATAAATATATTATATATATAATAAATATATATAAATAAATTATTAAATTAAATAAATAAATGCCTTGGTAGCGGTATCAATGAGTTGAAATCTTGTATCATAAATTTACAACTTGAAATCAGAGATTTGAAGAAATCTGTGAATTCTCCTTCTTCTCCTTCTCGTCTTACATCTTTAACAGATATGGAAAAAATAGTTCGAGAGGTTGCTGAGGGCGAGAAACGTAAGCATAATATTATTGTCTATGGTTCACCCGAACTTGCTTCTACGAGGGAGGATCAAAAGGTTCTCGATACTACTTTAGTGCAAGACATCCTTACGTTCTTACCTGTTACATGTAATATCATTTCCACCACACGCTTGGGTAAGTTTGATCTGGCTGCCAAGAATCGAAAGCGTCCGATTAAAATTCAGTTGCCATCTGAGGGTGATGTTTTATCTGTTGTGCGTAACTCCCAAAAATTAAAAATGTCTGATTTTTACAATATTTCTGTTTCCCGTGATTCTACTCAAATGCAAAGATAATTGTATCGCTGCGTTAAATCTGAAATGCAGCACCGTATTTAAAATGGTGAACGCAATCTGCGTATTAAATATAATACAAAAGTATTTTTAATAATATAAAATATTATTAAAAATGGGGTTTTTAATGGCATTTTTAATAATATTTTATATTATTAAAAATACTTTTGTATTATACAAATTGGTGTGGTTTTTACCCACTCATGTATGTTTCAAATTATTTTGTTATTAAATATAAGTCTGGCGTTCCTACCATTATACAGTTGAGTCCGGAAAATTAGATGCGTCCAACGGTAACATCCCTACCAATTTCAATATTTACTATCAGAATACACGCGGACTTCGTACTAAAACCCATGATGCGTGCATTAATATTTTGAATTCTAACTTTGATGTGTTCATTTTCACGGAAACTTGGCTTAATTCTTCTGTAAGAAGTGCCGAAATTTTTACTGATACTTTCTCGGTATGCCGTTCTGATAGACGGCACAATCTTGTTAATCTTACTGGTGGGGGTGTTTTGGTTGCCCTAAATAAAAATATTAACTATGAGCTTATTGATACAACCCATTTATTGGACCTCGTACCCCTTATTGACATAATCATATGTAAATGTACTTTGAATCTTTAGATTTTTTGCCATATATGTTCCGCCAAGGGTGAGTGCTAATCAGTATGGTTTATTTTTTGACACTTTGGAATTAACTCTGCTTGATTGTCCTGTCCTTCTGGTGGGTGATTTCAATGCGACGAATTACTCCACTTCATTGCTTACCGACTCTAAGGTGAACATTATTAATAATTTCTCGGCTAGTCTCAATTTGAGACAATTTAATAATATCTTCAATAGTTCTCATAAGTTATTGGATCTGGTTTTCTCTGGCTTAGCGTCCGATGTTCTGGTCCAGCGTAAGGATGTTTCTGTTGTGTCGGAGGATCCGTATCATCCAGCTCTCTCTGTTACTTTGACTCTTCCTGCTACTGCTCCACCGACTCGTTTCCCTTCGAATAGTAATTCTCGCTATAATTTCCGTAGGGCCGATTACATTTCTCTGTATAGTGATCTGCTTTTCCTTGATTGGTCTGCATTATCTTCTTGCGATGGCGTTGAACAATGTGTCGATGTGTTTTACGAGTTACTTTACAAGGTTTTCGATAAGTCTGTGCCTCTGTATTCTTCTACAAGAAGCAATTTCCCTGTTTGGTTTTCCTCGGAAATTAAGCGTAATTTAAAGTTGAAGAAGTACTACCAGGGAAATGGGAAATAGGAAATGGAAATCCTCCCACAATCTAATGTTCTATGATGAGCTTAGAAGGTTGCGAACACTTACCAAAGCGCAAATGGAGGTGGCTTATGGGCGCTTTCTGCGTGGACTGAAGAGGACATTAAGCATGATCCCCGTAAATTATGGCAGTACATCCACCTCAGAGAGGGGTCATCTCGAATACCATCTGTTATGCGGGATCGGGATGTTGTTATCGATGGACCTGGAAACATTGTCGAGGCTCTTGCGAGAGTTTTCTCTCGGTCATATTCTGATGGTGCGTGCCCGTCCGATGCTTCTATTGATGTTGCACTTATGGATTGTTTGAGTATTGATGCTATCAGTGATCAAGATATCTTATGGAGTATTCAGAGATTGAAACCGACCTTGAATGCTGGTGATGATCAGATTCCATCCATGATTATTAAGGATTGCCGAATGGTGCTTCTTGTTCCGCTGAAAAGAATTTTTAATCTTGCTCTGAGACAAGGAAATTATCCCTCCAAATGGAAGATTGCTCGTATTACACCTGTATTTAAGAAGGGAGATAGAAGTAATCTGAATAATTACAGACCAATATCTATTTTGTCAAACTTTTCGAAGGTGTTCGAACAAATTATATACAGGTATCTTTATGCTCATGTCAGTTCAAGGATTTCTCCTATTCAGCATGGCTTTGTGCGTGGACGTTCGACAGTGACGAATCTAATATGTATATCTCAAGATATTTCCGACACGCTTAATGAAAGAGGGCAGATGGATGTGGTGTATACCGACTTCAGTCGTGCATTTGACACTCTTAACCATGATATATTGTTGAAGAAACTACACAATTTTGGAATTAGTAACGATCTGCTATTGCTTCTTGAATCCTATTTACATGGGAGGATTAACTACGTTTTTTACAATGGGTTTAAGTCATCTGAGTTTGTTTCGAGTTCTGGAGTTCCTCAAGGATCTAACTTGGGCCCGCTTCTTTTTATATTATTTATTAACGACTTACTTCAGTCTTTGACGTGTTCTGGACTAGCCTATGCTAATGATTTGAAGGTTTATATGCGTATTGAGCGGCCTGATGATGCACTTCTCCTTCAGAAGAACATCGACTTGGTGTGGACGTGGTGTCAGCGGTTTGAAGCTCAACATAGGAAAATGTTGCGTGGTTCGATTTTCAAAGAAAAAAGATCTTTACCATTTTGATTATAACATTAATAATGAAGTTTTAACTGATGGTACAATCAAAGACCTAGGAGTCATATTTGACAGCGGTTTAACATTCGTCAACCATATCATTAATATGTGCAAATCTGCTTCTGCTGTGCTTGGTTTTGTATTGCGCAGCTCCAAATATTTTTCACAACCCGCAACTATTAAGCATATCTACTGTTCATTAGTTCGAAGCAAATTGGAATACGCTTCAATAGTCTGGCATCCCATCTATATTGATCATAAACTGAATGTGGAGAGTCTTCAGCGTCGTGTTTTAAAGTATCTTACTTTTAAAACGAGTGGTGATTATCCTCCTAGAAATACTGACCATAACCTACTTCTCAGGGAACATGATTTGGTGTTGCTGGAATAAATACTTTAGTGACACATTTTTTGAACCGAAGTTTAGAGTTTAAAGTTTGATTTTCTTCTTTTTCTTTTTTTTGGATTTAAGTTAACTGTGTATTGGATATATTTTTGTTTGTTTTTGTAAATTTATTCATGTACGATACATTTTCTTTGTGCCTATATTTGGCTTTGCTGTTGGGCGCTTAATAAACTATTATTATTATTATTATGTTATTTATTGCAAACATCATATTTAAGATGCATTAAATGCATACATGTTTATTATGTACCTGCTGAATACTACTAATATGTCAAATGTTAGATTTCGCGCGAATTTAACACGGAGAAAAAAACTAGAAAGTTGATCTGCACGAAACGCACCTTCAAAATCTCGAACAGTGTCGAATATTTTAAAACATAATGTGAGGAGATGAAAACGATAAAGCGGGAAGCACAGAGCCGTTGAAAAGAGAAGACGCATGTAATAAAAATCTACGGAGAGTTGAACGTTAGGTGAGCAACAAAACCCGTGACACTAAAACATAGCATTCTTAATGGTCTCCTGGCATGTTAACACGTACTTCAAAGAATGTAGAATACGGTAATGTTGTTGAATATATGTGTAATTTTTTATTTGTCACGCGTACATTTAAAATCGGCTAATGAGCAATAAAAATGAAATATATAAAATTAAAAAAAAAAATATTGGACGTGTACAGTTATACGAACATATGCACGTAATGGTAAAAAATCGTTTCGATTTGTCTTTATTTTCAGAGTAGTAGTAAATTTGTATGTATTTCAAGTAATGTATTATTGCATAAAGCCTTCGTCTAACAGTTTGCTTTACATCTTAAAATCCGAGCTATTTTCTAACTTAAGACAGCATGGTATCCACTTTCGTTTGCCGCTTTCTTGTTACACAGAACCTTACCCACCTGTGCAGGTAACTGACTGAGGTGTGTTTCAGGCATTGGAAGTCAGTCTTCGTCCGCCCGCGTTATCGTGCAGACTGCGAGCCATGTGACGCAGTTATTGGACCGCCATGTTGCTCCCCAGCACGGGGACATTCGTTATTTTGTGTTTACTTATCCTCGCCGGTGACGCGAGTGGTGCTAGGGATAAGAATAAACACAAATCAGTTTTGGACCAGATAACGAAAAATCTAACCTACGAAGAAAACAAGGAGAATGAGGGTATTCCTGCTAAAAAAGGTTTGTGTATCAATATTTACGTTGTTGTTTACTAATAAGATAACATTATTTGCATACTGAAATTTCTACATACATATGTTAAATTAAACTTTATAATTATGTTCTTGTCCAATAGTGAATGACGTATGTAACAAACGAAGACTGTTATCTATAATATTTATTTATATTTTTAAATAGTTTTAACGGAAAATTGTACTTCTTACAGTTGATGCAAGCAAAAGCCGAAACAAGATATCAGATCTTTTAATATGTATTTAGTTGATATAAAATTTTGTTTACATCATCTGATTAGTTTTAATTAAATATGTAAGCTGGTGTTAGTTGATTTAAGTATAGTTAATGTAAGTATAGTTGTTATAGTTATATTTATTTTGCAAGAATTAATCGCAAATTATTGTTTCTTGAAAATAATTTCATGTGGAAATTGTACAATTTGAGTGTAACAGATTCACTAAAATCCTTTTCAATTGTTTTCTTTTAAATTATATAGTACTTTCTGACATTTATTATTAGTAGCGCAATAATAACTGTGAGAAATTTGACTTTCTACTTGTAAGAAACACAATCCACTTAACTATAGCACATACAAAACATATGCACTTATATAGTCTTATAAAAGTGTTCTTAAAATGCCATACAAAAAATTTCAAGTATTTAATGCCAATAAAACCAAAAGAAAATCAAATCAGAGATCATGACGCGTTCATTTCTTAACGTCAATCAAATTTCATATTTTAATAGCGGGTTTGAGATTCTAGATAGCAGTGTAATGGTTTCTTTTTTAATTAGCACAGAGAGGATCCGATAGCTGAGAAAAGATCATCACTAATGGAATTCTGCCCGCTCATTATTGACACCTGTCATATATTCTTCTGTATTTGTTTTAATAATGTGTTAATGTGTTTTAATGAACGCGTGATTTTCTCTGTTATCAGTATTTGTTATCAAAATCTACAATAGGTACTTGAAATTTAATTATTTTTACTACAAATGTTTTTACATAAATAAGAAATAACACCTAATCTTATTGGTAATTATATGTATCTTTCTCGTTTCTGTATCATATTAGATTCTTTTACCTGGAAATAAAATTTTCCTAAGTATATAATAGCAATTTGTCATGTTTAACAGAGTATACATGTATTCTTTTATTTAATTTTATAGTTCGCGTTTTCCGAGAGTTGTTTGAAAACAAAACTTTTAATACACTTTTCATGTTAAAGGAACTATGTACTCAAAAGCATACTATTACTGAACTATATTACACCTGACTAGACATAAGAAAGGGTATAAAACCATTACCACCATTAATATTCGTATCCTAAATACGTATTTCGATAACTAAGTTGTCATCCACATATAAACACTAACGTACCTATACGTGGACGTCAAATAAAGTGTTTCGCGATTTTTGTGTTATCTTTACTGTGCACCATCTTCAACACTGTCATTATTATTTTACCTACTTGGTTATCGAAATACGAGGGTGGTTTGACTAATTCGCGTAATTATATAGAAACAAAGACATAAATTAAGTAAACAAACTTTATTTTTCTACATAATCTCCACTTAACTCGATATATTTGGTCCATCTGTGTTCAAGCTTCTTTATTCCGCCTCGAAAGCGATGTTCTTCTAACTTTGCAAAATAATCGTCCACTATTGTGTTACCTTTTTATTTGTGCATTTAACTCCGAGAAAATCATTTAATTTAGGGAATAGATAAATTCCAGATGGTCCTAGGTCTGGCCAATATGGAGGGTGTGGTACTAACTCGAATCTTAATTCTTAAGTTTTTTTCAGCATTCGTATTGGAATGCACAGGTGCATTATGATGGTAAAAGAGTCATTCCTGGACGCTTTTCAGTTATAGTTGTCTTCAAATGATCTGGAAGATTTGAGTAATATTCGAGTTTATGATGTTATTATTATAATATGGTGAATTCAAATGTCCTCTGAAGATAGTCTGTCAACAATATTCTTTGTGCGTCCCAATATACAGATGCCATCACATATCTCGCAGACAAAACTGTCTTGGCCTTCTTTGGAGTTGGATCTCCATGTTTGGTCCAGATAATCGACTGTTGTTTAAATTCGAGTGTATAAGAATGGACCCATATTTCGTTTAAAGTAACAAATCGGTGCAAGAAAATCTGTTGTATTCCGTTTAAGAAACGGCATCCATCCTCACACAGTATATCTCGCATATCATCATGGATTTCGGTAAACAACATGCCTTTCTGTAAAGGTACTTAGTCACTGTACGATGTTCATAATTATCCATTTACACTTAATTAGCAGCAAGGTAAAATTGAAAAAATACCTACGAAACACCCTTTGTCGCAAATTTATGAAACACTAACAGTAAACTAACAAGGCGTCTGTTGACAAAATATAATGTGTATTTTTTTATTTCACGGCCTACTCTGGGCGATCGCGCAAATAAGTCAGCATACGAATATTAATGTGGTGGTTTATACCTTCTTTTATGTTTTTATTTAGGCATATTTTAAAAAAATATATAAAATTGCTTCGAACTCCTCAATATACCACCAATATTAATGTATATAAATACACTGTTGATATTTCGAAAATAGCTTCTTGAACTAGCGAAACTTACTAATGTCAATTAAATTCTGTGTTAATAAAAAATAATCATCAGATACTTGTCCAATAACTTAAATTTTCATTTTGAATAAGAATCCATTAAAATAAAAGAATAATTCCTTAGATAGATTATTTTATGTACGCCCAGTACTTTCATCCATATTCGTACAGCAGTTAGGTACATGAAATACTCGTAGTTTCGATAATTACATTAATTAATTACTATTGTTATTAGAATATTTTATTCCTTGTTATTATGCAGAGATTAATTGAAACGGTTTTATTTATTTAAACACATAATAAAACAAACAATAGAAAGATGAAAATCGTAGCACCAGAATTTACGCATCACTCATATTCTTACATATACAATCATCAAAGAATTTATTAACTTGATTAACTTTTAATATTTTGTGAGATATTCTTTTCTACTGATAACTTCTATAAAATGTCTGAGAATAAATCCTACCATTTTTTGTTAATTATTTTGTGTAAATAGTTTGTGTAAGTTTGTTTATTCGTTATATCATATTTTGTAACCTCCTTTCTGTTCAGCCCACAAGTCTGTAATAAGGCCAAGGTCGACTGATTATGAGGGTGTATATATAGCTTTGGGAAAATTACACAACAAATATTCACGATTTATTTGTGCTTTGTGTTTGGGGCCAATTATTTTTTGAATCCAGTCGTTTAACATTTGGCTTCAAATTTTGCTTTAAAATATTTGTATATTTAAATTTGTCCATTGTATCGTCTATTAAGTACAAATTACCAAGTGTTTTGGGTCTGATAGAAAGAAATTAAATTTGTTTTCACTTGTGAAAAAACAGGTTTCCGAAAATTATATACAGAGTGATTCATAATTTATACGACAAACGTAAATGGGTGATCAGGAATGGTATTTTAAACAAATAAGTCCCTATGTTCGTGTGACAAAATCTTTAATAGTTTGCAATATACTGTGTTTCTAAATTATCCGTTTGAAAACTTGGAATGTTGCAAAGTTGTTGGAATGCACGCAATACAGTATCATACGAGGTAGGCGCCATACTTGGTGTCATAGCAACAAATCAATGTAATAGAATTGCCAAATTGATACTGCATTTACTCAATTTTTCTGCAAACGTTCTGCAAAACCTCTAAACATGGCATCTTTTAGTTCACTTGAATATACCGATATAATTTTGGTTTATGGCTTTTGTAATGGTAATGCTCATAATGCTGCACGAGAATACTAACGACGGTTTCCAAATAGAAGACAACCAACACGAAAAGTATTTTCAAGAACGTTTCACAGAACCCGTGAAACTGGTTGTGTATTGCCAAATCATGCCGGAGGTCCGCATTTGTTGCATAACGTAAAATAGATAGAAGCAATCGTCGATGCTGTAATTGATAACCCTTGCATCAGTACTCGACAAATAGCACGACAGGTAAATACTAGTCAGAGTTCCGTATGGAGAGTTTTACAGCGCGAAGTCCTTCATCCCTATCATTTTCAAACAGTTCAAGCTTTACTGAATAGAGATTATGGTCCAGACTACATCCAGTATTCCTATTTAATGTGTTGTGGCGGATGAAGCAAGGTTTATACGCGATGGAATCAACAACACACGTAATGAACATTTATGGTCATTAGAAAATCCACATGCTATTCGACAGCGGAGAAATCGGCGACGTTTTAGTATTAATGTTTGGGCGCGAATCCTTAATTCAGAAATTTTAGAACATCGTTTAAATGGTAATAATTACTTAAATTTTTTGAAAAATCGTTTGATTGAGAAATTATAAGATGTTCCATTACTTAATAGACAGAATATCTGGTTACAACATGATGGGGCACCTCCACATTTCGCTCGAGCTGTAATAATGTGATTGAATTATTCAGACAGATAGATTGAACAATGTTGTCCGGTGCTTGGCCAGCACACTCGCCAGACCTATACCCATTAGATTTTTATTTCTGGGGAGAAGTAAAACGAAATGTGTATGCAGCGGAGATTGAAACTCGTGACCAATTACTGGATAAAATTATTAACTGTGCCAATGGTACGCGTTCATAAAATGTTATTAATCGTGTATACAATTCATTAGTGCAACGTTACAATGCATGTATTCAAGCTCATGGAGCACATTTTGAGAAATTATTAAATTAGATATTAATTAATTTATTGTTTATGGCCACTTTAATTAATACAAATATTTGTACTCTATTTGTAGTATTGTGAGTTAATTGAAATACATGAAGAAAGGCCCTACAATTGCAGAAGTGGCATATAAGGAAACAATCCGAGATTTGAGATTTGAAAGCTGCCATACATTAAATGAATCCCAAAACTTTGCTCAAAAGATTGTGCTGCTCGATAACAATTGCAGAGTTCACAAGGCTCCAGGAAATAATAAACGACTGTGACTTTATAGATATGAAACACCCGCCCGACAGCCCAGATCTAGCATCAAGTTATTACCTCTTTCCTAAATTAAAAAGCATTTACATGGACGACGTTTTTCTTCAGATGATTTCCTGAAAGAAGAGTTTTTTGGAGTCTTGCCAAAATAATTTCTATTGGAAGGTATAGCGTTATTAGAAAAAACGCTAGAATAAGTGTATACTCGTATAACCGTTAGTAGATCATATGTTGGAAAATAAAATATAGCTTTTCTCATAACGCCTTTCATTCATAGCTAAGTAGATAATAGAAAAATCTCCCTCTAACTTTATTATAACATCTAAAACAAATAAGGTACTATATTTAATGATCCTGCAATAAAACAACATTATAGTAATATTAAAATTTCTGAATTTAATGGAAGTAACTGTTAGTTTAGCTTGTGATTCCATAAAATTGCATTTACGTAAATTTGTAACATTCGAAGGCAGTCGTTATATAACTCAGTAGATTGCGGCGAAAACAATCTACTGAGTGAAAGGTTGCACCTGTTGAATAACATCATTTGTGTTGAGAATAGGAAAAAGTCGGCCAGGGCGAGATCGGGAGAATAGGGCAGATGTAAAATTTCAAAGCCACATCGTTTTGATTCCTCAATCCCATCTCGAGATTAGTGAACAAGTGTATCAAGACGCCTTTGGTAATCATACCGCGTGCCGTTTTATGATCAGAGCATCAAGCAAACTAGGATCAGTCTCGTTCATGATCATTTGGATGGTTATTCTTTGTTTAATAGGATAAAGTCCTCCACTTTCTTGACTCTGGCAGCATCGTCTGTGATTGATGATCTTTCACTTATTGTATCGTCTATGAGGGAGATGTGACCAGTTTGAAAATTCCTTTTTCATCTCACAACAATATCATTTTCATAAACAGCCATCGTTTCATCGTGAATTTTCTGGGCACAGTAATCTTTTCTTTCAAATTCATCACACTGCGAGCCACTATCCTCTCGATACTGTGGGTTATCAATCTATGGCTTCCTGACACCAAGCAAATCAACATTAATAGCTGTAATTTACAACATTATCTTCATAAGGATCAATTAACATGCAGAATAAATTTTGTACGGATATCTTGGTTATTTCTTAGTATAATTAATACTTTACGGTAGCCCCTCGTATAGTAATATATAGCTATACTTGCAGCTTGGCGTTGCTCGGCCACATTCTACAGAAAAATTAACTTCCTTTGTGTTGCCATTAACCGATTGAAAATTCTCGTTTATTCTCTAGCTAAACAACGAACCTATTATATTTTATTCTAATCAATCTATCACTCCAATGCCTTTGGATACTCAATATTCTTAGTTATTCCATCTGGTGCATAAACAAAGAGAGCAGATGGTTTCCCATTTTGCGAATATGCTAGGCAATTAGGTATACTGTAGTAAAACCTTGCCTCACATTAGTTCAATTTGTAAGTATATTTTTATTGTATAAATTATATATATGTTGTATTTATGTACAACTTAATTACCGTTACTTTACCCTCATGAAGCACACCAATTGAATGGTAAAATATTGATAACAATGTCGTCTCTGATATATTTAAGGAGTTTTCATTAAGAATTACGCATTTTGTTTCTCAAATAAAACACAAGCACCAATTGAATGGCGAAATATTTGCAAAAAATAGACAATTAAAAAAGTATTTTCAACATACCCAACCACATTTCTAACCGAAACTCCCTCCTTATCCCTCCATATGTCTATGATACAGTTTTATATTTATTTGCAAATATGTAATTAATTTAAAAATAATCACTGGTAAACATGATCAGCTTATTTGAAATTTATTTACTTATAATAACTTAAATTGGCTGCACATTCTGTAAATCTGAATTTTATAATTACGCAAGTAAATTGTATTGCAAAATTCTTTGTTTATACATATTTGACATGTCTATATTTAAGAAGTATGCTGCAGAAGTATAGATAATCACGTAGATTTATACTATATACATATAATACATATGTACGAACGTAACGATATCTACAGAAGTAACCAAATATGAGTGTAACGATATGTACCAAAAACAATCAAATACGAATGTAACGCCCAAAGTAAAGAAATACGAATGTAACTATTACATTTTCAATAATTACGCGTGTAGCGAATACCAAATAGTTAGTTCTTCGACTCACTAGTATGCAACAATAACATATTTAAAATAAATTACAATAATTTACTAATTAACTACATAATTCAATTAAACATTTTTAATCACACCAATTAATCGCTAAGAATAAGAAAATTAATCTTTTTCTTCTTTTTTATTTTTATATCTTTGGCTTTTTACTTGTATTTAATCTCATCAAGTGAGCACGTTAATGTATTTGTGATTATTTTTCATCGAGCAAAAGCACAAAATTCGAAAGTAATAAAAGGTGAGCCGTAAAATAACATCGCCGAGCTCTGCACATCGCTTTAGAGTATTAACGTTGTTAAATTGCCTTGTCAGTTTGCTAGTGGAATGACCCAAATTGGCCGAAGAGGAGAACGGAACGTCGAATTCTTAAGATTGCTCAGTTATTAAAGGTAATTGCGAGTCCTTTTAGCCGTGCCGCGAGATGTTCGCTCATTTAGAATTGATTTTACTTATACATAGCTGCTAATAAATTGCAATTTTAATAATCGCATGCATTTACTTCTTGCTCCCTTAATTAATCGAAAATGAATGATAAGTATTTATCTTTCCCAGAAGGAAAACAAAACAGTAAAGAATCTTAAACGCTATTTATTTGTCCTTAATGTAAAAAAAAGGAAATAATTTAAAAACGATGGAATTAATTTACTTTCTCATATTTACTTAATAAATAGAATGCATTTTATGAATGTTTAATAATGCTTATTTATAAGTAGTACTCTAAAGGAATTGGAATTGAAATTATCATTATTTAATATATTTAATATATTTGTGTTTAAAGAGTTCATTAAGTTGACCGTTTTGATTTTACTCATTGTTATTAATATGTAGTTTGATTTGATCAGACACTTAACCCTTTTAAATACTAATGCTTTATCTAATAACATTTATCAAATGTACATAGGAGAAAGAAAAAATACCACACAGTTGGAGATAGTGAATTATATATATTAATAATATTTTATATTATTAAAAATACTTTCGTATTATACAAATTGGTGTGGTTTTTACCCACTCATGTATGTTTCAAATTATTTTGTTAATTATATATATATGTATATATATAACAATTGATAAATTATTGGAGTTTTTCGGCCGAAAAACTCCTATAATTTATCAATTGATATATTTAATGAACGGCTAAGAAATTATCTCTATTTATTCTCATCTCAATCTCACTCATTTAGCTATGGAGTAATAATTAGCAATTTCAAACCTTCAAAACTGACATCTGCTTAGAAAATACTGACATCTGCTTTCAATTAACTGACATCTGCTTTCAAAACTGACATTTGCTTTCATAACAGACATCTGCTTTCAAAACAGACATCTTCTTTCAAAACTAACATTTGCTTTCATAACAGACAACTGCGTTCAAAACAGACATCTGCTTTCAAAACAGACATCTGCTTTCAATAACTGACATTTGCTTTCAATAACTGACATCTGCTTGCAAAACTGACTTCTGCTTTCAAACCTGACATCTACATTCAATGACTGACATCTGAATCATTAACACTGTTACTTTATAATGCATTTCTAAATAGCTTGAACCAAGATCTATCGTGGCTTAAGTGGTGGAGCAACGGTCTAGCAAACCGGAGACTTGGGTTCAAGTCCCAACGTAGACAATATTCATCAATTGAAAATTTCGTATGATTTGCTTTGTAATTTGTAGACAGCAATGTTTACATCCCCATTTACTTCGCAATTACATACTAATTTGATATTTGTAAATATTTCATATAAAAAAAGCCGAAAAACTCCAAGAATTTATATAGCAATATATATATATATATATATATATATATATATATATATATTTAATGTTTAAAGAAATTTGTTTTTTCTTTTTTATTTTATTGGCCGTGTTTTAATATTAAAAATAATAGATTTTTATTGGTTTTTAGCGACCTTTTATTGAATTTAGATGTTTGTTTGCGACGTTTCGACCTTTATCAATTCAGTCTTTTTCAAGCATATTTGTTGTTTTTTCTACACGGATACGCCACATGTGTTTCGACACCCGGGTTTCTTAGAACGAACATGCTTGTGCGGATTTTGTAAGTGAACTTACAAAATTACAAAAATTCCTGTTATAATTTTATTCTCCGATGTCACAAGATATCCAATAAAATTCTTGTCCAATGCGCCTGAAGACAACAACGAACACTTAAGCAAATAATCTGAGCACGTTTTATAAATATTTAAAGAACTTCTCTTGGACAAATATATCAGTCTAAAATATTCAAGAGAAATGCAGAATGCATAGTTCAGTCATTAGCATTATTTACACCGAAGAAATAAATGTAGGGAACAGGTTTTTAACATTATGAACATATTCTCTGATATGTACGTTCATCTTTTATATTTTAAACCGTAGATGTTCTTCAAAATGTCGATCAGATTGAGGCTGTAAAATAACTGACTGAATTCTAACGCCTCTTAGTCTTAATTTGAAGAATAGTCTATAGTGAAGTACACATTATATATTTTTTTAAATATTTTTTTCTATATTCGTGAAGGTGACCGAATTAAATCACACGACTAACCGAAATTGATTAAATTCAAAAAGAAAAATATTCAATTTCAAAAAGAAAATTTCTGTTGATAAATCATCAAATCCAACTCTCATGGTAATGAAAAATTCGGAAACTTAATTCTCTTATATAAATAACTTAATATACAGGGGGGCAGTGGTGTCCTTGAAATAAAGAGATATACGTATGACACGTATGAAAAATGGAATGATATAGAATATAAATCCAAAATATTATGAGACAATTACGACGCGAACCCCAAAATTAAAAACCCCTGAAAATTATATTATGTGACGCCTATAAATTGAAAATATTCAGAATGTGTATAAATAATAAATACTATTGAAGTTACACACACGTAACAGTTGTCGATGTTATAAAAACTATAACAATGTTGTATGCTAAGGTCAATAACTTCAATATGTTTACGTACAAAATTATAAGTTCATACATTCAAGTGAATTATTAAAAACGAAAACTTAAAGCTGACGGACAATAACAAAATTACTTTTTTGTTATTGTGGCTCACCTTTAAGTATCGTTTTAGGATATAGTCGATCACAAAGTGGCGTGACAAATATTTTCTAAATATCTTTGTCATTTTTTTTCTCGCTTATGAGATGGAATTTTAGGAAAATATTTTGGATTTATATTTTATATAATTGCATCTTTCCATTTTTCATACGCTGTCTCTTTATTTCAAAGATAGCTTGTATATTATTTGAACACGAATGAAATTTTTTATATTGTGGCACAACTCGATATAAATAATTAAAAACTAACCGGTCACTTAGCATGTAAAAAAGCATTATACTCGTACTTCGAGTATTAGTACATACTTAACTTAAACCAAAGCGGATCATGGGCTAAACCTTCGAATGTAATATTTTTCTGCTGCCGAAGATGATAACTTAGTTGTCGACACATGTATCCAGGATTAAAACTACATTGTGGCAAGGGTTTATTTTATATTAGCTTTTATATAATTGACAATAGTTACAAATTTAATTAGATTTATCAAATAGAGTGTTACATAATCTATGAAGTTAAACATCTCTTCGAAGCCCTCTTTAAGGTAGTTTGTTCGTAGATATAATTGTTAATCACAAAAGTACAGTCCTTCTTTTAAGAACAAATACATAAAAAATAACATCTTCCAAGATATCGAGTTAGTGGAACTTTTAAGGAAGACTAACTTAAAAACTTAGAGGTTTATATTTACATTACCTATTGATTTTGTGTGACCAAGGAGGAACGGATAATACAAGTAAGTTTGTTATTATCAAATACCTTAAAGTATATATTGTTTAGCAATCAGTTAATCGTCCTTGGAGAAATTTCTCTGGCAAAAGGTAACTTTTATTTTTATACCTGTAAAATTGAAACTAGAAATTATCTTTCTTATACAACAGTACAAGCTAATTAGAAAAGAACGAGCCTTCAGAAAATTAATTAATTAAAAAGCTAACAACGTCGTCTCTGATACACTTAAGGAATTTTCATTATGATTTACGCATTTTGTTTCTAAAACAAAACACAAATTTAATTGTCCATACAAGGGCACCTAGATTGCCATATATTAGAAATAAAAAACCCACAAAAAAATTAAATATAATCGTTTTGCGACAGCATGTAACAACAAGTAAAGTGTAAACTAATGATGTTAACTGTTGACAGATAAAAAAACACGTTTTACCTTTTCAACTTTTAACATCATTGTATTTGTTGGCACTTTACATATTAGAGGCACGCTGTCGTAAAACCTTTCCTCACATTAGTTCAATTTGTAAATATATTTTTATTGTATATATGTATATATATATATATATATTTATATATTATATAATATGTTGTATTAGGTACAACTTAATTACCGTTACTTTATCCTGATGAAGCACACCAATTGTTTGGCGAAATATTGATTAACAATAGACAATTAAAAGAGTATTTCCAAATTCCTAACCAAGACACCTGATCTTAATTAAACATTCGTGAAATGCCACATCTATCCCTGGAACGTGTAGATATATTTCGCTCTTATTGGAGGTCGTCAACTCACGATATCCTGGAGACAGAAATGAGTTCTAAGTTCTATACTTCGGGTATATATATTAGCATTTTTAACTTATTGCAAATGAGAATTAATGACTATTAATGCGTTGCGTTAATTATTACATTTTGACGAACTAAGTTTGTACCAGTATGCAGAACGTAACACGTCGCGACGTGAATCTTTCTGGTTGTTAAGATAATTAGAAACTCGTGAAAAGCCACATCTATACCTGAAACGTGTGAATATATTTCGCTCTTATTGGAACTCATCAGCACCACAATATCCTGGAAATATGTTCGTGAGTTAAAAAGATAACCCCGGATTTAATAGAAATATATAATTTTATTAATATATACCTCCAAGGTTATTAGCTATCCGAAAATACCCTGAACATCGAACAAAATCACGATTTATTTTTTATTCAGTTAGGCTAATTCTTGTGTAGGCTCTTTTTATGCATTACGATAATTTTGTTCCCTGGAAATTTTATTTATTTTCTTTTTATAATGAAGTTTATAAAAGTAAAAACGTTAATAGAAGCGTTTTTCAGCTTGCTAATTAAGCTGTTTTAACTGAATTAAATTGTGAGAATATCGAACATATAAACTAGACGAATATTTTTGTAATTAACTATATATCTAACAATGATGTAAGTCCGAATCATGTTAACCTATCAAAACATTTAATACGAGACTTCTATTTCTGTAATGCATAATATCTACATATCTTAGATGCATCCTTATACGAGGGTGGTCTGAAATGTTTCCGACCTAACAAAGATACAAGACTTTTTTCCTAAAATTTATTTTTATTTTTCTACATTAGTCTCCTTGTAAATCTACACACTTTTCCCAGCTCTTCAACCCTTCTAAATAGTACTCGGCGTCTTTCTCTGCAAAATAATTGTTTACGAAGGTGATGGCCTCCTCCTCCTCCTCATTTGACGAAAATATCTGTCCTCCGAGCGCAATTTTGAGAACAAAAATAAGTCGCTTGGAGCTAGATCTGGTGAGTAAGGAGGGTGGTTAAGCAGTTCAAACCGTAATTCGTGGATTTTCGCCATGGCAACCACTGAGGTGTGAGACAGCGCATTGTCTTGGTTAAACAATTTTTTTTTTCTGCAAATGTGTCGGCCTTTCTGCAATTTTTGTCTTCAGCTTGTCAAGTAATGATGCGTAGTATGCTCTTGTAATGGTTTTTCCTGTTTGAAGATAATCGGTTAAAATAACTCCATTACTATTCCAAAAAAACAGTCGCCATCACTTTCCCAGCCGAAGAAACAGTTTTTGCTTTTTCTTTAAGCCGATTCCCCTCCGCAGTCTTCTGTTTTCACTGTATTTTTGTTTTGGGCGTATATGGTATATCCAAGTTTCATCTGCAGTAATTAATCGGCGCCAAAGCTCTGATCTATTGCGCTTAAACTGCGCCAACTTTGGCAAAACTTTGGAAATGTTCATTCGAACACATTTTTGGTCTAACGTTAGCAAGCGCGGCACCTGGCGCGCGGACAGCTTTCTCATCCCTAAATATTGATTCAATATGTAACAAACACGTTCTTTGGACATATTCATAACCTCTGCTATCTGCTTCACTTTAATTAGGTGAACTTTAGCGATGTTATCGTCAGCGGTTACAGTTTTTGGACGTCCCGAATGCTCATCGTCTCCTACGCTGGTACGGCCACGTTCAATCTCAGCAGCCCAAAATTTCACCGTGGTAAATGATGGTGCAGAGTTCCCGTATACAGCGTCCAACACATCTTTAATTTGCGTAGGCGTATTGCCTTTTAAAAACAAATATTTAATGACGGCTCGTTTTCACAAAAACACTCACATCGACTCACTCAAACGATTGTCAAACAACAACTGCGCGTCCAAAATGCTAAAATTTTGGTGAATACCTGTCAAAAGATGCGCAACCGCATTCCCTAACTTTTATTGACGAGTGCTGCCATCTTCACGTTAAGGTCGGAAATATATCAGACCGTCCTCGTATTTTCATAAACTAGTTCTCGAACGAATTTGTCTGAACTCATATAGAGACTGATAGATACCACATCGGTGGTCTCTATCAGTTTTGGATTAATTTCATGTTATTAAAAATGAGCATATATGTATATATATATATATATATATATATATATATATATATATATATATATATATATATATATAGTAAACTTAATAAGTCGGCGATTAAAGGTTTGGTTTATTACTTCAAAGTATATACATATATTTAAAACAACCCTACATGTTTCGGCAATGATGCCTTTGTCAAGGATATAAAAAATATAAATAATACATTTATATTTTTTATTAGAGTTTTTAAACTATCTGTGAATACAATACAAATAAAAAGAATTTTGATATCCTCTTAATATCAATATTACATACTTTTATATTATTTTACAAAAGAATATTCAAAAGAGTATTTTCACTTTTCTTTGTCGCGATGTTTACTAGTAAAAGATAATATTTTATTTAAGTAGACACATAATTTAAATGGTTTATGAACAACAAATTAAGCAATTGGATTAATTTTACTATAATTTGAATAAATTACGGTAAAAATCGAACTAAAATTTTATTTTTGAAATGCATAAGCTACATGTGTGCCGACATTTTGATTTACGTACAAATATTATGTTTGTAAATAAATCATGTCGTTTTCTCATAGTTGACGTGTATCTAGTTAAAAGTATAATATCAAGGTAAACGTTCTTGAAATAAACAACATGAAGTTTTCTGTTCGACATTCGCGATAGAGATTCTTTCCAGAAATGGTAGTTGTTACTGGCGCCTCGGACTTGTTCATAACGGGAATTATACAGCTCCATTCCCTTACCCTTCGCGACTAAGTGCAGAATCCACGGCAGCCGTACCTTACCAGGAAACACAGGTAAACAACACAAAGGCAACTTCACTTTCCTAGTCTGGAATGTTGCGCTTATAAAATTTCTGTACAGCACTAATCGTAAAACTTAAATATGCCTCTTTATGTGTATCTAAATAAAAGTACTTAGTAGCAATCAATCACGAATCATATATATTATTCCGTGTCCTGTTCTTTTACTTATGTAACTACAAATACTAAGAAGATTAGAAATTTCAATTGTTTCACAGAAGTAATAAAAACATTATTGTGTATTTATTAGTATGCCAGCGCTCAAATTATTCAAAGTGAAAGATTTAAAAAAAATGCATATAAAAAATAAATATGTCAGGGAAAATTTATTAAATTAAGTTTGTAGACTGTATTATGTTGTCACTAAATAATATTCGGTATTACTTACTTGCTTAGTCCTCTGTACTTTCTAGATGCAAGGCTGGTTTTAGAATTAAAGAAATTCATAAACGAACAATAGGAAAATACAGCAATTGATACTGAATTAATAGATTTCGTGATTTTTTAAGTTAGCGGATTAAATTAAAGCGCATGATGTTTTACCTATAAATCCTTAACGTTTCGGTTTTATTTATAGTAACCTTCCTCTCAAGCATTAGAACATGTTACAGTTATGAGTAGCGATGCCAATTTCAAGGTGCGCTCCACTGGCTTACCAGGTCAACGCTGAGTATGTGTAATGAGAGTGACATGTATTCGTTTTGCAACAGACTGTTTTATATATATATAAATATTGACACAGTTCGGTGTAGAGAGAAAACGAGCATTGTCCAACCACGCAAATAAGTTAATAAGTGGATATTTCTATTTAATTTACAATGGCGCAAAACTTAATTGTACAGTTTGGGCGAAAACCCACTACGAATGTCACGTGAAAGTAAAAAGCACGTATAAAAAAAAAAGAAACTGGCGTAAAAACGGATGAGGAATTTTGATTTCATTTATGTGGAAGAAATGATTTGATGTAATCTACCGTTTACTTTATTATACAATGAATCATTTTGTGCATTCATTACTTAGTCAAATTTTCTACAATTCGTCCGTGAACGTATTGAATATAGGATTAAATCCGAATTGAAAAATAAGAAACTGGTTATCTGTGGACGAAAATTTTAAACTTTACTCGAACCATCTGTTATGCCCGGTAGAAGACGCAAAAAATTCTCGTGTTATACAGAAGCTTGAAAGTGTTTTAGACAAGAATTCAGATTTTGTCACATTAAGACATATTTTTGAAGGTGCGTCTCCAGATCCGTTAAGTTGTTTAAAAAATTATTTTGATTATGCAAATATATCGTCACTAGATGTAGAACGCTAGTTTTCTGCATATAAGCACATTTTACTCTACGCTGCTCTCGCTTTGCTGTGGAAACACATCTAATGTCGCAATTATTTAACCGATGTTATCCACTTTGTGATTTCATGGAAGACTTTTAGAACGGTAAGTGTTCCACCACCTTTTATAAATTTACAACCTATTATTTCTTTTATGTATAATGCACACGCCTATACCGCGCACCTCCATTTGGCTGATCAAGTTATCAGTGTTAACTGTAAGATATAAAATGTAATAAAGAAGGTTTGGTGTGATAACTTGTCACACAATTCATTACTTCACATACAGGAAATAAAGTATTATTTTTAATAAAAAGAATAAAAAAACGGTATTCTTTGTGATCGTCTAGATATCACTGTGACAGCATTATATAAGGGGGTTTAATACTTTTGTTGCATTAGTTCCATTTTTATGTTTAATTAAGTTGAATGAAAATAGATTTATAATGAAATTGTAGCTGCAATCAGGCTTTTTAAAGTGGCCAGCTGATGAAAACTATTGAAACGGGCACAGCTTCTCCTTCTACTTTTAAAAACGAAGTGATGGAATGGAAGTAAGAAAATGTAACCCTTCCCATTTAGATTTTGGTTTTACAGTTGTCGATAATAAACAGCGATGCGTTTTATGTAGTAGAGTTTTATCAAATAAATGCATGAACCCTACAAAATTAAGGCGATATTTTAGAAGCATAACTTCACAGTAAATGAATCCAATGAACAGAACCACAATGATTTTAACATTCTCCAAAATGTCTTTGTTGATTGCTAAAAATAGTCTACCCCCACACAGTTGGAGAGAACTTAGTTCTTCCCACTGCAAAGATGATGACATCCAGTATGCTTGGTTAGCCGAAGAATTAATGATACGGCGGAAAAAAAGACTTTTGATAGAACGCATCAAACTCAGTTAGTATTTTATACTAACAGTTGGATGAAAGATATTATTATTATTATTAAAAGAATCAAAGATTTACCTATTCACTGTTCCTAGAAGTAGCTTATTAAACTTATACATATTTTGAAATATTTAATTTTATAATAATATACATATATTAAAAAAGTAAAACCCATTAAAACAAGTTGAGTTCAAATATTTTATGGTTCAGTTATATTCATTACGTAATACGTATGAATTCATATTTTTTCAAAGTTAGGCTTATAAATAGATAAATATTATTTTATTAAAAACATATCTAATACAAGGGTCATATTATTCAATATAAATCTTTAAATACCATTATGTTTTTTTGACATGGCAACATTAAATTCGTTTAAAAATCTATCAATATATTCAGTAGATTCATTGAAATATTGCTCTTGTTAAGTCTAAAAATAAAAGAAAAGATCGATTAATCAATTAAGCCAAATTTATTGCATTTTAGAGAGACAAAACTAACAATAAGTAAAACCAAACAGCATCCACTATACGTAAATGACATTAACTAAACTATGCATACTACTTTTCAATTGCATCGTGTCCAAACAACTTGACAATTACAAGAAATCCATTTGTTCAGGCTGCAATCCCCAGAGAAAAAATATCTTATTTACGAACATTATTTTTCGAGTTATCTTAAGATTTTTAAGTGCATTTAAAAATTAACTGTCAGGCGCTTTAATAGCTTTTAAGGTTCATGTTTCCTAATCTTGTATACAGCGTAGAAAAAAAAACATTGTCGCTCTCAGATATATGCATATGTTGTCCGCATATAAATGGATGTTCGATCCCTCTCATTCAGTACTATTAAATAAATATGAATTATATACATTTTTCAGGCATACTTACAGTGAAGAGTATTTTTGTACTTTTATAATAATTATTATGACGTCTGATAAAGGCTAATTGATTTAATTTTTTCCTTTCTGTTTCATGTCGTTTGTTTTTGGATTAATTAAGGTTAAATAACTATAACAAATTTACTGCCAAACTTCAAAACTATTTTAACGTAAAATGATTTACTATCTCCAAAATCGAATATTATATCGTATAGAAAACTCGTACAATTGTGTTATACAGCATGTTCACGCATAAGTAAATTTAAATATGTACACATTTACGAAGGGCAGATTGATATACAGGATGGCCTTGAAATGAAAAATAAAAGGATGTAATTATATAGAATATGATTTCAAAATATTAAAACCCGCCTAAAAATTGTATCATGGTCCTCCTATAAATTCAAAATATTCAGAATGTAAATATGTACCTATATTGAAGTTACATACATAAACACACTGTATGTTTACATACGTAACAGCTGTCGATGTTATAAAAGTTATAACATCCTGTATGCTAAGGTAAATATCTCGTATAAAATAATATTTTTATACATTCAAGTAAATAATTAAAAATTTAGATGTGTGTTACATTCATTTACAAACCCGTTTTAAAAATCATACTAAAATTTCATGTGTATTACAAGAATGCTTTTTTTGTTAGAAGTAAGAAATATAAAATATCAATATCGGACTCAGAATGTCACTATTGTAGTTAAAGGCGGCAATGTTTATGTTTATAAAACCGATAAATTTTGATATGGCAAGTATTCGATAGCCTGAGTCAGCTGTTAATAATTTATACTTGTGAATTTTTAATGATGGTATATTAAAAGAACATGTTACATGTAAGATATGTTTACGGGCATTTAAGAAGTTACAATCTATTGTAGTATTATTATTGTTGTCTTGTGTGTATTTAAAGTTGTTTGAATTTGTTCGATATTTATCCATAAAAGTTTCTATTTCTAAATTAATACAAAACTAAATTTAAGCGGTATTTATAGGCTTGAAAGCACTCACATTTTGTATATATTGGAAAGGCAAACAAAATTAATCCGTATTAGAATTACACTGCTCAAAATCGTACAGGGATATTTACAGAATTAAGAGAAAAAAGAGTTTGCAAATATGAATTTTGTTACAACGATATAATTTTAAATCTTAAAGATGTTTAAATTTAGAAAACAATCTTAAACATATCATCAAAAGCAACTTCTAGTAACTAGTATGACCTCCACGATTGTTTATTACTGCCCTAATACGGTTACGTATTGTTAAAATTAAATTGTCAATCTCTTCCTGTGGTATTGCTCTCCATTCTCTTTGAAGAATTCTAAAAAGGTCTCGGGGACCATTAATGTGATCATTTGAATTTGTAACCCTCCTTTGTAACTTATCCCATAGATGCGCTAACGGATTCATATCCGGAGACTGAGCTGGCCACTCTAACAACGAAATGTGTTGCTGCTCTAACACATTCATTACAATTCGAGCCACATGTGGAGGCGCATTATCTTGCATGAAATTGAAATTTTCTCCTACTACTGCATATGGCACAACAACAGGTAAAATGACCTGTTCCACATAAACTTGAGCTGTCATTTTACGTTCAATCAAAACGAGATCTGTTCTTCCACCAAAACTTATGCTAGACCCTACCATAATTGTACCACCTCTGATAGAATGGACTTCTTGGACTGCGTTCAAACGATTTACACGCCCTGGCTGCCTCCAAACTCGAATTCTTCTTGAATCATTGTACATACCAAATCTAGACTCATCATCAGAGAACGTTATATATGACCATTGTTCGTTTGTCAAACTTCGGTAATCCTGTGCCCATAAAAGACGTTCTCCGCGATTACCTCCTGATAGAGGTGGAACTCTTAAGGGTCATCTAGATGTTAAATGTACCTCATGTAACCTATTGCGAAGAGTTTTGTCACTAATCAGTACGCCATATGTTTGGTTAAACTGATTTTGTATCTGCCGAGCAGTGCAGGTTTGATTACGTCGGGCAATAATTTGGACGTAACGGTCTTGTGCTGCCGTTATAATTCGACCGTTACCACGATGTTGATTACGTACTTCATCAGTATCCCTATAGCGGTGCCATAAATGACTTAGATGCTTTATGTAACTTGAAATTCGGCTGTAACTTCAGTTTTACGCCGCCCAGCTTGTAACATGTCAATAGCACGTAACATTTCTTCCCGCGATAAACGACGCCTTTCCATTAATAATACTACTCAAATTATACACTAAATTTAATGTTTTTAAACTCTGCAGCAATAAATGACATTACAATGTAGTTAAACGGAAAGTGACAAATAATGCCGTTATGATAAGTAATAAATAGATGTTGCGAACAAAACACAATCGCTCCATTGTTAGCAAGATAATATGATAAACCTTTTCGCATATTATTTTTGTTCAAAATATTTATATACAATTCTGTTTTACATCTTATTTTTTAAAATATTCCTGTACGATTTTGAGCAATGTATGTAACTATAAACACTTGACAAATTACATGAAAGATCAATTCCAAAATCCATCCTGAAGACTTAATTGAGGAATAAATTCAAAAAACGTCATTGCAAAAGCGACTACATATGGAAAAATATATAGAAAAAAACTAATATGCAAAATAAAGGGAGTTTCTATGGGGATAATAAAAAAATAACGAAATGTCAGAAGAAATTAAAATTCAGAAAAACGGTCAATATATAATTTGATAAAGAAAAGTTACACTTAAATGCAGTTGCATAAATTAAAGAAAAATATAATAAAAGTACAGTAACGTTAGAAAAGTAAGGCAACATATATATAAAGAAAATTGTTAGAATTGAACGGGAATACATAAACGAATCCAGGGATTCGCATTACGTTTTAGAACATTAGAAAAATATTTATATACACTTAATCATATCAAACACTAAATTCATACCGATTCACGTACGTTTTATTTTCCAATATTTGTAATACATTAATGTAGAAAATCTGTAATATATGTATGTGTTATTGAATTTATTTACTTCTATTTATATCCATTCTAAAGGAACCCACGTTTTAAAGAGTGATCTATAACATTATATACAATTCAATTCATTCAATTAAATAATATTATACTAGTATCTTTAATCGAAAAATTGTATAGAACGTACGTGAAGATCGACAACAGAACGATACTTAAAGCGAGATGGACAATAACAAACAACATTGTCGATCAGCTTTAAGATATCGTCTCTGATAGTATTTATAATATATTCAGTCGCACAGTGGCATAATAAAATTTCTTTAAATATCTTTGTCATTTTTTTCTCGTTTATGAGAGAGGATTTTATGAAAATATTTTGGGTATATATTCTATATGATTTAATCTTTCCATTTTTCATATATTGCCCTTTTATTTCAAGGACACTCGGTATAAGATCTTCAACAACGCTATTGCATGAGTAGTGGGGATACAAACTAATTCTAATCTATAAGTGGTAATTTCGAATATCTTGTCTTAGCATGCAGTTTCATTTTCCTGTGTGTCGTCGTTAAGTAACTGTCATTTATCATGAGGTCGATTTCTGAGATGCGCACCAAGCAATGATCCGTGATAGAATTTTTAGCGCGCGTTCATGGAAATTTAAAGGCGTTTGAAAACTGTTTTTGGCAACGATTGTGTTGATGTGAAGAATGTTCTCTAGTAGGTTCGACGTGTAAAACTTGCACAGGCAAAATGAAGGGGTTTGACGAAAAACAGGTCTATCAGTATCAGTGACGCATGAGACGAAACAAGGACACGTCAATACACTGATTCAGGAAAGACCCCAGTACATTTTTCAGACGTTGAATTACAGAAAAAATTGCGTCAGATGGGTCCCGCGATAATTAACGAATGTCATGAAAGAAGAGACAAATCAATATGACACCGAAAATAAGCTGCAGTCAATAGAATATTATTGTCCTGATTTTCCACGTTTACGAAAATTCAAGAGAGTTTCATCAGCGCAGAAAGTAATGCTCACCATTTTCTGGGATGCAAAGGAAGTCATTCATACATTCTGTACATAACAGGATATCTACCGAACGATTAATTCAACAAGATACTGCAAACTTTACCATCACTAAAGAATCGTATCCTTAGAGTAAGGCCGGCAAGAACAATATTTTTCTTGCATCACGACAACACCAGACTGCATTGCAACAACAAAACGATGAAGCCAGTGGCGAGACTGAAATTTACGGTTGTTTCGCACCTTCCGTACAGTTTTGATTTGGCACTTTCAGATTTCTGGTTACCCCCAAAGTTGAAAATGTCAACATTTTTCATCAAACTCTGAAGCTCGAGCTGCTGTTCGCAACTGGATCAACAGTAAACAAGAAAACTTTTTAATGGGCGAAATGAAGAAATGGATTCAGCGATGGGAGAAATGTGTTGCACTAAATGATGATTATGTGGAAAAATATGTGCATTGGTAGTATGTATAATATGTCGGGTGTTCATTTAAAAACGTAATCAAGTAGCATATGAAATTTGTAAAATAATTTGAGGTATGTCTTATACAGGATCCACCAGTAAAGCGAAAAATCTTGATAGTCCAATTGTTCATTTTCTGTCCAGAAGGGGGCGTGGAAGTTTTGGATTATTGTTCGACATTTAATGCTAATTGTTAAACATGGACAGGTCGTCTGGTGTACGTCGTGTTTTCTGCGTAAAATCGTTTTATAAAAGTGGTGACTGTGTGACTTCTGTTCAATGATTGTTTCGTAATCATTTAAATATTTCACGTAATGGAAAAGTGCCGTCCGCCCATGCAATTATTTCATGGGTGAAAAAGTTTTAAGAAACTGGTTCCACATTAAACTTAAAGCATAGAGTAGCAACAAGGTCTATAAGAACATTGGAAAACATTGAAAGAGTTCGAGTAGCATTGACGCCTAGTCCATAACAATCTGCGATTGCATCCGCAATGGACATTAATGACACATCGTTACGACGAATTTTGCATTTTTATCTTTTAAGACTTACAAAATTCAAGTAGTCTAAGACTTGACAGATGGCGACCGATATGCCGACTCGCAGGATTTGAAGTGAGGAAATGTTGTGACGTGTAAATGACATATAAACCGCATGTTTATGTCAGATAAAGCACATTTTCATTTGAATGGATATGTAAACAAACAAAATAGTAGATACTGGAGCGATGAAAATCCAGGTGAGTTGCATCAAAAGCCATTACATAGTTTGAAAGTTGTGGTATCGTGCGCACTTGCATTATCTGTCACTATTGAGCTATATTTTTTTTCCAACACGATAGAAGAAACGCCACAACCATTAATTCAGACCGCTACACACGCACATGGTCAGAACATTTTTGATGCAACAGCTCCCAAGGGTGTTTCCAGAATTTAATTTTTTCCAACAAAATTGGGCCATACGTCATGCTCGTGTGACCATTGCTGCTTAAAGAGAATTCTTCTAGGATGGATCCATACCTAAACATGGCGACATCTTGTGGCCCGCCAAATCCCCAGATTTGTCCGTAAGCCACACTGGAATTAAAAACGAATATCAGACAAGAAATTCATTCAATCTGACCTGCTTCGTCGAGTGTTGGAAGATTTTCGAACAAGATTAGAAAAATGTTTACACAGAAATGCTTCTCACTTGAATGGCATTATTTCAAAAAAATAAAACGGCATACTCCACTCAACCAAAATCTGTAAAAATAAATTCTGATAAGAAATGTTTCATGAAAAAATTGGGTACTTCTAATTTTTCCGCTTCACTGGCGGACCCCGTACCTTTCATCGATCAAAATGGAAACATTCAAAACTCATTGTAAATATCATTATTCAGTTTATTTAACTAAAAATTATATCAATCTATTTGGACTTTAGTAAGGCTTTTGACTGAATTGTACCTCTCGGGCAGGGAATTGGTAGTTAAGATTCGTAGTATTCTTTCTGATGTATTTGTTGCCAATTGTGGAGTACCGCAGGGCTCCAGTCTGGCACCATTTTTATTTATACTGTTTATATTACTGTTAGCTAGTATTACTTCTATGTATGACCAGCTTCAGCTTCAAAAGGATCTTGAGACTATAGCTTTATGGTCTCATACAAATTCTGTAACACTTAATCTTGATAAATGTAAACTATTATCCTTTGGTAGAAACAGTCGTACTTTATCTTTTCAATATATCATCAATGGAGTGCAGCTTGAATCTCCTAATTGCTATAAGGATCTTGGAGTTATTTTTGAGCAGACTTTCGTGTTCAATTTACATCTTAACACTACTGTGTCTAAAGCTCTTAGGTTATTGTGTTTTGTTATTAGATCTACTAAAGAATTTAAAAGCATATCGGTCATTAAATCGCTATACAACTCATTGATTAAGCCCATCTTATTATATGGTTCCGTCATTTGGTATCCGCATTATCATGTGGGTACAAAGAAGCTTGAGTCGGTTCAGCACAAGTTTATTCGTTATTTGGCCTATAAGAATGACATGACCATGTCTTATTTTGATCATACTTATGCTGATGACAGACTTTTCAATATTCCTTCCGTTAAATCTCTGCATTCTTACAATGACAATGTTGACCACGAATGAACTATACAAGAATTAAAAAAATTACTTTGCTTGTCAAAACGGAATTCTTCTGACAAATGTCGAAGTGTACAATTACAAGAACCAAGTTACGACTTCCCTTATCGGCTCTTATTTTATCAAAAAATCACAGGTAAATTGATTACTTTTTAAATGAACACTCTTATTTAATTCATTATTTTGTCTTTTCTTATTCTTATTTTATAGAGTTGGAGACCTTATATATCAATCCACCTATATACAACTTCCGTATCGAACAAATGTTGAGATTTTGACAGTATAGAACCATTATTTGAAATTGGGTATGAATCTGCCGATCTTACTCGTATATTGCGTAAGATAGAACGTCCGAATGCCTTCTCGAATTTTGGCGTGCAAAACTAGTGCAGAAAGTTCACAATTGGTGAAACTGGCCTTCAAGACCACCCTCACTTGTAGATGAAGAGATTCTTCCTCAGAGTGTTGAACAATTCTGACTACCAGTACGCAGCAATTGTCGTAAGAGATTAAACCTACCTGATGGACCATAGATCGCCATCTTCGAAAGTTAGAGAAGGTAAGCAGGCGATGCAGAGGAGTACCCCAGAATGCACGTTTTTTCCTTAGAATTGCAACATGTAATGAAAATAAATCTATGTACAAATCATATCAATGGTTGAATTAGGTTGAATCTTCAAAACTCGTAAAACGTTAGGTGAATTAGAAGGATATTATTTATTTTGAATTGATATCTAAAGGTAAAGCGATAAACGTTGATAAATGCATTGGTAAACAGAAATTATATATTTTTCCACCAGGACGTCAGTCCAAAGAACCCTACGTAAACTAGAAGAACACGATGAGCTAGAGTTGCCACCACGTCCTGCATTAATGTAAATTAATAACGCATTCTTTCTGGACGTCATTTTGTTAGTACAGCCGAGAGAATGATAATAATGAATATGATATAAACGAGGAATTGAAATTTAAAATCTCGCTAAACAATACCAAAAACTGCTCAACATAATTAGCTGTATTTTCATTTGTAATTGTTTTGTATGTTTGGTTGCATTAAATTGAAGTTTAGACCTTATTAGTCGTCTTAAACGAATCATGTAAATTTTAAATAAATACTTCCGATTAAATAAATGATTATTAATGCATGTATAATCAAAACTCGCAACAGTTCTAAGTAACTTACTTCTATTAATTATTTTTACATAAATATGCTGTCTAGATTTGTAAAATTTATTACGGTAATTTTCGAATAATAGAATATAATATCTGCATCTACGTTTCATTTGAATGACGACAATATATATTATTCATTTTATTCCACCAGAGCCGCTAGCGACTTTTAAATTTGAATACTGTTTCACTACTTAGAAATATATTTTGTGCCCATGTAACTATCTTGAGAATAAAATAACAATAATAATAATAATAATAATGTCAAGTAATAATTTCAAGCTGTAGTGGTAGGTGTTAGCATAAATACGTTAAACAGAAATACTACTTAAAATAATACATCAATCATACGGAACAGGTACGAAAAAGAATAACAACCGCCCACACATGTCCTTATGCAATATGCAGTTATTGAAAACGTTATGTGACGTTCACAAATGCTAGGCTTCACGATCTTACCTTTAAATGGAGACATGTAGACTTTTAATTATTCGCGATTGTTAATAATCTCAATACTTTTACTAAATATGGAAATTAGTCTGTCTTATTTTATTGAAGGGTGTTTTATAATGCTTTAGAAATTTACTAGAAGTATATAATTACTAATTATTATTTACGTAGAAGTAAGAGTATTTACATATTTCCATAGATTACATAAATATTTTATTTTGAACTATATATTACAGAAAATAATCATTATTCTTTAAATTTAAAAATATTGTAAATTAAATAAAAATATAATTAGCGCCGCTTATGTTGATATAAATACAGGCTGTCCTTGAAATAAAGAAACAAGACATGATGAATGGAAAGATGTAATTATGTAGAACATAAATCTAAAATATTGTGAGTCAATTACGACGCGAATCCTGAAATTAAAAACACCTGAAAATTGTATTACGTGGCGCCTATAATATCATAAATTATGATATTATACATTCTGATATTTTATATTTCTTTTATAATATATATTTCATAATAAAATATCAGAATGTGTATAAATAATAAATACCTCACACACATATGCTATAGCGTATGTTTACATACATACGTAACAGCTGGATGAGATGGACGATAACAAAACTATTCTTTTTGTCATTGCCGGTCAACTTTAAGATATCGTCTACTATAATATAGTCAATCGCCCAGTTGCGTGACAAAAATTTTTGAAATATTTTTGTCATTTTTTTCCTTATGAAAGGGAATTTTGGGAAAATATTTTGGGTATATATTCTATATAATTTAATCTATCCATTTTTCATACGTTGTCTTTTCATTTCAAGGACACAGGTATGTGTGGAGGGGGTGCGTGTTCGTGCATGTGTGTGTGTGTGTGTGCGTGCGGTGCGTCTGTGTCTATAATGGGTTTTTCAATAAGAGCGAACTAACTTAGAAAAAACAAGGAATTTCTTAAAAATTCGTCGCCCAGTTGCGTGACAAAAATTTTTGAAATACTTTTTTATTTTTTTCGCTTATGAAAGGGAATTTTGGGAAAATATTTTCGGTATATATTCTATATAATTTAATCTATCCATTTTTCATACGTTGTCTTTTAATTTCAAGGACACAGGTATGTGTGTGGGGGGGGTGCATGTTCGTGCATGCGGGTGCGTGTGTGTCTATAATGGGTTTTTCAATAAGAGCGCACTAGCTTCTTAAAAATTCATAGTGATCTTTATTTCATCTGAAAATAAGTAATGCCATTAGTTATAGAACACAACATCACTTAAATGTCCTCTACGAAAACGTTTACATGAATGAATCCGTTGAACTCAATTTTCTATGACCTTTTCACACAAATCGGTTCGAATATCAGCAATTCAATTCAATTCAATATTCAAGTTCAATATTGACTCTCAAGGTGTCTAAAGTTGGTGGTTTGTTGGCGTAAACCTATGATTTAACATAGCACCAGGGAAAAAAGTCCAAATAAATTTAAATCACGTGAAGTTGGCAGGTCTGTGTCGTGAACTCATTGCAAATGAGAATGAATATTTATTATCATCTTATTTTACATGCAATTGTCACCAAATTTGTTAAGTTAGTTTCTACAGTCCGATAAAGTAAGTTTGTACCAGAATGCAAACACAACATGTCGCGACGTCAACCGTCCCTGGTGGTAAGGACAAATGAAAAAATGCATGAAAGCCACGTTTATCCGGAAACGTGCATATACTAGCATTTCATTCTCGTTACAATTGCATGTAAAATAAGATTTTAATAATTATGAATTCTCATTTGCATTAAGTTCAACATGTTTATATATACACGCAGTATAGAAATGAAAGTCATGTCTGTTTCCGAATATTGTGTACTGATAATTTCCAATAATTTCGGGATAGACGTTGCTGTCACACATTTTTTCGTAGGTCGGTATCTGGAGATAACTTTCTCATTGAATTTGATTTTCAATAAATTATGTGACAAGTGACAAGTCTTGCTAAAACCACAAATTCTGTAAACCCATATCATCCATTTAAAGTCAAAATAAATCAGTAAGCATCGTCCGATGACGTTCTCCATTCACTTTAGCCGTGCGACCATAATCAGTTAAGAAAAAGTAAGGTCCAATGACGCTACCAGCACGAAATGCCAACCAAAATGTCAGCTTTTCAGGATTTAAAAGTTACTCATGAATCACTTGTGGATTATAATCACTCCAGATTCAGCAATTCTGCTTATTGAGAAAACCATTTAATCAAAACTGTGCTTCATCGATTGAGATTATTTTCTTGTGAAATTTAAGATCATAGGTTGTCTACGTGGAATTGATACATTTGGATCACTTCCAACACTCTCTCGTACAGCAGCAATACTCTCTTCATTTCTTGCATTTTTTTTCTCACTGGCACGGTAACATTTTAGAGAGAAAATGTTGATTCAAACTTTTTTGAATTATCGTTTTATTTGGAGAGTGATGACGACAGAAAATTGGTCTTAATTTACGTAACGTAACCGTGACCGAACTTTGATAATAAATTCTTATTATTTGCAATCGTCGTTGAAGCGTGTACCTTTCCACGATTAAACGGCAGACACTAAATAAAAAAAAGTATATTTAAACGTCATTCATATGTCACAAATAACAATTCGAAAAGTTGGTGCACCCTACTGAAAAACACTCGTATACCTATGTACTTACATATATAAAAAATTCCGAATAATAATTGTTATTAGTTATATAATATATTAACAAGTGCCTAAATACGTAGATACTATAAACAAGATACATAAAATTAATTTTACGATCTCTAACATTCCGTGTATTCGTATATAAGCACAAGTATGTTTGCGATATTATAAATGTAGCATATATTTGACGTAACAATAAAGAAGTTTCAAAATATGATTGAAAAATGACTTGCAACCTAGCGTTGATTAGTTCCTTTGTCCTGTAACAAATGAACCAAAGAAGAATGCGACGTTATCTGCGCGTAAAGAAAAAAATATAAGCAGTTAATTATATCTACCACAAGCTGAACAAAGACGGTAAAACCAAACGTGAGGAATTCTTGTATGATTTTCTCGTCGTGAGAGTAACACAACGGCTATTCAAATTATGATTGCCTCATTATGACTGTATGTGATTAAAATTTCTATTTTCCTTCAATCGAATGCCTGCTTTTAATTTATACTATACAGTAAGCCTTACGTATTTGTATAGAATCCAACGTTCAAACAAATCGTGTACAAATATTAGTGAGAAATAAAGTTTAAATGCACCAATCCCAACAAAGTAATTGGAGATGGCACTAAGATTAAATTCATATTGGTGTAAAAGGTATTACGTTTATGAGAGATATTTAATCCATGTGAAAGTAACACTGTTTAAGAAAAGATGCAACAATTCTGCTACAAATTGAAATTTTACGCTTACTTAAATTTCAGATTTTATTTAACAAGGTGTCTTTCCCGTTTACATTTTGTACTTTTACCTTTTGTGTAATTTACCAATTAACAATCCTTATTTTCTAGATGTCTAACTTCAGTTTTATTACTATCTTTAATTATGCATATGATTTACAACGGAATGTTTTCAAATACAGAAAAACAAATAATATTGATTCTTTGTGAAAATTATTTGCACATTAACGGATAATCAACTTCAAATATCTAAAACTCAAAACAGGGTGTAAAAGCAATTCAAATCTACGATAAATTTTATTCTATCGAAACTTTAATTTTTGCGGAAATTTAGGAACACAAACTTTTCAAATACGATCCTGTATTCAGATTTAATCTAAATAAATAGAAATTTATTTAGTTTATATGTTGTCGATTCAACAAACCAAAGGGCATTTATTTGTTTAAGTTCACAAAAAAATCCCCTTCGCATTTCAATAATGCACCCTTGTGTGAATAGTTTATAACATGTTCATTCCTAAATATAAATTTTCTAATGCATATCCTGTTGTTATTTATAAGTATAAGTAGGTCAATGGCCTGAACTTTGTAATATCCCGAAAAAAATACAATATCAAGTTTCTTTAAAAATTTTAAACGGTATTAACCGTTTTATGGGGATATGGAATTTGTAATTTAGTTTATTAAGTCTTAACCCCGAGAAATAATAAACTACATTTGTAATTTTTAATTGAATATTCATATTTTTCTGTGTTCTATGTGCCTCTTTTCTTAATGAAAATTTCTTTGCCCTAAAAAGGGCAGATTTGTGTATGCTTAAAAGAGATCCTCAATGTGGCTACCATTTGCGTAAATACAAGCTTCTAACCGATCGGTAAACTTTCGAAGTACACAATTTAACACGGCTAAAATACGTTGCCAAAGATCGTTTTTGACAGCCGCGGCCTTCCTAACTTGGATGCAATGTACCGCAATCTCTCAATTTGTACACGGTTTGTAAAATTAAATCATTTGATGGACATCTTCAATTCGGAAACCGCCCTTCATAAATACGTTCTAGTAGTTCTAACATTTTCACCTGTTTCGCCTTATTGTAAGACGACATCCATTAATTCGTGATTTGAATAAGCCATACTTCACAGAAGTTGATAGCAGAAGTTGAAAGCCATTATGAACCCATCCACCAGGTCTAAGCTAGTGAAATATTGTAAACAGGCCCTCAATAACCTGGCACAAGACAATGCAGTGTCGCTGATATGGGTGCCAGGACATGAGGGAATTAAAGGCAATGAGAGGCCGACAAACTGGCCAAAGAAGGTACTAATAGGAACTTCATAGGACCAGAACCTGTATGTGGAATCACTAAGGATTCCGCTAAAAGGGAGATCTGGTTATGGCTAGAAAAAGAACATAAAAATAAATGGAGGTTAACGGAAGGTCAACTCCATACCAAAACACTACTAAGAGGGTTGGACGGAAAGTTTTCAACCAACCTAATTCGTAGTAGCAAAAAAGAAATTAAAATAATTACCGGGTTAATAACCGGACATTGTCCTTTAAGGAAACATTTGTACACCATGGGCTTGGTTAGCGAGCCCTGGTGTGGGAGATGTGAAAAACAGGAGGAAACTAGCCTTCATGTAATATGCACGTGTGAGGAACTGAAGGAACTCAGACAGAAATATTTCGGGAGGGATCTATTGGATCCTTCGAGTGTACTCAAACTTCCCCTGAGGAGGATAGTGGCTTTTATCGAGGACACAAGACTAACAAAGTGGAATTGAGAGATCTATTGGGGATAGTACAAAGAGCAGTGTGCTCAAGTGCCTGGACGTGGTGGCGTCCAAACCAAAACAGAGAAGAAGAAGAAGAAGAAGTTGATAGCAGACTAGCTTCTGACCAGAGATCAGCGAGACCGGCAACTATATAACAAAAATTTCCATAGTTGGGCAGTCAATTGAAGATGGCATTGTACAAGGAGACCGTATTTACCCGCCAAAATTCAAATTTGCTTTTCTAGCTTATTGTCGTATTTATTTTTTATGTTCATACGAAATGTTCACCTATACATTTTCAGCAATTTCTTCATTTTTAATACATAAAGAAAAAGTCCTGAAAATGTATAAACATATCGTACAAACATTTGTATTTTTCTTTAGTAGTACACTTTACTATGTTCAATGAAATAATTGGAATACTTCACATAAAATTTACTTTATTATAACTACCATACAATTCTAAATAACTAAAATAATATACAATAATATAGACCTACGAAAATTAATATCTTTAATATTCATAATGGTATAAAATAGACATATTTTAAAATTACAATAAAAAAACATATTTTCTTAATAAATTATTGACGATATAATGTTTTAATTTTCTTGTAGTATTTTCGTTCCGTAAATTCCTTACTAACCTTGTGCAGTACCAAGGAAGTCTGTTTGACACAAACCATCTATTATTGAGCATCAAATAAAATGGTAATGTTGTGTGTAAGATATCCACGAAAAATCTAATTTAATCATTAAGCCAATACCTTGTCTTTTAGTGTCCATCTCCTAACCTTTTGGAAGATACTTCGCACAACGAAGTTGAGAAAACAGTAATGATTGTGCACTTGATGATATTCCTGTTGAATAAATAAAATAATTAGACAGATAAAAAAAGAGGAAGAATAATTTACCTTTAAATATATATCTTTGATCACTGAAGATTCATTTAAGTTTAATTTTGATATATTTTTTATTGTACAACCTCTTTTTTGTGCATATTGAGTTTAGTTTCCAAATGTGTTTATGTTCTTTCCTTATTGCATTCACTAATGTTTTTCCTTTTTTCTTTCCTTTTACTGTTGATGTGTTTGATATATTTACTTGCTGATGGGTAATAAGACACAGGTACTGTAGGTCAACTGCAATCAATTAACGATGCATTTTCTATTGCTTGCAATGGTAATCTTTGCGGAATATATGTTTCTTTTTACAGTTGAGATTCAGAACTTTTTGATATTGACATGATTGTTCGTGCTAGATGTAAGGATCGTACAGCTCCGGAGTAAAATGTGTAACACATATTCTTAAATTCCTAATACTTCCTATGACAAATTTTAAACCCATTACTTCCAAACCAAGTCTTTGATCAAAAACATGGATGCTTAAATATTCGTTGTTTTGTTATATATTCATTATTAATGACTTTTAAGGATTTCGTGGAAAATAATATAGTTTTTCCACATCTATTATCTCCTTTGCCGCACACGATAGACAAAATTTTGAAGCCACTTCCAAGCAATTTATATGCTGAAAAGAAAATATACTTGTAGCATAATTAAAAGCGTCAATGAGAGTAATTAAATATTTTTTAAGAACTTGTTAATTTTGGGCAAACAAAGCATTTTTGAGTAAAAAAATATGGCATGTCGTATGATGAAATTTCTTGTAAATCCAACTTACTTTTTCAACAGCAAAAAAACACTATACCTTGTCCAGAAAAAAACTGATCTGGTTAATACTTGGTTGTATAATAAATATTTCAATAACTCAATTCAAATCCCGATATTGTATTATAATTCAAAACGATATGGAACACAAGTATCTACAAACCACGAAAATAACATAACCAATAAAATTGAAATTGTAGAAAATTTCAAAATTATACTCCGAACTTACACGATTGATAGCGATTAGACACGAAATTGTTCGATTACAGTGCCCTCTTCAAATGACTGCCCAGCTGGATGATAAGGATGAAAGAAGTACATATTTTCAATCAAAGATAAGGATAAAAAATCGGATTAAATTTTCAATGATCTCGTTGGTCTCTGCTTCTGACTTACAGTATGCATCATCGCATCTACTACTCCCACCATTACGCAGTAGGAAGAGCGCTGCAGTTATAAAGGAATACTAAATTTACAAGAGTCGGATCGAGCCACGCGTATTTATAAATTTTTTTTTCTTTGATCTTGTTCGAGATAGAGTTTTCATGCATTAGCATTTTATGCTTAATATTATTACAGCTATTACATATTAAAGTATGCAGGCATATTTCGTTTACACTCTGTATGTATATTTATATATATATATATATATATATATATATATATATATATATTCTGTCATTTATATTTTATGTCCTTGATGAAGGCATCAATGCCGAAACATGTAGGGTTGTTTTAAATATATATACTTTGAAGTAAACCAGACCCTTAATCGCCGACTGATTGAATTTACCATATCATACCAAGGTCACGAAAATATATTATACCGGGTGCGGCAATAGTGTGTCGGCGGAGCTTAGCATGAAAACTAATAAAGTTGTAACAATGAAATTTTACGTACACATGTAGTATGCTACAGTGCATTTTCTAATTTTATTTATATATTTACAGGGTGTTCCAAATTTTCGCAACCACTTTCAATTTTTTTTTTAAATAGATTGCTATACTTTCTTGTTATTATGATGATAGCCACCCAAATTATCTTTGCAATGATATATGACAATGTGCACTTACAACTGTTAGTTTTGGTTTTATTGCAAATTTTGTTAAAATCTTGACAGTTGCAGCGTCTAACATATTAAGTCTTAGCCTGAAAATGGGTGCAGTGCCTCACGTAACTTTTTTGTTACCAATTTATGGACTAACACGTTATATGTTTTGAGGGTGAACAACGTGACAACATATACAGAGTGTTAAATATGTCGTGCCAAAGTTATCGAAGTTTAAAGGCTATTTTCTCTTTTTTTTTAAATTGAACCTATAATTTTTTTATTAGTCAGCAAATTCCTTGTAAAATTGCCGTTAAAATGGTACCAATAACACAGTACTTATTTCTAGTATTTTCGAAGTTATAACCCTTTAATGGGATATACCTATGTTTATAATATTCAATATGCGGTGCATCTAATAGTTGGTTGGCCATGAAATGATATCAAACAAAGTAACTTTTACAAACACCTGTTTCTTAATTCTTTATTATTAGTTTTAGAATTACATTTTGTAATTTTTCAATAATAAAACAAAATTAATTTGAAATGTGTTCAAATATATTTCCATTCTGCTCTACACATGCTCTTAAGAGCGGATATCAAATTTGTCTAAATCTCCATAGAATCTTCTATATTAGATGAAATATACAGGTGTCCTTAAGATAAAAAGACAACATGAAAAATGGATATATAGAATATGAATCCAAAATATTGTCAGTCAATTACGACGCGAATGCCAAAATTAAAAACCCCCTGAAAATTGTATCATGTTCCGCCTATGAATTCAGAATGTCTATAAATAATAAATATGCACCCCTATTGAAATTACGCACACACCGTATGTTTACATACGTAATGTTATATATATACGTATGTTATAAAAACTATACCATACAGTATGGTAAGTGAATTATTAAAAATTCAGATGTGTGATATTTATAAACTCATTTTAAAAATCATACTAAAAATATTTTTTCTATTTCGGTGCTATAAAGTGCACTTTTCGACACCCGTTTGGGTTGCATAAAGTATTACTTTTTCGCACGCAAAATTTTGTTTTTAGAGGTTGGTCATTGCATAAATCAATCTAAATTTTAACCTTAAAATGACTTATAACACCGCCGATTTTCAAATATTTAAAATGCTCTAGTTAAACATCAATGCTACCAACTTCAAAAAAAGAAAATTTCTACAATTTTCGTACAAAACATGCCTCTTATTTTAAGTCTTTTTGAACTTTTAATGTCCGAAATAGAAAAAATATATAAAATACACGTTTCATAAGACATTTTAGTGCACTTGTTCTTTAGAAAACTCGCCTTGCGGCTCGTTTTCTAAACTTGAACGCGTACACTAAAATCATGTCTTATGCAACTTGTACTTTAATATACTATTGTGGTTTAAAAGGTATATAACCCCTTACCACAATTATTAGTCGTATCCTAAATACGTATTTCGACAACTAAGTTGTCATCATCAGTAGGTGTGACTTTTAATTAGTAGTTTTTACCTACTGATGATGACAACTTAGTTGTCGAAATACGTATTTAGGATACGACTAATAATTGTGGTAAGGGGTTATATACCTTTTAAATTATTATTTAACCACAGTCTCCATTGAAAGAATTTTTATACTATTGTGGACTTTTAGCATCTTTCATGTGTATTACGAGAATGTTTTTAGAATGCCGCTAGTGAATTTAAAGGCGGCAATATTTTTGGTTATAAAAACTCTAGAAGATAACAGTGTGTCTAAGTTTTGTTATGGTAAGGGTTCGATAAGCTGGAACGAAAGTCAGATATTCAAAATTTATACTTCCTTGTAAATTTTTAAAGATAATATAGTAAAAGAACATGTAAAATGTGTGCTCTACAGATATTTAACGTCCTATTTGATAACAATCTATCTTTAATCGAAAAATTGTATCGAACGTACGTAACGATCGACAACTGAACGAAACTGAAAGCGAGATGGACAATAACAAAACTATTTTTTTTGTAATTAGCGTTCAAATTGAAGGTATCGTCTTTTATAATATAGTCCATCGCACAGTATCTTTTGTCATTTCTTTTCGCTTACGAGAGGGAAAGTGTTTTTGGTATATATTCTATAATTTAATCTATCCATTTTTAATACGTTGTCTCTTAATTTCAAGGACACTGGTATATTCCTCAGATTGTTAAAAAGTTGCTGAGTTAAAGACACATAAAGTAGATTTTTTTGTAAATTATTGTGATATTATTTCAAAAAGATTTTTTTATTTATTTTAGTCAGTGTTATACGTTACCTTGTAAAGAGTAGGTATCTGTTTTGTTTTTTGCATCAAATGATTTTTTAATTTTATATATGCACTCCATGTTTTCTTAATAGATTATTGTTTGTCTGTATTTAACTTTTTTCATTTAACACAAAATTGTATTTTAACAGAACAGTTTTTTGAAAACAATATTTTTAATGTAATCACAAAAAAACCATTTGCAAGAATTCTTTTTAATATTTCAAAAGCTTTTTATTGATGATAATACAACATCAAATTGGAATCAATTTGAAAATAAATGTTATAATAGCGTTTACCTACTTTTTAAATCAGTCACTGTTCCTATTTTTTGGATGCATACAAAACGACTTCTTTATTTTTATTGTACATACTCGCGAACATTAACTTTGCTGTTCTTACTATACGAATTATGTATTATAATTAGCAGTACTCTGCCTAAAATTTTGGACGACTATTAGCAAATGAAAGCCCATATAAAACGTGTCCCAATAGGAACTTCGGGATTTTCTTTAAAAAAAAAACAATAATTTTAGAAAAATAACATGATTGTATATTTAAACAAAAGATAGAGACATGGCAGTTATGATTTAAAAATAAATGTCCCCCTCGGCTGTTTCTACAGATGATCATCCTTGACGTAATAACTTTTTGACACAATTTCGGCTCAATTTAACCAATAACTTTAAGAATATTATGCTTTAGTTCATTAATCATCCGCGAATTGATAGAATAGACTTTGTCTTTGAGAAAACCCCAGAAGAAAAAGTCTAGGAAGATGAGATCGCATGATCTTGAAAGCCAATGAATATCACCATTTCTAGAAATAACGCGCCCAGAAAAACGCGTCCGTAAACAAATCCAAAGTTTCCCTTATTGCACATGACGCCATCTTGTTGAAAGAACATTCGTTGAACAGCATATTATCGAATTGGGGCCATAAAAAATATCTCAACATATTTCGGTAGCGTGCGCCATTAACATTTACTGTTTCACCATCATTTTCATGAAAAATGGTCCTATAACCACTCCAACCCAAAACACACACCACACGATTACTCGAAGAGGATGTAATGGTTTTTCTTTAATCACACAAGGATTTTCACTTCCTAAAATCCTACAGTTTTGTTTATTAACATAACCTCCGAGGTGGAAGTGAGCTTCGTCGGAAAAAATAATTTTATTGCAAAATTTTGCATTATTCGTAACTTCCTTTAAGATCAAATTACCAAACGCATGGCGATTTCCGTGGTCTATGGGCTTTAACTCTTGCGTTAGTTGAATTTTAGATCAGATCTTTGGTCAAAATTCGATGCAAAGAGCTTTTCTTTATGTTTAGCTATTGAGATCGACGACGAACTGAGGTTTTGGAACTTTCGGCAACATTGTCACGTACTCTTACAATATTTTCATTGAATTGAGCTCTACGTGGACGATCCAGAAACCTCAAACTTTCGAATAAGATTGCGAATTGAGTCATTTGGCATATGATTACGCCCAAACATTAAACGAAGTTTACGAATTGTTTTCGCACAAGAACGCGAATTTGCGTAATAAGTTTACACAATTCTAACACGTTCTTCCAGCGTAAAACGATTCATGATTAAAGTGCCGGGTATGTAGATGACATGTGAGAGATATGAAATGTCTAGGTCAAGTCGTTGAAAAATGGCGGTAAATTTAGATCCCGAAGTACCTATTGGGATAACTTTATTATACACGTTTGGCCCGTTTTTACCTTAAATGCGAGCTACAAGTCCATGTATATAAACGAACGTAGTTGCCAAGTTAAAAACACAAGTGCGCAAGTACTGTTCGAGAAAAGTAGTGGGAACCCTTAAAGACAGGTCGATACGATCATTTCGATCATAAGAGACCAATATTGTGCATGTTGGTGTGTTTTCTTAATTTTTATATTATTATTCACGTTCGTGATATTCTTAATAAGTATATGAAGTTAATATTATAAGAATTACCTACTTCACATTTATTAATTTTATTGTTGAATTTAATTTGTTTCTAATTGGCATTATATTTTGTATTATTTGATTTTGGCCTGTTTTTATAGTTTTTATTCAATATGTTGGTTTATACAAACGAGGAAAGGATACAAATTATTAAGTGGTACTACTCTGGTAGTACTGCTCAAGAGGTAGTAGGGCGATTTATTTTTTCTTTCCAAAATAGACCTGTGCCTACAATACCAACGATAATGAGTATTGTTCATAAGTTTGAAGCTACTGGGTGTGTGCAAAATTGTCGAAAATGTATAAATAAGGTACCTAGAATGCGCGTATTGAATGAAGGAAGAGAAGAACGGGATGTTTTAGTATGTAGCGCGGTTGAACATAACGAACCATGCTCATCGCGCCAAATTGCCGAACAAGTCAATATACCAGCGAGAACTGTAAGAAAAATCTTGAATAGGCAAGGATAGCGTAGCTTTAAAATTCAAAAACGTCAAGAAATATTTCCTCACGATGAATCAAAACGCGTTGCATTTTGCGAACAGGTTATGGAGAAGGTTATTGCCAATAACAATTTTATTGCAAATATTTTGTTTACGGACGAATCATCCTTTTATTTACATGGGCGTCATAATCCAATGGCTACAAGATATTGGTCTAAAGCAAATTGTCATATCTATCTACCTCTGCGTACCCAGTATCACCAAAAATTGAACGTGTGGACCGGCACTTTGGGGGATCACATCATTGGTCCTTTTATTATTGACGGCACCTTAACAGCAGCTAAATATTTGCAAATGCTGCAAAATGAAATTATACCAGCTCTTCGTGCCCTTGAGGTTAATTTTGACGATATCTGGCTCCAGCAGGATAACAGTCCTGCCCATACTGCTCGTCTGGTTCAAGCATTTTTAAGGGAAACATTTCATGAACGTCTAATAAGTTCCGTTGGTACAATTGTTTGGCCGCCACGATCCCCAGTCCTAACGCCCCTGGATTTCTTTTTTTGGGGGTATGTAAAACAAACCCTGTATAGTCATCAGCACAATCGAGCACGTAATCTTGGGGAACTACAACAAAAAATTGTTGATTGTGCAAATACGATAACCCCGGAAATGTTTTCGAATGTACGAAATAATTTTTATCATAGACTTGCGTACTGTCAGGAGCAAAGAGGTGGATTATTCGAACATTTGATTAATTGAGAAGTTTTAATTTGGTTTGTCAAGAATTCCGTTTATTTTAGAAGTATATTTTAATTTCCATTATTTAGAATTATTCTTTTAGTTTATCGTACTCTTCCTGTTTCCCCAGAAATTATATTTATTGAATTTTTTCATTTTGTTTTCCAAGAATTTTCTTTATTTTTTTTATCTATTTTATTTTAAAATTTATTGCCTTTAGAAGAGCATTTTTTTTTTCTTACTTCAATACGTCTACTTTGGTAGTGTTATACATTTACTATTTTTTACAGCTTGTATTTAATGACTATTTACCTAAAAGATTCTCAAATTATGTTTTTTGCGCTCGTTGTTAACAATATTGTACATGTGCATAGCTGTATAGTATATCACTATTACGGAATACATTCATATTCATTTGTCAATTCTCCAACAAAAGTACTAGTAAAATTAAAGTACGTTGTCTATCACATCTGCTTCGGCAAACCAATAATCTGGAAGAACATTTTTATTTCTCTAAAGGTCTACTTGCCGGCTCTCGTATGTATATTTGTTAGATAGGTACGGTTTGGCAACTTCTCACGCCTTATGTATGGGAAGCCGCATGCAAGCTGATTGTAGACCGAACCTGTATGTATATTTTAAGTAATTTGGCTTTAAAACTATTTGTAAGAGAGTACAGATTATGACCGGTACAGTCACCCTATATTTTTATAACATTGTTGAGAAAAGTCACAATTGATAACAATTTGAATAATTAAATTTCAATTTCTTTTGCTTTTGTACCTTAATGTTAAACTTTTTATCTTTCAAAAATATGTTTTACTATTTTCAAATGATAGTTAAAACTCTTAATCTCACATTGACCGCGTGTCGTAGCTAAGAACATAATTTTTAGAGAAAAAGTATTAATGATTTTAAATGATTTTACGTGTACCAATGCGCACAAAAGGGTATACTTCGTACAAACTAACATCCATAATACTGTGTTAATTAATATGACGACTCGATCGAGGAGTGTACTTTCGTAGGCGAACACGTTATTCTTACCGTGACGACATTGAAGTGTGTATTTCTTTTTCGAGTAGCCATAACAGAAATTTGTTTGTAATCTGTATTGATGGTATTTAAAAACATTCATAACATTCGAGGTTGAATGTATGCATTTTGCGAAGAGCGTGCTTTTCACATCAACAAACATTTAACAGTTCCATTAAAGGTAATTAATACAATCGAATGTTTATGTACATCCTTACTTTACTTTCTTATTTTATGCAAAAGGAATACTGTCTTTAATTTTTGTAAGTTGACATTTGAATTTAATTTTATTAATACTCCTTTACGCGGCACTTACGTTATTCCTCAAACATACAGCTGTATTTTCACAATATACTGTATAAATATATGTATATACGTACATTGTATGTGTGTGTGTCTCTGCGTGTGTGTACGTGTGTGCATTTTTAATGCATAAACAGAATTTTTAAGTCTGTTATTCGTAGTATCTTGTGCGAAAGTAAAACCAGATCGAGATACTTGCCAGGTTGCTCCACTTACTGCTTTCCTTTCCCCTCCATCGAAGGTCCTTATTCAACAAGCGGGGCGGCTATCGCAAAAACTGTTAGCCTAAAGATGTGGTGTTGAATATCTTTCCTACGTTTTGTATGCATCAATGTGTGGTCTTACTTTTTTATATTTATTACATCCAAATAAATTAACTAACTAAATATCTTTTGTCACATATAAGTGCTTGTACTTATACATATTAACTCAAAACACTTCAAAATATGAAATAAACTGAAAATGTTTATTCATTGTTATTACGGAAATATTCATCTTTCGTTTCGGCATTCAACAACAGCGAGTAATACTTTGTAAATACTTTATTTATTTTTTTAGTATTTTTACTTTTCATTAGCTTCCGTACAATATGAAACAAACATGTAAATAATTTACATATCTGTAACTATGCACATGGACAATACACCTCGTATTTTCAGCATTTACTTCTGCTTAATACATATGTTTCTGCCATCTAGGCGTCCTCAGTTAAGCTAGTGAAGCAATGTATACAAATTAATACAAACCTGTTATAAACAACTGGTTTGTACCTGTATTTAAATTTACTGAAATAGCCCGCATAGATCAAGCAAGTTCCGCCCGTAAGATGTCAATTATTAAATAGTTGTCTTCTTATAGGACGGAACTTGCTTGATCTATGCGGGCTATTTCAGTAAATTTAAATACAGATACAAGCCAGTTGTTTATAACAGGTTTGTATTAATTTGTATACATTGCTTCACTAACTTAACTGAGGACGCCTAGATGGTAGAAACATATGTATTAAGCAGAAGTAAATGCTGAAAATACGAGGTGTATTGTCCATGTGCATAGTTACAGATATGTAAATTATTTACATGTTTGTTTCATATTGTACAAACGCTTTATACGTGCTTAACGTATTGTCATACTTAAACAAAACCTTTTGTATATTTACCGCCATCTGGCTGGTTGTTAATGGACTACATCTACATACGTATTTTATCGTTTCCCGTAGCAGCTTAGCTGTTCGAACGATAGGTAGCCCTCCAGACAAAGTCTCTTTCGCCCGTAAGATGTCAATTATTAAATAGTTGTCTTCTTATAGGACGGAACTTGCTTGATCTATGCGGGCTATTTCAGTAAATTTAAATACAGATACAAACCAGTTGTTTATAACAGGTTTGTATTAATTTGTATACATTGCTTCACTAGCTTAACTGAGGACGCCTAGATGGCAGAAACATATGTGTTAAGCTGAAGTAAATGCTGAAAATACGAGGTGTATTGTCCATGTGCATAGTTACAGATATGTAAATTATTTACATGTTTGTTTCATATTGTACAAACGCTTTATACGTGCTTAACGTATTGTCATACTTAAACAAAACCTTTTGTATATTAGCTTCCGTGTCTAAATATTAGTTTGAAAAAATGAAAAACTGCTATGTTTTAGTTCGCACCACGAGGTAATAGGGTAAACGACAGTAACTTCACCACTGTTGGCCTTTATGTACGAAGAAATATCAGATAATACCGAGACTGGTGCTGTAGTATGAAACAGTTATTTAGAAAACTTCAACAACTATCCTTCAAAGTACACTCCATTCTGTGCAATACACTTGTCCATTTTTTGAGAATCTATTTAGTATACCCATCATCGTGTTGTTGAGCTCTAACTTCGACTCAAATTTTCGACCTCTCAATTCTTTTTTGACTTCAGGAAACAAATGGAAGTTACATGGAGCAAGATCAGGTGAGTAGGGAAGGTGAACCATAATTTCCACACCCAGTTCTTCAAGCGTTCGTTGACAAATCGCTGATCTGTGGGTCGCAGCATAGGATCCAAACGATGTCTTGATAAAGCGGCCGTTTTTTCTTTAATTTTGCCTTTAAGGTTGCTCGAAGTACATTAGAATAGTACATATTCTCCAGTTACTGTATGTTTTCTAGGTACAGTGTGATCATTTATAAAAAAAATTTAGTGCATTACTTTACTGACTCGTTTCATAGTCTTCGCCTTCTGCGGTCTTGGACTGCATTTGTGCTTCCATTGCATACTTTGAGACTTCAATCCAGGGCTGTAATGATAAAACCAAATCTTGTCACATGTAACCACAATGTTTAAAAACTGTGGATTATGTTGCAGTTGCCTTTTCCACTGCCGACAAATTGTCATTCTATTGGCTTTTTGTTCATCGGTCATCACTTTTGGAATCCATTTTGCCGCGACCTTTCGCTACCCTAAATCTCCATCAATAATTTTTTAGTGGAACCATACGACAAATTAACAATGTCAAAAATTCGACATATGCCAATTCAACGATCATATTGGATCAAGTCGTTAATTTCTGCAATTTTTTGAATAAATTCGTGTAGTTAGTGGTCGCCTGCGTTGAGGTTCATGAATTTCTTATGCCACTCAAACACTCTACATCGTGATAAATTATCATCTGGGTACACAGTTTTAATCATTTCAAAAGTTTCTGTTGGAGTTTTACCCAACCATTCATTGTAATAAACCTTAAAAGTTAACCCAAAGCCTAGTTGAAGATAAGTACATTAGAGGTGGGGATTTCATGTTCTATTCTTTGCGTTCTAAAATCCTAGTTGTGAAAGAAGTTTCCCCGGTTTCCTTATATTTTGATACACTCTCGTAGATATACATATATATATATATATATATATATATATATATATATATATATATATATATAAAATGTGTCCGGGAAAATGTGGGAAATCTCTCGAATTCAGATAGAACATTAAAAAATAAGATGACAAGTTCCCATAATTTTTTTCCTAGCGGCTCTCCCTACGGAGATACGGCCTCCTAAAGGACGCCACTAGAAATCAATTTTTCTTGAATAACTTTTTAAACTACTTATTATAATTTAATGAAAATTTAATATGATAAACAGTAGTAAGGACCTCTTAAAATACTGCCCTTAAATTTAAATTAGCTTGTTTAGTTTACCAGGGGCGGACTAGGTTGTACATGTTAAAGCTTACATTTTTATCACCCTGTATGATAAGGTGTTAAAAAAACAAATTTGGATACCTTGAACATTAAGATAAAGAAAAGGTACTCTTGTTCATTGTCGATAAAATGAACCGTTTTCGAGGAAAAAAATAAAAGAATAAATGTTTTATTTCTATTAAAAAGAACCATGTTTTTGATTCTTTTTTTTTGGCTGCAACAAAGTGTGATACAAAAGTCATTCCAGGAACAGAAAAGTTTTAGTTTAGGTTATTTAATACGACATAAATTACAAAGATTCTTAGAAATGCAGTTTTGTCCCAGAAAGGCACCTTAACAAAAATTATGTTTAGAAATGTACTCACTAAAGCTTGCAACGATTGAACCTAAATACGCTAATTAGAAATAATCAATTAAAAACTTCATAAGTGGGTTCAACATGGGCTCCGTGAACTCTGATACACTCGCGGGCACGACGAATAGAGGACTGCTGTACTCGCCACAACAACCCAGCATTCTTTCTTATCACATCACAATGAAATGTGATTCTCTGTAAAAGTTCCTCCCTAGCATCAACCGGAGAGGAATACACCAAGGTTTTGAGATGACCCCACAGGTGAAAATCCATTGGCGTTAGGTCGGGAGACCGTGGAGGCCAGGCAATGGGACCTCCTCTGCCCATCCAACGGTTTGGATAGACGTTATTCAGGTGGTCGCGTACAGCAATGCTAAAATGAGGTGGGGCCCTATCATGCATAAAATACATGCTTTGGCGGGTTGCAAGTGGCAAATGCTCTATTGAATCCAGAAAAGCGTTCTGAAGGAACTGTAAATAAAGTTCACCATTCAATCGTGGCGGCAATACGCATGGTCCAATCAAAAAATTGCCAATTATTCCTGCCCAAACATTAATTGATTGGAACTGATGTTGATAATGATGAACGACAGTGGCATGAGGGTTTTCATCAGCCCATACATGCGAGTTATGTAAATTTACAATACCATTTTTGGTAAACCCTGCTTCATCGGTAAAAAGAATAGTGCTAATGAAGTTTGGGTTTGTTCGTTGCTGATCTAACAGCCAGTTTACGAACTGGATTCTACGAGGAAAATCTTCAGGAAGTAGTAGATGCACTTTTTGCAGATGATAAGGGTAAAACAACTGTTCTTTAAGTACTTCATGAATTGTCGTTTTTGACGTATTAAGCTGCGCGGCTAATCTTCGAGTACTTATTGAAGGAGTATCACCTACAGTATCCAAAATATTTTCCTCCAATTGCACCGTACGTACTGTTCTTCTCACACCAGCATCAGTACTTTTTTTCGCAAAACTTCCTAAAACATTAAAGAAAGTCAATAATGTTACCTTATTAACTGGAATCGCCCACCAGTCTCTCTTGGACGTTGGTCAAGTCGCTGAAATGTTTTCTGATTTGGAATATTGCGATTAGGATATCTTTCTTCATATAACTTTCTTGCTTCCAATGCATTGCAAGATGCAAGACCGTACATAAGATGCATATCTACATACTCACTAAATGTGTATCCCATTATCAAATTAAATTTACCAAGATATTCAACATTCAATAAATTAATATCGAAGTAAAGGATCAACGTGTTAACAATATGAAAGATTACAAGATTTAAAATTTACACGTCAATGCAAGATATTTATTAATTCGTGGGTACCACAGTAACGTTTGTAAAAACAATGCGTTTTTTAGTACTGAAAACAGTTTTATTTCAGACTTTTGTATCACACTTTGTTGCAGACAAAAAAAAATAAAAAACATGGTTCTTTTTAATAGAAATAAAACATTAATTCTTTTATTTTTTTTGCCTCGAAAACGGTTCATTTTATCGACAATGAACAAGAGTACCTTTTCATTAGCTTAATGTTCAAGGTATCCAAATTTGTTTTTTTTAACTCCTTATCATACAGGGTGTTAAAATGTAAGCTTTAAAATGTACAACCTAGTCCGCCCCTGGTAAACTAAACAAGTTAATTTAAATTTAAGGGCAGTATTTTAAGAGGTCCTTACTACTGTTTATCATATTAAATTTTCATTAAATTATAATAAGTAGTTTAAAAGTTATTCAAGAAAAATTGATTTCCAGTGGCGTCCTTTAGGAGGCCGTATCTCCGTAGGGAGGGCCGTTGGAAAAAAATTATGGGAACTTGTCATCTTATTTTTTAATGTTCTATCTGAATCCGAGAGATTTCCCACATTTTCCCGGACACATTGTATATATATATATATATATATATATATATATATATACCTATAATTTAAAGTAATTGCTATACTATGTTTATGTGTTTTAATAATCAAAATCCTTCATAATTTACAGAAGCGTAAAAATGCAAAAGAAGTTTGCAATACTCACAAAACACTTATTGTAATAGGATTCCTCTAAATAATACTTTATATTTTTACATCAAATCATTAAATGAAAAATGAGGAAGGCGTCTCATCGATCTCACACTCTTCCAATACGAGTATAATACCATTGAATATTAAATTTCCTGACCCAGCTAATGAATAAGTAATTCACTTATTATAATCATGAGAATGAATTTCACCTGCCAGATTATGCTAGATTTATTTATATATAAATGAGACAAATTAACTAGAGGAATCTGCGCAACTGGCATCACATAAAATCGTAAGGGGTAGTGGAAAAAGGCGATATATATATATAGAATGTTTAAAAATAAAAGCAAAATTTAATTAAATACACGTCATTTACTCGAAAATTGAAAATATTTGCTTTAATATGAAGTATACATACCGTATAGAAATGTGATGGAAGAACAGCGGAGAGGTAAACGATACCCCTTCAGTACACCAGGCGCCAGACGTTGTTTGTGTTGACATATGCGCAATATGTATGTGTATACCACACCTACTTGTAACCTATCAATATCAATAGGCGTCTCTGTGTTGAAATAAGGAGTACATAGGCAATACGTATCTGTATACCATACCTACTTATCCAATCAAATGCTACACTATACATTGAATAAACATATCGGGGAAGTTAAGAAGACGGGGGCGTCTCTTGCGCAGCAGTGTCGTTCGGTCACCACATTTCTACACGGTATGACAATTATGTGCGGAATAGAATATCCAACAAAAGCTGCCACTTGTGTGTTCACGTACCCATTCAAGAATGATGCGTATTATCGCTAAAAACAATTTTTTTAGCAAAATTGGCGTCCATTCCTTGGTTTTCCAACACCTAGTTGACAAAGGGACATGATTATCTGGCTTAAATTCTTGAGTCATTTTGAACTTTGTAAGGATATCTCTTTAAAATTATCTGCAAACTGCCTGTCGAATGGCCAATTTCTGCGAACGGCAGAGAATCGATGCAACTGAATTCTCAACATTCTTAACACTTCTAAGGCAATATTTTCAATAGACCTGACTGAGGAGGACTGAGATTTCTCGCTCCTAGCCGACGAAGTTCGATTGAATTTCTCAATCCGTTTCTTAACCCTCCGTTGGGCGCAGTACAGAAAATTATAAGATCGGGCGCAATGCATCTAGCAGATTCAAATATGGAAACATTTATTAGGAGTCTTTTGATTAACATAATATATGAACACAAGCGTTAATTATCTTATCATTATAAGAACTGATTATAAAGTAATGAATTATATATTCATTATATTAAAAGCAAACAGCTAACGAAAAAAAACTAGCCTGGTTGTTCCCCGTCACCTTCATTGCCGTTGATTTTTGGGCTAAAGAAGTTTTCGCAAACTATTATTGCATGTTCCAGACATAGAAAGTGTTTGCAAAGTTTACACAAGTACTTAGAGTATATTTGCTTTTTGTTCGCCACACAGGATGCGCACCTCTTTTCTTTGTTTGTTGTGGTGGTGGTTTCAATTTCTTCAGTTTGTAATTTGTCAGGAGGTACAAATTTCTGCAATTTTTGTTTGAAAAGAGAAGGAAGTCCTCTAGTTTTTGTTGCCTTTAGATTCAAATGTTCCGCCACTAATTCTCTACCTAAATTTTTTGGAAATATACGCCGCATTTGTATTTTGTTTCCATTTCCGGCGTGCAGAACTTGCACATTTATGCCGTTTAATTCAGAATCGAAAAGAATACTGCTAGGGGCCACCGGCGAGAGTTTCCCTGCACATTGAAAGTTGCACACATTTTGACGACTAAATCACTTCCAGATTTGGTGTGATTATAAAAGGTAATTAAATTATGCTAGGTTTTATCATCTCTCGTATTTTCATCGATAGAATCGTCAAAATTCATGCTCGAAATTAATATAACATGTTTGCCTTTTTTTGAACATAGGATACTATTGTGGCATCTTCTGGTATCCAAATAGACTTGTCTTTGCCTGTCTCCCTTTGGTCATAACACAATGTTGGGGAAGTTGCCGTTTATTTCTTTTTATTGTGCCAACATATGATAATTTCTTAGTTTGGAGGAAATTAACGAGCGGTATCGGTGAACCAATTGTCAGCGGTTTATTTCGCCCAGTATTTTAGATCGGTTCAGCAAGTCTTTTTACAACATCAGCAGGCTTATAGCTTGTCTCTCGTATTGTCCTTCTGCTTTTTTGCATCCACTAAAGCGAAAATATTTATTCCGTATTTGTTCGGTTTAGAGCGCATATACTGCCTGAATGAGCATTTTCCTCCAAAACCGACTAACATTTCGTCAACTGTGACACATGATCCAGGCGAATAGCTCTTTGTGCATTTTTCAACGAAAACCGTACATATTTCACCCATAGGGGCAATTCGTCAACACGTTTTCTTTCTTCCCGAGTTGTTCTGTGATCAAAGTGGATACATTGAAGAATAAACTTCAATCGCTTCAAATCCATTAGTAGACGGAATATTTCTACTCCATAGCAATCTTATAAATGCTTTTATTTCAATAACGTCTGCATATTGGAAATTTCTCTCACGAGAGTACCTATTGTGAACCAATACTTTCAATATATTGGTTTGTGTACTAAACTATATTTTCCAGTATATCGTTACTTATGAGACAATTTCAACATTCGAGGATAGTTTTAGCTTGCGTCGCGAATCCTATCACACCTGGCAAACGAACTAGGATATTTTGTGGTCTACTCTTAACACGTAGTGTATACTTAGTCTTTTTCCATTTACTTATTTAGTCCTTTCCAACATAATTTTCGTCACATTCATCACAACTAGAATTGTCTTGTGAAGAAGGATCCTCTTGCTCTGTTGCCAAGTCTTCATCCCGTTCCTCCACATAGTCTTCCTCATCTGCATCACTTTCGTCATCAAATTCAGTGGTTTTCTCTTCTTCATCCGTCTTCATCATTAATTGTAGCATTATTTCGGCATCCTTTGGATGATCATCTGAATTATAGATCTTTTCAAATATAGCCATTGTACAGTGTAACACCTCTAAAAAATTAATGCTACAATTAACAGGCACAGATTAATTGTAATATAAATCCAATAATGAACAGATTTTTACAAAAAAAAGCGCTTACATGTAATTTTCAAATCCTATTAATTTAGAGTAGAGTAAGAGAAGGGCTTTTGTAGAATTACTAATAATTCCGCAAACGGGCGCAATGACTCTGTGAGATTGAATATGATACTGCGCAACACATGTATGCTTTACGAAGTCACAAATACAGTCAAACTTCTATTTAACGAAGTCCTGTGAAAAAGTTTGTTTAAGGAAATTTCGTTAAATAGAAAAAAAATTTTGCATTACAGCACTTATTTAATTTTTTCAACATATACAAATAACATATACATAATACAAATACATATAATGGTATTTGCATCCTATAACTACATACGTACATTAATTAGTAAAAAAGTCGGTAATTTTACTTTGACCAGTTTCTAAATATTGTAGTCCATGACGAATTCTTTGTTTGTCTTCGTTTGTAGGTTTTCTTACAGGTTCATCCGAATCGTCTTCTTCGTCATCATCGTTTGATTATATTTCACTTCTCTGGTTACTTGCTACAATCTTCAGGATATCATCATCACTTGGATATTCAGTTGTAACAATATCTTTATCAACGCCAAGGTAATCTTCTACTGTAATATTGCTATCAATATTACCAGACATTTCCAGTGCTCTCTAATAATTTTTTACTTCGGAAAGCGGCAATTCATCATCTGGATCCCAATTTGCTTTTGAGAAGCAATGCTGAATAGTAGATTCACTAACTTCATGGGTCCACACTTTTGACAATTCAGAAATGCATTCTCGCAGCTCAATTATCTGCTTAATAACTGTGGTGTTGTCTTTTTCAATTGCATTTATCATTTTTACTAGAATCCTTTTGCGATAATGAAAGTTGACATTCTTTATTATTCCCTGGTCCATTGGCTGAAGTTTAGACGTCATGTTTGGGGGAAAATATATGAAAATAAATGATCATTCTGTGTTGCATACTCATCTGTTGATCTAATTTTAGTAGCCAGTTTTCAAAAATCTCGCTTGTCCAGGCTTTCTTATTGAAATGATAATCTACTTCTAACGACTTCCAATAACCAAGAGTTTAAATTTCTCGGCTCCTGTCATACTTGCTCCAATCACTACAGTAATTCTCTCTTTGCTTTGTTTTCCACCGAAACATTTATCATTTTTAAAGGTGAGGGTTCTATTTGGTATACATTTGAAAAAAAGACCGGTTTCGTCGGCATTAAAAATGTTTCTAGCTTCGTACTGTTTTGTATTCGTTTCAATGTTTTATTCCTCCAATCATTGCAATCTGTTTCATTAACATCCGCGCTCTCTCCACTAATAACTTTTTCAACAATACTCTGCCTTTTTTTTTATTTATCGAGCCAGCCGTTGCTTGCTTGAAAGTTTAGATATCCAAAGGATTGAGCGAACTTCAAAGCTTGTTGCTTAACTAGAGAGCCTGATAGTAGAACATTCTTGTTACGAACGACATGTATCCATTTTAAAACTGCCTGATCAACGTCTTCAAAAACACACATTTTAACCCGTTTTCTCTCACGTCCTGCATTATCACTAGATTTTAAAATTAAATCTCGGTTTTTAATTATTGCCGATAAACTGCTGGGAGGTATACCGAATTTTTCCGCAACGTGTTTTTTCTTACAACCTTTATCGATGCTTTCTAACACTTTGTCGTTTATATTCAAACATTTCCTTTTCGACATTTTCGCAGTCGTTAAACAGCCCATCGATTTATAATGCAACGAACTACTGAAGTATACGAACTAAATTGTGCTATTCACGTCGTGTTTAGTTTGGCTGACCATTTCTTAGAAGTCTTTTAGTATTAAAAAATTCCCCTGAAGATTCGCTATATAGAAGTCCGAGGTTTGTTATTGGAAGATAATTTTGCACGCAATTTCAATTCAAGTGTAACGTTTGCGGAAAAAATTCGTTAAATAGAGAAATTCGCTATTTGGAAGTTCGTAATATGGAAGTTCCACTCTATGTTTAACGGTAGTTTTAGGTATATGAAAAAGATACATTGGCGCCAAGTAGTGACGATCTAACTAAAACTTTGTTATTTACGTATGTGTATCGACAACTTTTTTGTTGACCAAAAATTACCTCCATCTCAACTGTTTGTAAGTATCTGTGTCTTACTTATATATTTTGGTAGTTTGAGGCCATTTTTTAATTATTTCATCAAAAACACATATGAGAAATAGGTGGTTTAATACCCCTCCCTGTCTTACCCCGTAATTATTGGTAAAAAAAAAAAACAAAAAGTTATTTTTAACAATTACTATTGGATTTTAATTGTACTCTTAGTAAATTTAATAACCAATAGTATTCTAGACATTACTGTCAGCAAATTAGAAGATAATGATATCCCCTCAATTGTAAATCAAAACATTATTACTTTTAAGGTAAGTTTGGTTCTCTATGTGACAAACATTGCAATTTATAATAAATATGTATGTACTTCAGAAATAATTTTATTGAAACATTACTATATGCATTGCGCTTTTACTGAAGACGTGCATCTTCCTGTTACAATTTCTATAAATTGTAAATTCACCGATCGTACTACAGAAGTTGTTATTCGTAGAATAAACATGTGAAGAACAGCCATTAACTGGCTGTTTAGGCGTGCATGCTTATTAGTTTCGTAACATTTACTGTAGGTGCAAAAATAAACGTATACTACGAAAATTTAATTATAAATAGTTATTTAAGAAATTATTTATCATCCTGAAGTATTTCGAATAGAGTTTGTCTAATATATTTGAACTGCATATGTACCTTTACCTTATACATACTAATATAAGTAAGTACTGTTCACTTAAAACAGTATAAAGAATACATATATATGTACATTACGGACACTCAAATGATTATGGCGTGCTTATTTAAAAAGCAATCTATTAAAACGTCCCCCACTCGTGAATGTTTGAAGCCCATTCATCAAACTGATGTGTAATAAATGTAAATACAAGCGTTCCGTTTCTATTATCATCAAATTTAAAACTGATTTATTTTTTTTTTGTTTCAGTCTGCATTGGAACGAACGGCCGTATGTCTGTACCCTCCAACAGACAGCATCACTACAGGAATTTGAAGGAGCGCTTCTCTAATTGCACATACGTTGACGGAAATTTGGAATTAACGTGGCTTCAGAACGATACATTTGACCTCAGTTTTCTACAATACATACGCGAAGTAACCGGTTATGTTTTAATTTCACATGTGGATATAAAGAGTGTTATTCTTCCTAGATTGCAAATAATTCGAGGAAGAACTCTCTTTAAGTTAACTGTAAGAGAGGAAGAATTCGCACTCTTCGTGACTCATTCTAAGATGTTTACTCTAGAACTGCCCTCGTTAAGAGACATTTTAAACGGTAGTGTTGGACTTTTTAATAATTATAATTTATGCCATGTAAAAACGATACAATGGGACGAAATTATATCTCATCCAAATGGTTCCTATGTTTATGAATATAATTTTACATCACCTGAACGCGAATGTCCGAAGTGTCATAAGAAATGTACAAGAGGTTGCTGGGGTGATGGAGAACATAATTGTCAACGATTTTCAAAGCTATATTGTAGCCCCCAATGTTACGGAGGTAGATGTTTCGGACCTAATCCGAGAGAATGTTGTCATCTATTTTGTGCCGGCGGTTGTACGGGTCCAACTCAAAGTGATTGTATTGCATGCAAAAACTTTTACGATGACGGTGTATGCACTGCTGATTGTCCGCCCATGCAAATATACGATCCTTTAACGTATTCTTGGCAACAGAATAAAAATGGCAAATTCGCGTATGGGGCCACGTGTGTTAAAAATTGTCCCGAGCATCTATTAAAAGATAACGGAGCTTGTGTTAGAACTTGTCCTTTCGATAAAAAAGCTGTTAACGGTGAATGTGTGAGATGCGATGGACCATGTCCGAAAACTTGTCCTGGTGGTGTTCTTGTCGATGCTGGTAACATAGAATCTTTTAGAGGCTGTACCGTGGTAGAAGGATACTTAAACATATTGGAAAGTACATTTACCGGTTACCAAAAAATGTTGCCCAATTTTACATTCGGCGATCGATGCCCACCAATGCATCCTGATCGTCTAGAAGTGTTTAGCTCTTTAAGAGAAATAACTAGTTACCTAAACATACAAGCAACACACGAAGCATTCAAGAATCTGTCGTATTTTAGAAATTTGGAAATAATTGGTGGGAGAGAACTTCACGACTATTTCACGTCACTTTATATTGTTAAAACATCTTTAGAATCTTTAGAACTTCGTTCACTGAAACTCATAAATTCTGGAAAAGTTGCAATATTAGAAAATAAGAAACTATGTTTCGCGGAAAGAATTAACTGGTCCAAAATCTTTAAGAGCTCAGAATCTGAATCGATGGTGCACGCGAACAGAAACGACTGCGAAGGCGCGGGATTTGTTTGCGACGACGAATGCACAGAAGATGGTTGCTGGGGATCTGGACCAGAACAATGTTTGTCATGTAGGCATGTTAAATTTGAAAATACATGCTTACATAACTGCAGCGTACAACCAAGGTAAGATTTTATTTAAGCATAAATCTTATTTTAGTTCTTAAAATAATTTATTTAAAATCATAGTCATCATATACTGTCTGATTCTATATTTATTATTTTTCTTTTAAAATATACTGAAATTGATTCAAAATTTATAACTGCCATTTTAAATTATTCTATAGGTTTTTCACGATAACAGACGAGTCGCGTGATAAATAATTACAAAACAGAGTTGACAAATATAAATTGCTTTGGGTCACCTGTTGTTAGTAAATAATCTATGAGGTTAGGTTGATGTCATTTTAAAATATTTGCAATTCCTTTTAATATGTTTTAATTTATTTTATTATACAGGCTGTCCAGAAACTCTCCTGACAAACGAAGACCGGAGTTTCCTCAGATAATTTTAAGACAATTAAACCCAAATTCACCTAGCCCGAAAATGCTTCCTAAAGGAGCTAGAGTTCTTTGAGGATGCCGCCTTGTATTTATTTTTTTTTAATTCCTCCAGAACGCTTCTATTTAGAAAAACAAAAACTGGTATGCTTATTTATCCTCCAGAGATGAATCGATTCCATCAATTGCGAATTTCTAGTACCGGTCATAGGCGTCCGTTTTGGGTAGCTCAACGGTTATTTTAAGGCATAACTTTTTTGTCCTTAACTTTTAAGCATTTGTGACACTAGATTATTACATTTTCAGGTATTCCAGTACTAAAAGGTACTCTTACTTTAAGTCGGTAGGATACACCGTTTTCTAGAAAAATCGATTTGTAAATTTTTCGTTTTTTCTTCATTAAAGTTCAATTTTTTATTTTTTGCAATAGTTAGCTCTGAACTGCCAACAGAAGTAAAACCTACGTTTTTCATTGTCAAATTGTTGTCAGTTCGCGAAGTTTATCTTTTCATTTTTTACTTTGTGTTATTCAAACCCAACGATTTCAATTTTTAAAAAAATGGTTTTTACTAATGAGGAATACGCCGATATGCATTTAGTTTATGGCGAAATGAGGTGTAACGCTCGAGCGGCGCAACGTAGACACGCTGAAAAATTTCCCAATCGTCAGCATCCCACTCACTCAACATTTACAGCTCTTCATCAACGATTAAGAGAAACAGGTTCAGTGGTCCCAAAAAATAATGAAACAGGGAGACATAATGATGTAACAGCATAACATGAAGATGTTATTTTAATGGAAGTTGAGGAAAATCCAGAAATTAGCGTTCGAAGACTATCTGCCATGTACCCCACAATTTCAAAATCTTCCGTAGGAAATATCTTATACAAAGAAAATTTATATCCTTTTCATTTTACAAAGGTGCAAGCACTGCTAGAAGGAGATTTTCCTGCTCGCGTGGAATTTGCTAGATGGTTACAAAATCAGAATAATCAAGATGAAGATTTCTTCAGGAACATTTTGTTTGGTGACGAAGCTAAATTCTCAAAAAATGGAATTTTTAATGTACATAATGCACATTATTATTCGTACGTTGGTGACAATCCCCACGTTGTTCAAGAATTTAAGCATCAGCATAGGTTTAGCATAAACGTCTGGATAGGAGTAGTTGACGATTATCTACTTGGACCTGTGGAATTACCTGCTCGTTTAAATGGTGCTGATTACTTACATTTCCTGCAAAATATTTTACCTGATTTGTTAGATGAGGTGCGTTTAAATATTCGGCAAAACTTATGGTTTCTACAGGACGGCTGTCCGGCCCACTTTAGCAGGAATGTACGAGACTTTCTAGATAATAACTACGAAGACCATTGGATTGGAAGAGGCGGTCCAGTTGCTTGGCCAGCAAGGTCGCCGGATTTGAATCCTTGCGATTATTGTGTTTGGGGATACATAAAAGCATTTGTTTATTCCGTTCCGATACAAAATCGCGCACTACTCTGGCTAAGGATACAAGATGCTTGCAACGAATTTAGAAATAACTTTGGAATTTTTGCAAGAATTCGGCGTTCTCTAAGCAAAAGGGTAAACTTATGCATAGAGACTAATGGTCATCACATCGAGCAACTTTTGTAACAATCTACCTTTGATACTTGTTCTTTTTTTGTTAGTTTCGTTCCATTGTAATAAATAATTTGTTTTTAATTTATTAAATTAATTTTCATCCATGCCTTGATAGTCCAAGCCAACTTCGTCGCTAAAAATAAGCAGGTACATAATAAATTGAACTTTAATGAAGAAAAAACGAAAAATTTACAAATCGATTTTTCTAGAAAACGGTGTATCCTACCGACTTAAAGTAAGAGTACATTTTAGTACTGGAATACCTGAAAATTTAATAATCTAGTGTCACAAATGCTTAAAAGTTAAAGACAAAAAAGTTATGCCTTAAAATAACCGTTGACCTACCCAAAACGGACGCCTATGACCGGTACTAGAAATTCGCAATTGATGGAATCGATTCATCTCTGGAGGATAAATAAGCATACCAGTTTTTGTTTTTCTAAATAGAAGCGTTCTGGAGGAATTAAAAAAAAAATAAATACAAGGCGCCATCTTCAAAGAACTCTAGCTCCCTTAGGAAGCATTTTAGAACTAGGTGAATTTGGGTTTAATTGTCTTAAAATTATCAGAGGAATCTCCGGTCTTCGTTTGTCAGGAGAGTTTCTGGACAGCCTGTATACACAAAAAAAAATACAAACAAAATCTAAATCCATATAAATAATACTATTACTATTTTTATACATGAATATGAACTCGTTGTAAACAACTAATTCGAATGACATTTTACAGAATCCAAGCTGGCAACCAAGCCCAGTTCTGGTAACATAAAATAGACACTTATTCAAGAGAATTACTAGGATTATTAGGTATTGCAATTTATGTATTGTATTTATGTTACTTGGCCCGAAGTAACTGTTTATCACGTGACTCGTCTGTTATCGTGAAAGACCTATATAAGTTGTTTAACGGCATCGTCTTCAGTTACCCTTAAATGTTGAGGAAGGAAATGTCAAATCAAAATTTCTACCTTTTTGTGTAGTAGCAAATCCATGAAACACTTTACACACACACAATAATATACACTCGAAGCGGTCCTGGGGTCTTGACAAGGTTTCAGCTGAAACCATTGGACTGTTATATACACACCACGAAAAAATCCGGCTTCTTACCCAGCAATGGAAATGTCTTGGCTTCCTTTAAGTGAGGACTGCCGCTATTGAGATTTTCTTTTAGATTCAAGAACATTGCGGCGAAGTCAGGTTTCATCAACAGTTACAAATTCAAATGCCTCAATCGTTTGAATCTTTCACGTTTTTTATCACAATTCTACGTGAAAAATGTGATGTAGGCGTTCAGTTGATATGCTCACAACGCTATCTAGATCGTTGGTGCAAATTCTTCAATCGTTCAAAACAATATCATTGATTTTATTGATCATTTTCCGACACCTTCGATGCTCATTTCGATACTTTTAATTTGCGCAACCCAGCGACAAGTTGTGGCTTTCGAAGTAGCTTTGTTACTTAAAGTTTTTTAAGCCAAAACTTCAGACTCTAAAAATAAATATTGGACTGCACCACGATTTGCGAATTTCTACATTTTAGGATTTTCCATATAGACACTGCTGTAACTTTCAAATTAAATGAAAGAAACATTATTCAAATATGCCATTTAAAAACCAATAAAACATTAACACATGAATAGTCATATGATGTAAAGCGTAAACAATATAATAAAATCATATGATATGAAATGTCAATCAATATTAATTAATATCTCGTGCTTTTATTAGCTTGTTTGCAAAAGTCTTCTTCTTCTTTCTCTTTCCTTAAGACTTAGTCTTGTTTCTTCTACTATTTCAATTTTGTTCAGCCTCTTGGGAAGCAGATATCCAGCTCTCGCACCATCTCTTGGGAGGTCTCCTTGAGTTCGGTTTTTCGTTCTTTGCCCATTTTGCCCATCGGTCCCCCGTCATTCGGTCGACGTGGTCTCGTCAGTATCTTCGTCTTTTTCTCGTAAATTGCACCACGTCTTGAATTTTAAGGTCTGTTCGTATATCCCTGCTTCTTACATGATCTCTCAAGCTTACTCCTCTGATATTCCTTAAGGTCCTCATCTCCGACTAAATCGCAAAAGTCTAAATTATATAAATGCGGTACAGATTCTGTTAATCACACCAAAACCATGGTACCATGGTTACACAAATCCGCTGAATTTTGTTTACTTACAAAATATAACTTACATAAAAAATTCAAATCCAAATAGACACGGCCACGAACTTCATAAAGCTATCAAACTATAATCGATTATACTGCAAATCTTTGATATTCTTGCAACGTATAGATTAGAATTTTTAAATGAATATCGGCCACGCACTGTAGCAATAGTAGACCCTCAGGCGAACGAAGTTTTACAAGAAGAAAGGAAAGATTTCTGTTCAACTGATGCACGAGATGGTTTTGTATATTTCGAATATAAGAGAAAAGTAGTTGAAAATTGGCGAATGGCAAGAAAGGAAAACATTACAAAGTCTACAAAATCGTTTCAGAAAACTGAATTCGCGACAATTGCATAAATAATTACAGAAAGGTGTTTTAAGGCGTGACTGCAGAGACTGCAGGCGCTCTAGAATCAAACGTAGAGTTAGACCATTTTAAATATATACACAAACGGCTCACACTTTCAAGAATAATTTCCAAGTTTGACGGTCGCCCATATGGATCATATCATAATGCATTAACAGAGTGCAAAATACATTCAATACCTATGAGAACAGCTTTATTTTAAAATTACATTCAGGCTATACACTAGTAAACATGAGAATGAAAAAGTTGAATCCACTATGCAATCAGTTTCTACGATAATCTTCTTTCCGTAATATCAGCAGAAGAAAAAGGAGAATTTGTTGATTGATCTCCGCTTTTTATTGTACTGAAAATAGTAAGGAGCAAAATTTGGCCCTCAATTCGTAAAAAAGGTAATTCCAATAATATACAAATAAAGAGACAACGTATAAAAGTGGAAATATATAATTATATAGAATACAAATCCAAAATATTTTCCCTAATTTCACTCTCATATGTGAGAAAAAAATAATAAAAGGAATTTGTCACGTCACTGTACGATCGATGATTATATCATAAAGAATGCCGAAGGCAATATTTAAAGCTGACCAGCAATAACGAAAAAAGTACTTTTATTATTGTTCGTCAGCTTTAACTATCGTCCCCAATTCAGTCTGTCACCATTCTGTCTACTCAATATTACCTTCTAGAGTTTTTATAAACATAAACATTGGGAGTTTAAATTCAATAGCGGTATTTTTTTTATCTGAATCCATACACATATTTTATATTTGTTACTTCTCCTAACAAAAAAAAAACATTCACAAAATAACTGATTTAGGTCAGTTCTAATAGTTTATAAACAGTTAATTTTGTAAGTAAATATATTGAAGTTATTGACCTTAGTAATCGACAATGTCATAGTTTTTATAACATCGACAGCTGTTATGTATGTAAACATACGCTGTAGCGTAATGTGTGTGTGTAACTTCAATAGAGGTATTATTATTAATACACATTCTATTCAGAAGCGGAACATAATAAAATTTTCCAGGTGTTTGTAATTTTGAGGTTCGCGTCGTAATTAATTGACAATATTTTGGATTTATAGTCTATATGATTACATCTTTCCCTTTTTTATACGTGGTCTTTTTATTTTCAAGACACCTTTATATTATTTTCGGACATACGTTCAAGAAAATTCCTATAGATATGGACTTTCAAATACTAATTATTCCTAAGAAAATAACTGACCATATTCGACCTTTGGATGTAATACAAAAAACATTCATGAGAAAATTTTACGACCTGATTATATTAGGAAATTATGATATCGATTTGCGACTAAGAAATCACATGATCAAATTACAGTCATTAATAGATAACCAACTATCTGCACGTAAATATCAGAATTTATTTCCATATATTTCATCTAAAAGTGGTTACCTGGAGAATAGACCAGAACACTTCGATCATCTCGTTGATTTGCTTTTTTCTGAAAACGATGATGTGGCTACAGTTCAAAAATAAGTTAACATAAAACATTTATATAACTAGAAAGTATGATAAAACCTGATTTATAGGACCAATAGTAAAATAATAACATAATAATTCTGATTAATCGCATTACATTTTATTGATTTTTAATTGATACTTTGTGATGTATTTGAATAATGTAACAATTTTTTCAGATTATAAGTTTAGCTACCACGTAAGGGGTGTAATTTCAGTATACTCTGCCGACATTGACATATTTCAATAACTCGCTTTAAATGCTATACATTCATATGTATGGATAATTTTTACGTGTAACTGTTATAAATTAAAAGAAAAATGGAAGACTCCTCTATTTTCAGCGGTCGATTCGACTCCTATAAATCCGTTTGACAGAAACGGAGAATATATACTGAGTTTCCGAGTTGGAAAAGTTTCCTTGTTCATAGTAATCCTTTTGCTCCTCTTGAGAGCATAGGCAATCTACATAACGTGTAGATGTTTTCTTTTATAAAGATTAAATTATATACCTAATGCTCTTTGTCAGGATTTTTATTTCCCATTTTTACTGTTTTCTAGAGTTTTACGTTACAAATTGATTCGATAATGTTTTCCATTTTCATTTATCTCACGCTAACTTTTTCAATTCTTATTCATTATTTCACTTTCATTCAACGTTGTTTTCCACCATGTCTCTGTTGGTCTGTCTCTTCGTCGTTTTCCTTTCAATTGTATCTAATTGGTAATAGCTCGGTTTTCCTTCTACATTGTATGTCTAATCCTCCTCCATTTCCTGCGACTCCATTTCCTGCGACTGCTTGCAGGGTACTAAATGGGTACCGCGCTGCCAGATACAAGAACTTTATTTGCAATTATATTTGGCCAATAAATTCCAAAGATCTTTTGAGGACATTTATTAATAAATGCCTGTATTTTATTTTGTATCAGCTTTAGTATGTAATTGCTCATGTTTCGTATTCGTACAATAATACGATATAATTTAGTGTGCATCTTCAGTTCTTTCGTCATCCATATTATATGTAGCATATTCTGCCTTCGATATTATATTTCGAATGCCTTTTTTTGGCAAATTCCTATCTCAATTTCAGAATTATTTATCTTTACTTTTCCTTCATTGCTTCTATTGAACGACATCATTTTGGTTTTAGTTACATTTATCCGATCCATTGAGTATATTTCCTATGAATTTTTTCTGTTATTAAAGTTGTGTCGTCTGCGAACACCTTCCAAATATTTTCCAAATCTCCAAAATAGTACATACTTTTAATCTCCATAGTTTTCTTCGTTAACCAATCTGATGCTATTATGATGAAAAAAGGACACATTCCTGTTTTACCTCACTTTCTATATTAATCTTGCTCGATATTTGGCCATTAATATCTATCTTAATTTCGTAATCTTGGTATAAAACTACATATATAACTTTCTCAGCTATATTCCAGTATGCGTCGCGGTTCTTTTTGCTATCAAAAGCTTTTGTGAAGTAAATAAACGCAAACTGTACCTCTTTCTGCCATTGATTGTACTAAATAACTCTCGAGGTTAGCATTAAAAAATTTCTTCCAGTCTTTTCTATTTTGCGTCCACTCACGTTGTACCCTCTTTTTCACTATTTTTCCAGATGTGTTAGCCCATTGATATTTAAGCCTTCCTCTCTTATTTTTCCAAAATGTTTTGGTTTCCCAAATCCTTTAAACGGATATTGCGTTGCTCATCCTCTGTAGATGTTCTAACTATCCAAATTGCCTTTGTTCTACAAATTTTACAATACTGTTTCCATCAAGGTCGTGTCTAATTTCTTAATTTCTAATTTTGTCTTTTCTAGTTACTCTCTTTACTCTCCATACTCTCTTTAGAATTTTCATTTCGGGCGCTCCAATCTTGCTTATGTCCCCCTTAGATAGCACCCATGTCTCACATCCATACGTAATGATAGGTCTATATATCGTTTTATAAAATTTCATCTTTGTCTGCTTCGTAATTTCCTTCTAATTTATAAAAACCTTATTCAATATATAATAAATTTCGTTGTTAGTCTTTCCTATTCTGTTATTCAATTCAGCCTCTTGTCTACCTGTTTCTTCAATCATAATTCCCAGGTATTGAATATTGTTAACCTAATCTATTAATTCATCCTCTGAACGAATTTGTATTTTTTTCTTTTCATTTGATGCTGCCATGATATTAGTTTCTGACTTATTCAACTTCGTTCCACTTTTTTCAAAACTTCATTCCAAACATTCAAAACTTTCTTCAAATCTCTTTCGTTACTAACAATAATAACAATATCGTCGGCAAAGGCATATCCCGAAATATCGACCCTTTCTAGATTTCTGTGTCCAACATAATATAGATTACAAAAGTATTTTTAATAATATATAATATTATTAAAAATGGGGTGTGAAGAACACAATACAAATTCATATGTATTTTTGAATGTATCTTCTCCAAAGACGTAGATATGTATTTCACATTTCTACATGATTATCAATACGCCCCTGTTGGAGAAGAGACACATTCAACAAACATAACTACCTTGCTCTCTCGCTGATATTATTAAGACAGAGCGTGAAGGAATATTCAACGCTGTCTATATAATAATCGCAGAACTAGCCGTGGTGTTCCTTATAGTCGGTAACCACCGTATCTATAAAAAACTGTATTATCGTGTCTTCACTACTTGTCCGCGTAAACCGAATACGTATATAACAACATAATTTGAAACATACTTGAGTAAGTAAAACCTACCAATTTTGTATAATACAAAAGTATTTTTAATAATATATAATATTATTAAAAATTGGGTGTGAAGAACACAATACAAGTTCATATGTATTTTTGAATGTATCTTCTCCAAAGACGTAGATACGTATTTCACATTTCTACATGATTATCAATACGCCCCTGTTGGAGAAGAGACACATTCAACAAACATAACTACCTTGCTATCTCGCAGATATTATTAAGACAGAGCGTGAAGGAATATTCAACGCTGTCTATATAATAATCGCAGAACTAGCCGTGGTGTTCCTTATAGTCGGTAACCACCGTATCTATAAAAAACTGTATTATCGTGTCTTCACTACTTGTCCGCGTAAACCGAATACGTATATAACAACATAATTTGAAACATACTTGAGTAAGTAAAACCTACCAATTTTGTATAATACAAAAGTATTTTTAATAATATATAATATTATTCAAAATGGGGTGTGAAGGCTGCGGTTATTATATAGACAGCGCTGAATATTCCTTCACGCTCTTTCTTAATAATATCTGCGAGATAGCAAGGTAGTTATGTTTGTTGAATGTGTCTCTTCTCCAACAGGGGCGTATAGATAATCATGTAGAAATGTGAAATACGTATCTACGTCTTTGGAGATGATACATTCAAAAATACATATGAACTTGTATTGTGTTCTTCACACCCCATTTTTAATAATATTATATATTATTAAAAATGCTTTTGTATTATACAAAATTGGTAGGTTTTACTTACTCAAGTATGTTTCAAATTATGTTGTTATAATATAGATTAATTCTTTGCTTAGTAGGAGCAACTAAATCATCCACAAAAATAACAAAAAGCAAGGAACACAGACTTCCTCCTTGTCTTAGTCCTTTCTTGGTGATAAACATCTCAGAATTCATATCTTACTTATAATAATTCCTAGTCTGTACATGCATTTAATAACTCTATTATACATAATTAAAACAATGGCTTTTGTAAATATTAATAATATTTTTTGTTCCAGACTTTATCGCACTGAAAATAACGAATGCAAACGTTGCCACCAAGAATGCGCATCATCCTGCAATGGTCCAACAGCCAGCAACTGTACAACATGCAAAAATTTTAAAGATGGTATAGTGTGCGTTTCAAAATGTGCCGCAGGAAAATATGGAGAAAACGGAGTATGCAAATTGTGTCATAAGACATGTTATGATGGTTGTACAGGACCGCTAAATATCGTGGGAGAAGGCGGATGCGATTATTGTTATAAAGCAATCATTAATCACACAATCACCCAATGCATTCAGAAACACGAAGATTGTCCCGAAGGATATTATTTAGAACCATCAAGTTTTTTAATAGTAGGTAGAAAAACTTCCATCGGCAATTGTAGAAAATGTCATCCAAGATGTAAGAAATGTACGGGTTTTGGCTTCCATGTACCTATATGTCAACAGTGTACGAACTACAGAAAAGGCGAATTATGTGAAGACGAATGTCCTAAAGACCATTATCCAAACAAAGAAACTCAAGAATGTCTGCCTTGTGACCCCGAATGTAAAGGTTGCACAGGACCAGAAGCTCATAATTGTATTGCTTGTGAAAATTTAAAAGTATTTGAAGATGGCGATCCTATAAACAACCTAACTTTTACTTGTGTTTCAACATGCCCGAAAGAATATCCTCATCGAGTATTTCCACAGGATAGTTCAGAATCCTTCTGTTCAGAGAATTCTGCCCAAATATTAGGTGCTTTAGTATCTAGCAAAACTCCTATAATTCTTGTTAGTGCTTTTGGAGCAGTCTTCATAATTCTGGTAATAGTGTTTGTGTTTTCGTTTTATTGGTGTAGGAAATTTAAAGCTAAAGAAAATGCTCTTAAGATGACAATGGCTTTAACAGGGTTTGAAGACAATGAGCCCTTACAACCCAGCAATGTTGCACCAAATCTCGCTAAATTACGGATAATAAAAGATGGAGAAATGAGAAAAGGAGGTATTTTAGGATATGGTGCATTTGGTACAGTATATAAAGGTGTTTGGGTACCAGAAGGCGAAAGTAATAAAATTCCCGTGGCTATAAAAGTTTTACGAGAAAACGCTGGCATAAACACTAGCAAAGAATTCTTGAGTGAAGCATACATTATGGCTAGTGTAGAACACCCTAATCTGCTTCAACTTTTGGGTGTTTGTATGACCACTCAAATGATGCTTATAACGCAGTTAATGCCACTTGGTTGTTTATTAGATTTTGTAAGAAAAAATCGAGAAAGAATAGGTTCTAAGCCACTGTTAACTTGGTGCACACAAATAGCTCGTGGTATGGCTTATTTAGAAGATAAGCGACTTGTACACAGGGACTTGGCTGCTAGAAACGTTTTAGTTCAAACTCCTGGTTGCGTGAAAATAACAGATTTTGGTCTCGCAAAGTTACTTGATATTAACGAGGAAGAATATAAAGCGGCTGGTGGAAAAATGCCAATAAAATGGTTAGCACTAGAATGTATCCAACATAGAATATTTACTCATAAATCTGATGTATGGGCTTTTGGTGTTACCGTATGGGAACTACTGACGTTTGGAGAAAGACCATACGATAATACACCAGCGAGAGATGTGCCAGAATTATTAGAATTAGGAGAACGACTACCGCAACCTTCAATATGTAGTATAGAAGTTTATATGATATTATTGAAATGTTGGGTGTTGGATGCAGAAAGTCGGCCAGGATTTAAAGAACTTGCTGACGATTTTGCAAAAATGTGTAGGGATCCAGGTCGCTACCTTGTCATTCCAGGAGATACATTCCTAAAACTTCAAAATTTCCCTAATTCGGTAAGTTCTTGAACTAATATTTTTAATATTAATTATTCGTTTTTTACAATTGCTTTAATTAATCAAATAATTTCATTACGTTGTTTATTTACAGGGAGAATGTGATACACTCCGTAATGCCCGCCATGCAACAGACCATTCAACAAGCAATTCTGGTGGAGAAGAATTTCTTCAACCAAAATCAAGGGCTCCTCTTCCTTCCGGATTATCTTTGTCGGGGTCACCCCCAACTCCTACTACAAAATTCTGTTCATATGGTACCAATATGACCTCTGATGGAAGTTGTGCACCTCAGAATCAACATAACTGGAATCAAGAACGTCTTCGTTTTGCTCAATCACATGGTTTGGATCCAAACTCTTTATTAACAATGAACTCTGATAATTCTAGTATTCGTTATTGTGGCGATTCCTTGAAGTACAAAAGCGGTGATATTGGTTCGGATGAGTACGACTCGGGTAGATCCCAAGCGCATGTTGGTAACGTGAAATTAGAATTGCCATTAGACGAAGACGATTACTTAGTGCCTTCGCCTCAACAAAACCAAAATACATCAAACTATGTTGATCTCATTGGTGATTCTAGAAATACAGATACTCCAAGTGCTAGTGTTTATAGATCATATTCCGAATTTAGCAAAACAAACATTGACAATCCAGAATATTTAATGAATAGTGAAACACCTTCACAAACTGTAGGCATACCAACAGTTTCGGAATTTGTACAAGCAAACTGTTCTAATTCCGAAACTACTTGTAATCATGCACAATCCTACCTCCCTCAGAAAAGCATAGAAGATGAATCCGATCACGAATATTACAACGATTTTGATCGCCTACAACGTGAACTTCAACCTTTACAAAAAAAGAATGAAACTGCGGTTTAAACGTGTACTTTAATGTGGTAGGGCTGTGTTGTGTATAGTAATTGTAAAAAATACTTAATTAGATATAAAAAGGAACTATATAGATATACATATAAGATAGACTGTCAGACATTTGACAATAAGCAGGTGCCATTAAAAATGAAAGGCATGTAGAATATATTGATAACATGTATATATTTTAGTAAATACGCTTGGGTGAGGTTTTATTATAGGAACCACAAAAATCAAATCCTAAATATCGTCTTGCCCAGTTTTGGCTGTGATATATTTTATTTTTATATGTAGTGTATAATTTTGGTAATCTCAACTATTTTGTTCTTTTATAAAGCTGTTACATGCACTCCTTGTGCCATTTTGTACATAAATATATGTTTGATATGATTATATAAATTTTAGAATTGAATTTCTAAAGAGTTTGTAAATTTATAACATTTTAATAAAATGTGTAAGTAAATGAATTTTCTTTATTGATAACCTTAATTTATTATTACAATTTCCGTAACGACAACTTTGTAAGCGCTTTTTATAAATCATTTTGCGAATATTAAACACTTTTATGTTTTTAATTACTTAAAGCTGGATCGCTAATTATAATTAACTTCTAAACATAATGAAAATTATTATTTATGCCTACTCTATAATATTCATATTGCATTTAGGAAATGAAGTCGAGACGTATAATTACATACATGCCGGGTTCTTTTTTTTATCATTACACATACATTTCCTATGTGTAATTCTAAAAAAGAGAATAGTCAATGCATTAGTGGCATAGTAAGCATCCAGTTATACACCAGTGAAGCATTTACCTACAAACAATAACTTAATTCTTAAATCAGTTTAGCACGGAGTTTGCCAAATATTTCTGAATTTTTATTCATACATAAATCTTAAATACATAATTTAATAATATAATTTATTTAGAACGTGAATAGATGCAATAACAAAGAAAAGATAATGTGCTACCAGAAGAATAATAGTTTAAGAACGGTCAGAGACATGTTTTCCGTTAATTATCCGAACGGCCTATACCTTATGTGAAAACAATTTAAAATATTTTTAACAAATTCAAAGAGATGGTTGTTTTCTAAATTCCCACAAAAAAAATAAAACCAATCACGTATTAACAGAACACATGAAAGGCGCGGCTCGTGATGACGTATTTGGGAGTGCATGTACAATGATGCGAGTGCCTCGTGTGCTTTCGGTGTTTACTAAGAAAACGCTACAGTTAGTACACGAGAATACACGAAGCACTCGCATCATTGTACGCGCACCCCCAAATACGTCATCACGAGCCGCGCCTGCATGAAACTAAATATTCTGTTAGAGGAACAGTCTGTAGGATCGCTTTTAGATGTAGCCAGGCATTTTGTAGTATCGTACAGTTCGGTGTTCAAAATCTGAAAGAACTCAGCCAAGCAAACTTTTTTCGTCTTTATTGTATTTATTTCGTCGGGCTAGTGGCTTGGTGGCTTGCACACTTGCCTCGTAGTCCGGCAGTACCGGCTTCGAACCCCGGTGCTTCCTTTCTGAGTTTGGTTTTCTGTAGTTTTCCAAATTCCACGGCAAATGCGGAAAGGTAAGTAACATCTTAAGTCGGTCTACAGCCGCAGGCGTAATAATAACTCATGGCCAGCCGATGCCCCCTGTAATTGGCGCAAGCTGTTGGGGGATGCTAAGGCATGGATTATTATTATTATTAATATTATTATTTGTGTTTTAAATAAATTATCTATTTTTCAATAAAATGTATTTAATTTAAGATTCATGTATGAATAAAAATTCAGAAATATTTTACATTCAAAAAAAATGTATTTTCTCCCATGGTAAACTAACTTAAGCATTAAGCAGAAGGAAAATACTTCACTGGCGTTTAACTGGTTGCTTACTATGCCACTAATGCATTGTCTATTTTTTTTTAGAATTATACATAGGGTGTACAGTTGCGGCCCCTACAAACTAAGACAGTTTGAAAAATAATAAATTTTAGCTTTGTAACATGGTCTTAATATTGAAGTCTATAAAATGTCACCTAACTAAAAGAAAGTCAGTGGCGCAAAAAATATAAAATTTGAAAAATGGAAAAATTCAAATACAAATAATGGTTTTACAACAATATATGCGTTTTTAAAATGAAAATGCATTCCAGTTTGTTTTTCTTGATGAACTCTGGACTTTTCAAGATGGAAGCTCTCAAAAACCACGGCAAGATGAGTATATTAAATCTGTAAAAGCAAAACGAGTAGGTGGCAAAAGGTATTAATTATTTTAAAAGTATTGGCATTGGCAATATATCATGACTTTTATCAACGTTTATTTCATTTGCGATTTACCTAATCCTCATGCGGTCCTCTTGCCTAGTTCTAATTATCGACTTTTGCAGTTCGTTTAATTGAGGAATTTTAAAAATTGTATACGTTTCTGACTTACAATAAACTGACACCATACCGGATAAAAGTAAATCACGAATTACAAATTACAAATCACGAATATTTTTAAATCTGACAGAATGTGTCAAAAGTCGGTGCCTGAGTTTGTAGAGGCCGCAATGGTATGTGTAATGATAAAAAAGAACCCGGTATAACGGTGGTAACGATTAATACTGATGCGTATGCAACCCAACATGCACGGGTACCTAAATTGTTTTATGTAACGAGCTATCATTAAAATTTTCACTCGTAGCTGGCCGTGTATATAAAAATTATGTCGTAGCTTTAGTCATTAAGATGTTATTTCAAACATCTGTCGGTGTCAAATATATATATTTTAAAGTTTCATCAAAAGAAAAAGTAATGGCCTTTAATGATTTACATAAAGCGTTTATGGTAGAATGTTACTTCCTGACATCTCAAAAAATTGATGGTATTTGGCAGCATTCAATAGAAAATTGCCTTGCGGAGTTTGAAGAGAGATATCCAAATACTGTTCCTAGCTATAAAACTTTCCGTGATACGCTAATGCATTGTGTAAATCTTTTTCGTCAAACAGGCAGTATTTTAAGGAAAAAAGGAAGCGGTCCTCCTCTCAAGAGAAGTCGCGGCGTAATTGAAAATGTTAGACAAATTATTAACGAATCTGCTCAAACATCTATTCGCAGAGTTTCGTAACAAGTAGGGCTTTCGTATGGAACATGTCAAAAAATTTTAAAAAAGGACTTGCACATGTATCCATGTAAATTAACTTCTGCACAAAATCTATTACCTACGGATTATGAAAAAAGAACACAATTTTGCCAATGGTTTATTCAAACAATGACCAGTAACGCGCCAAGTATCTTCGGCGCCGTCGTGCGAAATACTGATAGGCGCCTTTACCCTATATGTATTGAGCCAAAATGCTTAAGATACCCCTTTCACCTTTTCTAATTATTAAATAATATTAATTAAGTTAAATTTATACAAAAAACAGTGTAGATGCAAATATCAAGTACACTCTTTGAAGTAACAATAAAATTATTGCTGTCAATACTAAAATAATTGTAATAATTGTTTTATGTAAATTTGTTGATTTGTTGTAAACTTACAAAAAATGTTTTTAATATTTTTAAAATTTAACTTATCACAAGTGGCCGTAGGCGCCTTTAAGGCCTTGGCGCCGTTGTGCGCTGCACGACCTTGCCCATATGGACGGCGCGTCACTGACAATGACAGACAATATTTTAAATCATACTTTTTTCACCGATGAAGCTTGGTTTTATTTGAAAGGTTATGTTAATTCGCAAAATATGCGTATGTGGTCCAGTGAAAATCCTCATTTCTACAGAGAAGTTCGTATGGGTAGGTATGAGTCGTCACCGATTAATAGGACCAATATTCTTTGAGGGTACGATAACATCGGAGAAATATCGTAACGAAATTCTCAGTGTTTTTACTAATCAATTGACTAATGATGAACTCCAGGTCGGATATTTTCAACAGGATGGGGCTACATCTCACGTTACACTTGAAAATATTCAGTTTTTGCAACAATTTTATGGCGATAGGATAATAAGTAGAAATACAGCGATTCCATATCCACCACGATCGTGTGATTTAACAGTCATGGATTTTTTTGTGTGGCCATATATAAAGAATATTATTTATGAAACACTAATTAATAATCTACAAGAGTTAAGACATAAAATCATAGAAAAATGTGAACACATCAATAACTCACCGCAAATACTGATCAATGTTTTCAATGCTCTACGAAATAGAGTGCGATTATGCTTGGTGGAGAATGGTCAACATTTTACACATTTTTTATAATATTCTATTACTTTGTATAAAAATTATAAATATATTTAATATAAAAGTCAGCATTTCAAATTATTTTTTAACAATCATGACGTTTGAAATTATAATGACAGATCTCCTCTAATAATTTAAGTTAGGACATACTTCTTGTGTACATGGCTTACTTGAGCGAAAATTTTAATGATCACTCGTTAAAACTGCATCAGAAACAGACACTTTATGATACCATTTTGCGTCTGTAAAGCTGTACTTTATTTACTAGTAAAATAATATAATGCAAAAAATACTCTACAGTCAGTCTCAAAATAAAAGTGTTTGACTTATTTGGCAAAAGTAATTGTTTAGCATTCATCGCTCTTTCATTTATATCGGTAGAAATTATTTTTATAAACTCCTTCATTTTAAATTTACTTTTATCAAATGTCAAAATTACTAAGCTTGACATTAATATGGGTAACTAATGCCAACAGCAAAAATCATTAACCAACACTGGAATTATTAAAAAATTATTACCTACTTTTAAGAATTCAAAGCAGTCGAATGTGCAACTCCGTACATAATGGACTTTGTTGACTCTCCTTTTTTATTAGCCTCGCTCGCAACGCTCGCTCGGCTAATAAACTCGGCTCGTCAATAAAGTCCTGCATTATGTACTTGTTACATAAATAGCTATTAATAAAGTTACTATATAACTTAATATTTTCTTCTCAGTGGCGCAATATTCAAATGGGATATAATAAATAAAACTTAAAAACTAAATTTCACAAATTGATATAATTTAATTCACCTTTATATTTACAAATGCCTTAATTTTTTGCTGTAATTCAGTAAGTAGAATAATACAAATATTTATTGCTTAACAAAATTTAATTATAAAAATTTGAGAAGAACTAAACTTAAAAGTAATGAAGTACATGGACTAAGAAAATATGAAATATTTGTTTACAAACTTAGATAATACAGATCGCGAATTACATTTTATTTCACTGTTCTGCTGATTTTATATTCATAAATTATCTATTGATGCATATCACTTCTCAAATCACAGTCACTATAAAAATTGTTGAAAATAATGTCCTTGATGCTCAATGCACTCTCCTTACTCTCCTTTTCATATTGTCGAACACATTATGCAACATTTCTTGGGAAACTTCATTAATTTCTCTCGTAATTGCATTCCTTATTCTTCTGTTGTTTGTATCCTATTTTTTTAGATCTTTATCAAATATCTAAATAAATAAACATCTGGAGGTGTTATTTCTGTTAATAATTCTGTCACCGTAAACTTATCGCAGAAATTCCATTTTTTCTCTGGCAGTACGTGCTGAAACTTCATCTTGCTGAAAATACCCGTTTGCTAACTCATCATGGTCAATAAATTGAAGAAATTGTTGTAATACGTTTATTCGATATCTTTCAACATTAATGGTATCATTGAAAAATATCGGTCCAACTGAGTCCCACTATTCACACTGTGGATATTTCAATCCAAATGACAACTTTAAGAGAATATAAGGAAACTTCTTTGTATTGATTCATCTGGATTTACAATAGAACTACGCTTCGTCACTAAAAATGCCGAATCTAACAAATTATTGTTTTCAGCTAAATGTTCGTTAAACCAGTGACAATATTGCAGTCGGCGTTCACTGTAATAATTGTTGAACCATTGTAACTTTATATGGATACATATAAAGTTCCTTTTTTAATGCCTTATGAACAGTTCCAAGAGAGTCCTACAACATTATAATTTTTATAAATAGTTAGGAAAATAAAGAATTTCTATCTGTTTGCGCAGATAACTTTCTTAATGCTTTCTTAGGACTTCTGCTCATTCTATCACGAAGATCTTCTACAACTTCTCCAATTAACACCTTTGGACAACCTGAAGATTTTCCCTTACATACGCAGTTTGTATCTTCAAAACGCTTAATAATGTTCTCTTATAGTTTGTAAAATATTGACGATAAATATTTATATCAGGAAAATTTTCCAGAAATTGTTTAATACAGAAATCAAGAGTATAAATCCAAACGCCGTCCTAGTTACGTGTGATACTTCAGATGTGAGTTATTAATATAAAGACTAATGTTCAGGTGTAAACATCATTATCCACAAACCCAATCTAATAATGAAAATAACATTAATCGACACATTAAATTGAGAAATAATGCTTGAATTTACCGCTTTAAGTACTAAATACTGTCAATGAGCTCTTAAAAGAACTGACAATGTTAAATAATTAAAAACAATTAAACTTTATAACGCAAAATTACAATAACCAAACAAAGAGACGCCACTGAAAATATAGTGATAAACAGGTGATAAATAAGATGCTCAAATACAGTAACGCGCCAAGTATCTTCGGCGCCGTCGTGCGAAATACTGATAGGCGCCTTTACCCTATATGTATTGAGCCAAAATTACCAGCACTCTCCCACAGTTCAACATTGAAATTTATGACGAACTCTTTAGACTTGTTAGTACTAGTAGGTATTTTTTATTTGAGGCAAACAATAGGTTCACATACAAAAAAATATTATTAAAATTTTTATTGCACACTGAAACAACAGTAACAAAATAAAAAACAGTATTCCAAATTATTAAAAAACAAAAGGTCAAATAAAATATTTTTAGAGTGCCCGAGTTTTTAAATAGATAAACGTGAAGGAAAACAACGGAAATGTCTTATAGAAATTGGACTTTTCTAGCTTTACTTTTGGCAAATTCATTAATAAGATTTTCAATATTCAGCTGCTTTAAAAAGTCAGACTCTATAGAAATGATAGCAAGATTTTCTAGCCGCTCCTGGACCATTCTAGATCGTAAGTAATCCTTAATTAACTTTAATTTAGAAAATGATCTTTCGGCTGTAGCTACAGAAATTGGTATAGTTAACAATATACGTAATGCAATTGTAATGTTTGGGAATGAGTGGGTTAAGTTATTTATTGTAATGTAATTGAGTGTTTCTACTACAGACGCACATTTTTGTCGCAATTTTGCAGAAATTGCAATTCATGTAAAAGTTCTGTTCCGTCTATATCTTTTTCGTTTCGATTTTTGTCAGTTAAAGCTTCTTCAAGTTTTTTACAAAAATTAAATTGTTCTTGGTCAGAATACTTGCCAAAATCCTCAATATTCCACAAAAATTTGAAAACATCAGAATGAGAGGATAGCAGTTCAAATCTTTCATTTACAGATGAAAGAGTAATGTCTAGCATTCCAAAAAAACAATTGACTTTGAATTTTAATTCTTGGTTTTCAATTGGCTGATCTTCACTTTCGTAGGAAAATTGTTTTTTTATTTTTCGTGGCCTTAAAATTTCTGAACATTTGAATATCGCATCTACTTCCAAGCAAGATGCTAATTCTTTGGCATCTACGAGCAAGTCACTGAAGCCTTTATCTGATCGATATTCCTTTAAAAAGGTATTTAGGTTGTTCAAACTTTCGCAAGCCTGTGAAATATTGAATTTTTTAGTTTGCAGGATCTTGGTAACAACATTAGCTTTACTTAGTATCTTGTACCACAACACTAACATACATACAAACTCATAATTTTTAATTTTTTTAACTATAGAAATAGCCAGATGTTTTGTAGTGTTATCAAAATTATTTCCAGACAAAACTTCATAAAAAGCATCGTAAATTTCGCCTAACTGGAATCTTAGAGGGGTTACTGCATCAATTCTGCTAGACCATCTGGTTTCTGATAAAGGTTTTAACGTTAAGTTTGAAATGTTACTTTTCAAAACAGACCACCGATTGGTTGAAGCAGAAAAAAAATTATATACCTCTTGAACAGTTGAGAAAAAATTTATACTAAACATATTGGATTTCACAGCGTTGTTTATGACAAGGTTTAAACTGTGATTACAGCAAGGTACAAATATTGCTCGTGAATTAATGTCTAAAATTCTTTTTTGTACACCTTGCTGTTTACCCTTCATATTCGCACCATTGTCGTAGCCTTGTCCGCGTATGTTATAAATATCTAAACCATAATTTTCTAAAGTTTTCAGTAAAAAGTTGGTTAAACCTTCACCTGTTGTATCATTTACAGGACGGAATGTTAAAAAACGTTCTTCGACACTAAATTCATTGTTTTTTAAATTAACGTATCTTATGCAAACAGAAATTTGCTCCTGGTGGCTCACATCGGGAGTACAATCAAGTAATATAGAAAAATACTTTGCTTTTTTAACTTCATTTAAAATTTTGTTTCTTATATTATCACCTATTAATTTAATCGTTTCGTTTTGAATTTTATCTCCAAGATAAAATGGCATATTTCTTTGAGATCTATTAATATGTACAGACATCACTGGGTCAAATTTTGCTATCATTTCTATACATTTCAAAAAATTTCCATTATTTCTTTGAAATAATTTATTATTAGGACCACGAAAAGCAAAGTTTTGTTCAGCCAAAAATTGAATTGTATAAATTATTCTTTCAAAGACACTGCGCCAGTGTTTAGTTTCACATTTTAATAAATTTTGCATTTCGGAATCTACGGTTCGATTAGTTTTTAATCTTTCTAATAAATCTGACCAAGAACGTAAATTTTGAAAGTGAGATTTACTTTTTTCGTGATTTTTCAAATGTTCGCTTAAGTGATGCCAATCATTGAAACCGTCTTGGTTACCTAATTTAGTATTTTTAGTCAATGGATTATTGGTGTCACTGAATATTTTACAACAAAAACAGAAAACTACATTTTTCTTAATAGAATATAGTAACCAATCTCGCTGAACCTTTTCACCATTTGACAAAATTCGAGTGAAATATATATGAGAAAACTTACGTCCATTTTTGTCTTTAGGATACATAGTTTTATTTTGATAATACATAGGACCTTTTTCGACTAGTTCTTGCACCTGGGTTGGAGATAATATACTCGGCCAAAGACCTGGATCGTTAGAGAAGGGCGAATACGCGTCTTCGGATGATTCGTCTTGCTTACTCGAACATGATGGTACCGACTGAAACGTATCAGAACCTGAATCTATCGGATCCTCATCCTCATTGGCTTGCTTCTCTAATTCTGATGGCAACTTTGATGTTGATGGAAATGGAAAACCACTGTTATCAGTAGAAGTACTGTCTTGAAAATGTGTGAGCTTCCGAAAAAAGTTGGTAACTTTTAAATTGCTCTTCTCCAAGTCTTCCTCCCGTTTTCGCTTGTTAAGCAAGTTTTGATAACCAGATAATTTCTTTTTTTCTTCTCTAGCCATCTAAATAAAATCACTAAGAATTAGGAAACACAAAGTTTTATTTGTTTTATATAAAAAATTGTTCAAAAAAATTCGAAATTTTAAATTTTGTAATTACTGTAATGCCAAATTTCGTTAAGTTAAATATTTATAGAAATTAGGTAAACTGAATGTATAGTTCAAACTATGTAAGTTTTTTAAAGTTGAATAAAGCATTATTATAATTATTATAAAAAGTCTGTATTCATTTAATAAAATTATTACAGTATGATTATTAGCTTCTATTAAAATGCTTAAGATACCCCTTTCACCTTTTTTAATTATTAAATAATATTAATTAAGTTAAATTTATAAAAAACAAAAAACAGTGTAAATGCAAATATCAAGTACACTCTTTGAAGTAACAATAAAATTATTGCTGTCAATGCTAAAATAATTGTAATAATTGTTTTATGTAAATTTGTTGATTTGTTGTAAACTTTCAAAAAATGTTTTTAATATTTTTAAAATTTAACTTATCACAAGTGGCCGTAGGCGCCTTTAAGGCCTTGGCGCCGTTGCGCGCTGCACGACCTTGCCCATATGGACGGCGCGTCACTGGCCTCATGTGTTCTGTTAACACGTAATTGTTTCTTTTTTGTATGTGGTAATTTAGAAAACAACCATCTTCTTTGAATTTATTACAAATATTTAGAATTGTTTTCGCACAAGGTATAGGTCTATCAGGATAATTAACGGAAAACATGTCTCTGACCGTCCTTAAACTATTATTCTTCTGGTTATTACATTATTTAATTTAAGATTCATGTATGAATAAAAATTCAGAAATATTTGACATAAAAAATGTTTATTTTCTACCCATGGAAAACTAATTTAAGAATAAACTATAGATAAATGCTTCACTGGCGTAAAACTGGTTGCCTACTATACCGCTAATGCATTGACAATTTTCTTTTTATAGTTACACATAGCAAAAATGTATGTGGAATAATAAAAACGAACACGGGATAGCATTAAAATGGCGCGAATCTGATATTCAGTTCGGAGCTATATCGGGGAGCAAAAGATTGTGCAAATGTCAGAGCGAAATTCTCAAGTGACTTCAAAAATACAGCGCAAAATAAAAATATTTCCTAAATGCGAAGCACGCCAAATGACTTGGTAATAAGTAGTGGCAAAAAAAGATAGTTATATACAAATCGCTAGAAGCTTATAAGAGAGGGCCATAAGGCCAATACTTATAGACACTCATAGGCATAGATAGGCATAGACAGTCGATCGCGTGGCATTGTTTTCAATGTACACAATTATTTTTGTGAAAATAAAACTGGAAAGCAAACACTAAAAGATATAAATGAATCTATTTCTGAAGCAATGGGAGTCTCGATGAGAGTGATTGTGAGAATTATTAAAGAAGCAAACGCAAAAACTAATCTTGGAGAAAAGAAGTTTTACAGTCCTAATAAAAATAAACGACGAGCAAATTCAGTAACTAATTTATCGGTTATACAGATCTGGTCATATTTTTAGCGTGCATAGGTCTTTAAATACATTGGCTTTTCTGAACCGTTTCCACCTCTAATAACATAATTGATTATGCCTAAAACATGTCATGTTTATGTTAAGCTTTTGGTATTTAAAAATTACGTAAGGTGAGCAATAATAAAATTAAATAAAATGCCTCATCAGGCGCGGCTCGTGATGACGTAATTGGGAGTGCATGTATGTACAATGATGCGAGTGCCTCATGTGTTTTCGGTGTATACTAAGAAAACGCTACAGTTAGTACACGAGAATACACGAAGCACTCGCATCATTGTACATGCACCCCCAAATAAGTCATCACGAGCCGCGCCTGCCTCATATATAATATACAGTAGCGGAGAAAATACAACTTGTAAAGTGGTACTTTTAGGGTAATTCCATAAACGAAAAAATTAATTTATTTATTGTTGCCTATGAAAATAGACCACCACCAAGTCCGGCAACAGTTACGGTCGTTGTTAAAAAGTTCCAAACTTGTGGATGTGTTAACTCCCGCAAAAAGTATCGTCTTCGGCTCAAAGAACCACGGGTGAGATCAGCTGCTAAGGAGCGTCAAAATCGTGATATTGATATTTGTGCATTTGTTGAAGCTAGTGAACCTTGTTTCAATACTAAGATTTCTGCGGAAATTAACGTGATGCTAGAACTGTCAGGCGTATTCTCAAAAGGAATGGCTTTCACTGTTTTAAAGTACAAACGACGTAGGAACTGTTTCCTGAAGATAATTTTATGCGAATGGAGTAATTAATTAATTTTCAAGGGATTTGGTTCCAACAGGATGGATGTTCATCTCACAACTCCACAGCGGCTATCCATTTCCTGAAACAAACGTTTCTTAATCGGCTCATTGGCACACAGGGTACAATTAAATGGCCAGCGAGGTCCTGTGATTTATTACCGAATGACTTCTTTCTTTTGGGTTTCATGAAACGAAAAATTTACAGGCATGATTTTGAAAGGGCTCACAATCTAGTTGGGTTAAGGGTAAAAATAATTAACTTTTATACAAACATTACGTAAGAGCAACTAAGACGTATGAGGAGAAATCTGTATGACAGATTTGGTTACTGTTTAGCAAAAGGAGGTGGATTACTTGAGCCCTTAATTCATTAAATTAGCATTGATTAACACTAAAATGTTTGTTTGGCTTTTCAATGTTTTTACAATTTCTAAGATTAGCTGTAAGTGTTAATTCAATTATTATTATTATTTTTGTACAAATGCGTTTTACTTTTTATTGCTATTGTGGTGTTTTTGTTTTTTCGGTTTCTTAAATAAAACTAACGGTAACTTAGACACAAACTATATTAATAATAAAGGCGAATAACAATTTAAAAAATAATTACTAACAATAAGCACATTTATGTATTTATATTTAAGTAAGTTCACTCGGTGATGCTTTGGTATCGAATGGCATAAATCTTTTATATGAGTCCTCTTGATTTTGTTCGGTGGTCGGAGTTGCCTCCATTTCCACTCCAATTTCATTACCCGGGGTTGTGTATGTTTTGTGTTATTATGTGTAGTTGTGTGTTACGTTTGTTTATCCTGTATGGAATGCTGTGTGTGTTGCTACATTTTTGTGTGTTTGTGTTGTCCTCTGTTTATCTGTTAATTTTTGATTTTTTTCGCGGCTATTTGGATATCGTTATCCTCTGCGCGTCTTTTAATTTGCTTAAGTCCGTCTTTTTTAATTAGTCTCCGTTTTGGATTTATTATTTTTCTTATTGTGGGGTTTTCGTGTGACTTTATTGTTTCTATTGTTTTTAGTGTTCGTTTGCATATTATTGTTTCCAGTGTTTCGAGTTTCATCTCTTTATGTATCTGCGCGTTTGTCATGTATCGCGGTGCATTTATCGCGAGTCTAATTACCTTGTTTATTTTCCCTTGTACCGATTGTCTTTGCTTTTCGCTGGCTTGATGCCATATTTCTCCGGCATATGTTGCGCCCGCGAGTATTATCGTTTTTATTATTAATATTTTATTTTCCAGTGTTAGTTTGCTTTTGCCGTTTAGTATCGGGTACAGTGCGTGTGTTGTGAACCCTATTTTTCGTTTTAATTCTTTAATATGTGCCGTGTATGTTAGTTGTGAGTCCATTGTGACCCCGAGGTATTTAACTTTTTCCTGCCAGTGTATTGTGTGGCCTTCGAGTTTGACTTCGTCCGGCCTTTTGTGTCGTTTTCTGTGTTGGAAGTAAATTGCCGCGGTTTTTAGTGGGTTAATTTTAATTTTCCATTTGTGGCATAAATCCCTTCCGACTGCTATTTATATTAATGGGAAAACTGCTGGCATATTCGATGTTCGCCTAGACTTTTCATGTGTTACGCATTTACATTTTCTAGACGGTTCTAGACGTATGAGATCATCGGTGACTCATCACACTATTAAGCTGCTATTAAGTTGGAAAGTAGAGGTGGGTTCAGAAAAGCCAATATATTTAAAGTTCTAACCGCGGTAAAAAATATGACCCGATATGTATATTAGAAACAATCCACATATAATCTATACAAAAGAATGCCCTGCAATGGATCACACACATTACTGCGAAAAAATTCGAAAAACATCGGTTTTTAATTCAGATGTACACAATACAGTATAAAAATTTGAATTTAATTATACGAATGAATATTCATTCAAGCGATGAAGATTGATTATTTTTTAAAAATTTACTATTTTCGTAAAAATTAATATCTTACTGTTTAAATAGATCGTGTAAAATCGATTTTAATAAAAATAATTATAACTAGGATACGTTGTTATCTGAGAGAACCAAAGAAATCAAATGAATTTTTCTCTAAAAAATTTTTCCCAGCGGTACATATAACTATTTGAAACTATAGTTTAATTTTCCCTAAAAAAAATATTGAAATTTCCCTCCTTTGGCGTAGTTTAATGTAGGCAATGTAGCATATCTTTTATAATTGAATTGATTCGGCATTTACTTGATGAAGATCCATAATTAAGAATAGAAATAAAACTACGGTTTTAATCTTCACTGTTACTCTTTATTCGTAAAACGACAATTGTTTCGCCAGCACAGTGGCTTCCTCAGGTGTTTACATCTAAACAGTACGTTACAAACTAAATGAAAAATAAATAATATATCTATAAAATCAAAAGGGATGGTATTTAAAATATTTTTACAGAAATCTATACAAGTATTGTCGGGTTTGAAAAATGTGGTGCATCTGGTCGGCCCTAACTGTATATTATAAGGTACTAAACGTGTTTACGGATAAATTTGTTTAATGAACTACATCTATCTTTTATACTAAATTCAAGAATAGCTTTAATAACGTCCTACAGATGGCACTAAAATGCCCGGTTTGGATGTTTATAGTGAACTGTTCTTGCTTATAACAGGTGTTCAGAAACATTCGAAGTCAAAGTAGTCCTTGAAAATATGAAGTCATGTCTGAGATAGATTGATACATTTACTTAATACAATTTTATAGGTTATCATGTTATCAATAGTTATCATACTTATCATTATCATACACGCAAATGTACTTAAGTAAAGATATACGATTTTTTGTTCAAAGCCCACTTGACTTCGAATGTTTCTGAACACCCGTTATTAATTGTCAAATAACAAGTGGAAATATATTATTGGCTGGTATATTATTTTATAAAATTTTACCATTAGTTTTTATTAGCACTCATGTTTACTAGGATCAAGTTTTTTTAGAGACATATATAGTTTTTAAATGACAGATATTGTTTAACACTGATAACAATGAAGAAATTTGTTTTTGTGTTAATTCATTTTACAGTAAGTATTTGTTTATTATTATAGCATAACTTAAAAGACATAAATTCTTTTAGGTTGTTTTGTCTGAATTTACCACAGAAGATTGTTGGATGTTGGGCTATAACAAAGCGAATTTGCTATGTTCCTCGTGTGATCAATTAACCAAATTCGATCTAGATATATTAAAGTATGTATGTAATGAGTAATTGAGTTATTTAAGTAAACCATTGTAGGCTTACATATTATGTTAAATAAATATTTAAAACCAATTATATTGGAAATGATTAATAAAATATATTTTAGAGACCACTGCAAAGAATGTTGTAACCCTGACGAAATGTCTACAACAGAGAAAAAATATGCCAAAGCTGTTTTAGAAGTATGTACATGTAAATTTGGTGTGTATCCTCAAATTCAGGCATTTATAAAAAGTGATAGACCATCTAAATTTCCAAATTTACAAATTAAATACATAAGAGGTTTAGATCCAATAATCAAATTATACGATAAAGATGGGTTTTTGAAAGAAACAGTAGCAATTGAAAAGTGGAATACAGATTCTGTGGAAGAATTTTTGAATACACATCTTGACAAAGTGAATGATTATTTAGCTTCTAATTTAATATAAGCCCAACCTTTTGATTGTACATACATTGATGAAAAATATATTTAAACATTTAAATTTCACAAATATATTGAATTTAAAAAAAAATTATATTTTTGTATTTTATTTTAATAATGTAATACAGTCATTTTCAATTATTAAATTACTATTTTTTTCAAGTTTTTTGTTGACTTTTCTTTCAATTTTCTCTAGAGTTATGGACATTCCTGTAAGATTTTGGTACTTCTTGGAGAGTTTTTTACACAATTTCTTTTTAGATATAGTTTGCCTTATGGTTAGAATTTCCATGATATTATCACTAAAAGAAAATTTTGTTTCTTGAACAAAATTATGAGTATCGTTCAAAACATCTACAATTTCATTACATCCATTTGTAGAATTTCTTTTCCTTTTTTTGGGAGAAAATCCATTCATATTATCCATACAATCTATATTTTTTTCATCATTAACTTTACGCTTCTTATGTTTGATCTCAACAAAATCTGAAATATCTCCTATTTTATCTTTATTATTCTCATTTTCAGTATTATTTTCTTTTGAAGATATGTTCTGCATTTTGTACTTTTCAATAATATTCCATACAGCTTCTATATCGCTGCTATTAGTTCTGCCTCCAGTAGAGCTTTTAATAAAATTCTACAAGAATATATTTCAAATCAAGTAAATAAATATAGCATAGATGAAAGTAACTTACAATAAATTTTACTCTTTTTCTCGGGACATTGTTATAATGTGATATTGTATCCAATAAGCTTTTATAATTGTGAGTTAAATTATGTTCTTGCTGTATTATAGATTTTATCATTTCCATCCATGATTCTTGTTTAACTTCACCCTTCTTAACTTTTTGAACAAAATCCTTTCCACTATAGCGTTCTTCTTCAGTTATACATTTTATATGAGTATTGTACTCATTACCTCTAAAAATAGTTTATAATTATTAAACTACGTACTTTTTAGTAAATATACTCGCCTAAAGTCTTTAAAACAATCAACGCATGTTAGAAATTTTTCAAGGCGGCAAGTAAAATTATAATGTTTTTCTACACGTGGTTTTTGTAAACTTTCACCACAATGATTGCACGTAAAAACAACCATTTTTATTTATAACAGATAATTAAGTTTAGTTGGTTATAAATTAAATATACTTTAATATTTTGTTTTATGCAATATAACCTACTTTTCTTATAATCCCAAATACAAATCAAGGAGCATACAAACGAAATGATTAATTTATGGAAATGACATGCACGCAGAACTTAATAGAATTTCAACGAACCCATTTCAATTTGCGACATCTATTAAGAATTCTCACAATCAGTTATAACAAGAATTTTTAAATTATCATAAACTAATGGTCATACATAAAAAATGTTTAAACTTGACTTTGATATATTAAAACTAGTGATTCTTCTTGAAATAGTATTCATTGTTATATGCATATATTTTTTAAAAAATAATATAAATAATCGAAATTTAAGAATACAGAAAATGTAATATACTAATAATGATGATCTCACTTTAAAACATTAAATTATACTAATAGCTACTGATAATTTTTTTCGAAGCTTCGAAGAAGCAAGTATTCATACTTTATAGTGTAGAATAGTTCGTTAATAACAATTTATATACCATCAATCTTGGTAACAAAATAAAATTAAACTCTACTCTTACACATAAATAACGGGTGTTCAGAAACATTCGAAGTCAAGTGGGCTCTGAACAAAAAATCGTATATCTTTACTTAAGTATCTGATTTGTAATAATTATTAAATGTCAACTGTTGTCTGTCAAAAATTGTCAGAATCTAATATCAAAGATACTAATTTGATAACCTATAAAATTGTATTAAGTAAATGTATCAATCTATCTCAGACATGACTTCATATTTTCAAGGACTACTTTGACATCGAATGTTTCTGAACACCCGTTAGAATGTTTATTGCAGATTTCTTATTCGTATTTGCCACTAGCACCATCTGAAATTCATATACGAAATAAAGTCAGGAAATGAGAGCAAGCAAATCGTCAATAATGTAAAATATGGTAGTCATATTTTTTATGTTGATGGTATTACATATTAGCACATTTTAAGCTTTAGTTTTAAGTCAGAATGACTTATCTAAAATCGTGGGAAGAATTTGAAAAAGCTGCTGAAAGATTATATTTACATGAACCTTCAAAAGTAAGGTATACTATGAAATATCTTCACTCAAAAAACTGTTTAGTTTTGAAAATGACAAATGATGTAGTGGTAAGTATATTTAAAGGCATTAGTTTAAAAATTATTTAATTTTATATTCCTCTATAGTGCCTACAATTTAAAACAGAAATTTCACAAGATGTTAGGAAAATCGATAAGTTTATAAATAATTTGATGAGGCATATGGCTTCAAAAGAGCATTGATACATAGCCATGTAAGCATATTTTGTATTATTCCTGTACGATTTTTAAAAAATAAATGTTTCTACAATGAAGTTTATACAAATCTTAATAGAGTATTAAAAAGTTTACCAATTTTTTTATATATAAAGAATAGTCTTGATATTTTGTAGTCTTATCTGAAATGGACTAGAATGCATGGTCTTAAGTATGCATTAAATAGAAACAGCAATTGTTCCAAAAGTAATTGCTTGTAACAATATTAATTTCATCTTGTGCATTTTGGTACATTAATGTAAGTTGTGTAGGTTTATAATAATAATTTATTGGACAGAAAGAAGAAAAAATTATAAAATGTAAAATACAAATAATTGTGCCCAAGAAGGTCATTATCAGTTTTGCAAAAAGTCCCTCTACTTGATAAACCATTTGGGAAATGTAGAAAGTCAAAGGTACTAAATATACTTAAAGCTAATTTACATATATAAAAAATATAACCAAAATTAAGGAAATGCCAAGATTTGCTCATAAAGCAAGTGTTGCTTTATGGCTAACATAAACGTAAAGAAAGAGAACCCTCACAAAACCAAGGGCAATCCGTTAATCTCTTTTGTGTAAGTATACCTAGATTACTACAACGTACTCCAACTAAATGTAAAAGTTTGTCAGAGAGCATGCCTCGTTGAACGCTATAATTGCAGTAAAGGGTAGCATCACTAAATATCAAGATTCATTTTATTACATTTCTGTCGATGCATATATTACTTTCATGCAAAAAATAAACAGTTTCATCTACGTTACTTGCTGTTTTCATGGTCTCAATAATCACTCTTAGGAATAAAAAATACCTACAAGACCTAGAACGTATTATTTGTTTAAAAAATTCAGTCAAACTAGAAAATACAAGAAACTTAGTAAGTGTCGTTAATAATTTGTCCACCCACTGTATTTGTGTCCACTTTTCAATTTTGTATTTACAAAAATTATTTTAAGCAATTTCGCGAGATTGGCGTTGAAGGGCCTCTTTTGCTACGGCGAGTAATCGTTTGCAAACTCATTACTGAGTGGTGAGACTTGTTGAGTGCGCACCTCCATCATGTGGAGCGTACACTTTTGAAATTATAAAATTATATAAAGCACAAAAGCTTTCTAAGAAATTCCTATACTTATTAATGACGTAAAAAATTAAAGTTATAGTGTTTGCTTTATAAATGTTTATTATAAAAAAGTAGAGAAGCGAAATGACAAAATTTTGAATTACATCTATTTATTTCCAGTAATCATTTGACAACAGTGGGCCTAAACACTACCGCTCAAAAGTATTTGGACGGCTTATTTTTTGACACTATTTGTATTATATTTAAGAAATACATTTTATTACTACTAAATAGTTCACTACGTACTTTAAAACTAATGAAATTATAATTATCAAATTATTTACCCTATTTACCGCAATAATCCGATAATCGTTTTTTCTTTCTACAAGGATAGGCAGAAGTTCCTGGAATCTAGGTAATGATCATTTAACAATGTGAGTAACATGTTTTATTAGGATGATAGGTCTAAATCAGTCATTTTTACTTAATTCGTTTCTGTATTCATACTGATTTGTGATATAGTGGAATACAATTGTCAGAAATGCATAAAACGAAAGAGATAAACGTTGAAACTCATGCGCTTTTATAGCACATCAAAATGCTGGCAATAGTAATCGTGCAATTGCCAACCAATTAAATTTAAATCATTCTACCGTGAATTACAATATAAAAAAATATCGTGAAAGTAGCAGTTTTCTTAATAAAGAAAGAAGTGGAAGACTAAGAGCGGTAACACCTACTGAAAATCTTGCCATAGTAGTGACCAGCAAACGAAACACGAAAAGCAGCACCGGAATTAGCAGTCGAAATAACTACAACACGTCAGAATTCAGTAAGCGTTTCTATTGTAAAACGTCGCTTACAAAAAGCTGGTCTTCATGAATGAATAGTGATGAAGAAGCCGCTGCTACGGTTACAAAACAAAAGAAAGCGATTAAATTGGGTTCATGAACATCAATACCGGACAGTAGAAGATTGGAATAAAGTGCGGTAGACCGACGAGTCTAAATTTGAGGTTTTAGGTTCACGGAGATCTGTAGGTGAACGTCGAGCAGAAGAATGTATTGCGCCTACCGTTAAAAACGGCGGTGGTAATGATTTGGGGATGTTTTTGTGGTACACTCGTTGTCGATATTGTTAAAATCGACGGAATTTAAAAAAAGCAGTATAAGCATATTTTGGAATTCAACGCAATCCCTTGTGGAATCAGAATTTTGGGTCCAAATTTTGTATCCCAACAAGATGACCTGAAATATTCTTCCAACACTGTTCGTGAATATTTAAACCAAGTGGAAGAATATTCAAGAATAAAGGTTATAGAGTGGCCTTTCTAGAGGCTAGTTTAAATCTCAAGTTACTGCTACTGTGGAGAGAATTTGATCGAAAGACGCGGAAATCAGCACTATCTGCCACTGATATGTTGAGTAAGCTACAAGAACCATGGACATAAATAGCACTGGAAACATTGGCTAAACTAATAGCCAGAATGCCCCGATTATGCGCCGCTGTTCTAAAAAGAAGAGACTACATAGATGAGACAAAAATTTAAGAAACGTAAATATTGTTTACTTTTTATAAGCGTATTAATGTTTGTTCACATTTTTGTTTCTATTTTTAATTATTTCTGCTAACATTATGATTTTATGAGGGTGCCCAAATTCCTTTAGGCTATAATGTACTTATAACTAGAGACCGGACACGAGAGGCCAATGACTCATCGCCCATGGGCGGACTATTGAAAATTTGTATTTTTAGAGTTTTTAATTATTTATATAATTGGAAAACAAACGGGTGGCGATCTATAAAATGCGAAATACATTTTTATTTGTTCATTTTGTAGTTCAAGTTGAGTAAAAGAGTATTAAATTTACTAGCGATACTTTCTCAAGGTTCTCTTCTGTAAAATTTGTTCTCTTTGAACGAAATACTTCCTTGTAGATAGAAAACGTCCTCTCTACATCGCAACTGGTTATCGGTGCATACTGGAAATATTCTTATTTCAGCGTATTTAGCAGTTAGATTTTGAGGCATTGTCACCATACACAATTGCCGCAATGTTATTAAATCTTAATTTCTATTAAAAACTGCGTCTAACTTTTGCCGAAGGCCACATCCGAAGTCACTTGGAATATTTTTCAAATTATTAATGGCCACATCTAATGTGGTTAATCCATCATTTAATTTGAGATCTTTATTTTCAAAACAAGTGATTAGTTTTGGCAAATTTCCAAAGTGTTCCTGAAGAAAGTACAACTGATTTTTTAAATTTGGAATTTGTATTAGTTCCTTGCACTTAGAAATACTTCGAGAAGCGTTATTTAAACATGTAACGAAATTTTATGTAAACTATCGAAATTCCCTGCATAAAAACTAGTAGCTTCCAACCATGTTCCCATCTAGTTATTACTGGAGAGGCAAGCAGTGACAACTTCCGGAAAGGTGTCTCTGATATATTCGCAGATTCTGTGGAGAGCATGTGCTACACAAGTAATATGCAACATATTAGGATATGTTTCCTTTAATAGTCTGCCTGTTTTTAACATATATGCAGCATTGTCACTTACAAATAAAAGTATTTTTTCTTTGTCTGTCGTCCGAATGAAGCATTTGGTGCATATTCTCGTAAATGGTTTTAGCTACTGTTTCCGCATCAACTATATAACTTTTGTTGCTATTACATATGCGTTATATAGAATAGTTCGATGTAGTACACCAGCTACAACATTTACCACACAGTCCACAACGTCCTAATATATCGACGGTTTCGTCGGCACTTATCCATAGGTACTGATTTGAAAGATGGCTTCTAATGCATTCTACTGCTTTCGTGTAGCACTTAGAAACATAATATTTGCGTAAGGTGGATTCATCAGGAACATTTCGACCAGTATATCTTTGGAGAAATGTTTTGAAGGTGGGATCGTTAAGTTTATTTAATGGAATATTTGCCGCCATTAAAGTTTCATAGAGTTCTTCGTTAAAATTGTCAGATTCCAACGGGTCTAATAATAATGCATGTGTTCGCGATGCTAAGTGACATTTTACGTGCGATTTCTTGGAATTTTTTAACGATATTTTTCAGACTTTGCAATAAATTTCTGAATAACTGGCAATGGACATACAATCAGTTTGACCCTTAATCAAACTCGCTATTGTTTCACGATGCCATTCTCGATGTTGTTCCATATAATATCTGAAAAAGTAACTGTAACTGTAAAAGTAAACAATGTTCTAAGATCTAAATAAACGAAAATTAAAAATATATGCGCAAGTTATTGAAACTTAACGAAATTCACTGGACACTTACGTATAAATGTAATTAACAGTTAAAACAATGAAAAAAAGAAACTAACTCACCGTACTTTATTTATCTTACGAAATATAAACTTAATAAATAAAATAAATTATAAAAGATCCTCACGTTTCTATCTACGCCTATGAAGAAAGGAATTTAAGTGTAATATTGAAGTAAATGTGTCACAATTCAACGATAAAAGACAGATGTGCGGTTAACTGAATGAATAGTGCTATTCAATAACAGCGTGTTTATACTTAGCGATGTTATAGACTATTTATATGGTCCATCGAATTTCGGCCTGATGCGCCCGGTCTCTAGTTATTTACGTAGCACAATTTGAATAAGATTGCTGAAATAACGGTTTATCGCAAACTTTACACACTAATTTTGCATCATAATATAAATCCGGGAATTTACCGATATACTTTTTTACATTATCAAGCGATGGCCGCTTATACCGCGTTGCGTGCGGTGATATGTACTGAATTCAATCCTAATAGGCAGGCACGATGATCAGCTCTACTCACTTTATCATAACAGATACCGTTTCTACAGTTTCGACATTAAAAGCATGTCATTTTCAAACGAAATTAATACGTATATTAAAAATATCTCATACGTAGGTATTGTTAATTTAGTTTAAGAATGACGTATTTTTAATGTCGACACTGCAATAACGTTTTCTGTTATAATAAAGTAATAAAAAACAAAGTAATATTTCATTTGTGTATCAATATATATTTTGTCTTCAAAGCTAGACTCGATAAATAATTAAAAAATTTTTTTTTTGCATTTAAAGCAATATATTGAATGCCCACGTCTAGACTTCAAAGTTCCTTTTTTTGCAATTTTTATTAGTTTTCCTCTTCTTATTTCTTTACACACAGAGGGCTTTGTTTTAGATTAGTTAGGTTGAGTATAAAAGCATACTCTCTTGCTCGTGGCACCTTGAACTTCGTCGATTTTTTTTAATTAATAAATCTAGTAATTGAATTGATTCAGCTTTTACTTGATGAAGATCTATAATTTAAAATACGTAAACATAAAACGACAATTGTTTCGCCAACACAGTTGTTTCATCAGGTACTTACAGCTAAAGAGCACGTTACAAACTGCTCTTTAGCTGTACGTACCTGATGAAGATACTGGCGAAACATTTGTCGTTTTACGATTACGTATTAAAAAAGTGAAGATTTTTAACCTTGGCGACGCAGAATAGTGTTTCCATCCAATGAAGGAATAATAAAACTCTCATTTGAATTAGTGACTAATTTGATAACAATCTGTATTTTTGTGGAATGGAATTTAAATGCAATGATTGTTAAGTAAATGTACTGTTCAAAACCTTGCTTTACAGATTCAGTGTTATAAAATTGATTGATATTGGTATTTTGGTTAAAGCAATTGATTTTGGCGACAGTTTGATCTTGTACTCTATTTATTATTTCATTGTAGATCTTAAGCGACTTTGATTTTTCATTGTACGAATGTTTGTTATAATAAAACCACATTTTTAATTTTATATCTGTGAATATTAAAACAAATTTACAATAATGAATACATTAAAACAATTATTTATTATAAAATAAGAACTACAAAAGCATGTACATATTATACAACATAATAAATATAAATTGGCATTTAATGTTATGTAAACTACAATATTTTACATCTACACTCATAATAAATAAAATTAATTGTATAATACAAGCATGTAAGTATATATAGTTAAATAGATTAGAGTGATTTAGAATTCAATCAAATGAAATTATCATTTTGGTAACAAACAAAGTTTTGATTAGTACCTTTAATATATATCACTTCAGTTAGAATGGTAATAAAGCTATAAAAGTATATTTCCAATAATATGTGTATATAAAATTCAAACATATACTGCTCTGGAAACTAAAACTGGTTTTGGAAGAGGTCTATCCTGTTGAAACTTGCCATACAATTAAATGACTTTTTTCTCCTTTGGGTTCACCCTGAGCATTTTGAAGATCATCTGATTTATCACCTACCATGCTATCTTCCATATCACCATCACCTATGTTAAAATTTTTGAATCAGTATTAATTTTCTAAACTGAAAATATATGTATAAAAGCTGGCACTGAAATATTAATTCCTACCATATGAAATAACTACTAATTCTCAATGGATTATTCAGAAACCTACCCAATAGGATTTCCAGGAATATCGTACATAAGCTGCCAAACTATAAGATGAGAAGCTCCGTCTCTAGGCTCATCGTCTTCTGCAATTTTTATTGTATCAACACTGATTCAAGAAGTAGATATGTAAAGCAAAAGTATTAGGAGAAAAGCAAGTATGTTAGAAAGGTTAGTAATAGTTGAACATAAAATGTTATTAAAAATTACTATTCCATTAATCTAACTGCTTTTCAATCTTGTAGATATTCCCAGTAAATCCAATGATTTTAATACAATCCAAATTAGTTATTGCAACAATCACGCTTCTAGATATATTTAACAAAGTATATAAATTCATTAAGAGTGTATAATAAACATTTAGGATTAAACATGCTGACATAACCTGAAGTTTATGTACGCTCTTATTATATTAGAGATAATAATAAAAGAACAGTGTTAACATAGAAAATTAAATAAACGAATTGGATGCAACACTCATTTGACTATATAGAAAAAGTCATTGCTTCCAATAAAAAAAATGATTATATTGATGGAAGATTACTAAATTTATTATACGGGGTTGGGCAGAAGTAACGCATCAGTCTAAAATTCCGTAAATATAAACGTTAGAACAAAATGTTGTCAACAAAAGTTTTTTGACAAGTTATTTTGTATTGGCTTCAATCATTTGCGTTTTTTTTATGATGATTACATATGACAGCAAAAAAAATTTTTTTTTTTTTTAATGGAAATAATATTTTCTTTTAGAAAATTCGGAATCTTTATTAATTTCTGAATATGAATATGTACTTTTTTAATGGGGTTAGATAATAAAAATACTGAGAAAAAAATAAAATTTAATAAACGTACATTTGGACTAGTGCAGTGTTTTCTAGATTCCTTTGGAAATTGTACATTTTTTTACTGTCATTGAATTATTGACGTTTCACAATAAAATAGTTTCCATCGTAAAACTTGCTTTTTTTAATACGTGTTTTGTGTGAAAATTGTCAAATTAACTACTAAAGAAAGAATAGAAATTCTTATGTCAGTGTCGAGATTGGTTACCAAATTTAGAGAAACGGGCGATGTTAGAGATATACCTAAAGCTGGCCGACCAAAAGAAATCACTAATGAAGAACGATCTCTTCATGTTTTACTTGCTGTAACGGAAAATCCCACTACGTCAACCACTCAACTAGGATTAGAAAATGATATGAGTAGCAGATCTATTAGACGAATATTAAAAGCGAACAAATACAAGCCCTATAAGATACACTTACTGCACGAACTTAACGAAGATGACCCGGACAGAAGATTACAGTTTTGTGAAACAATAATGGAATTGTCCAATAACGATCCAAATTTTTTAAACAACGTATTTTCTGACGAAGCTATATTTTGTCTAAATGGATTTGTAAATAGACATAACTGCCGTTATTGGGTGACTGAGAATCCACATTGGATGCGGGAAAATCATATACAGCATCGCCACAAACTTAATGTGTGGGCTGGCATTGTTGGGCAACGGATCATAGGTCCGTACTTCTTGGAACACAACCTAAATGGTGATGGTTACATACATTTATTGCGTAACCATATTGTACCAGATCTGTTGATTTTATTTCCTAACGACAATCAACCAAGCATGCCAAACCGTAATCTATGGTTTCAACAAGATGCAGCACCACCACATTATGCTATTAATTTTCGACAGTATTTAGACACAATTTTTCCCGGTCGTTGGATTGGACGTCGGGGTTTTATTAATTGGCCCGCCAAGTCTCCCGATTTAAATCCATTGGATTTCTTTCTTTGGGGACACTTGAAGTCGCAAGTATACAAGGAGAAACCTAGAGGATTTGAGAGCAAAAATTAGTCGTCAGATACAAGCCATACCACCTAATAGTTTACAAAATACAATTCGTCATTTTTGGGAACGTTTAGGACACTGTCAGGTTGTAGAAGGACGTCACTTTGAGCATTTAATTTAATTTTGTAGTTTGTTTACTTTTATTAAATTTTATTTTTTCTCAATATTTTTATTATCTAACCCCATGAAAATAGTACGCATTCATATTCAGAACTTAATAAAGATTCCGAATTGTCTAAAAAATAATATTTCCATTAAAAAAAAATTTTTTTTTGGCTGTCATATGTAATCATCATGAAAAAAAAACAAATAATTGAAGCCAATACAAAATAACTTGTCAAAAAACTTTTGTTAACAACATTTTGTTCTAAAGTTTATATTTACGGAATTATTCGACTGATGCGTTACTTTTGCCCAACCCTGTATACATACTGTATACTATACGCCGTTCACGATTCGAAGACGTGCACGTCATCAACAGTATTTTCGGAGTCACCATCACAAAAACAATAATCGAACTATAATATTTATATATCAACATCATTGCGAATGCATATTTATATTGGTGCGTTTGCGTTTTGCTGCCAATGTAAGCGACTTGTTGCATCGGCAATTGCAAACTGTGAAGCAGAACGCGATAATTATGGACCGTTGCTGCCTTTATCAGCTGTTGGAGAAGTAAAATCGTATTTGTATTTTGCTATAATTTCATATTACACATTGTTCTTTTTTTTTTGGAGTAAATGTGACATCTGTCAGCAGAATTTCCTCGGAATCACAAAAAGGACACGCAATTTGCAGCCCCAAACGGAAACATGACAAAAAGAAACCTATAGTGGAGATTAGTTCGCTGAAGGTGCTATAAGGTATGTTGTCTACGAAATGTACAGAAATAGTAAGATTTTTGAAAAAAATCGACTGTATCAGGCGCGGCTCGTGATGACGTATTTTGGTTTGCAGTACAATGATACGAGTGCCTCGTGTGTTTTCGGTGTTTACTAAGCAAATGCTACAGTTAGTACACGAGAATACACGAAGCACTCGGATCATTGTACTGCAAACCAAAATACGTCATCACGAGCCGCGCCTGGACTGTATTATAATATAATTGTGGCATAATTATAGAACATCTTACCCTAACATCTTTAAATACTATACTTGTTGAAAAGGATATTTTTATGGGTGGTAAAACATCTTTATGTAAAGTGTTGCGGAACATTAAGTACCATTATAAAAAGGATGATCCAAGAAGAGCGCGTACCTACTATAATGTAGGCGTGATGTTTTTCATATTTGTGGTTATAATTTTCTTTAGGAATAGATCTGCACCGGTCTATGAAATTGACAGTCTGGCACATCAGTATGGCCAAATAGTTCTCCGCCTGCCACCATACCATTGCATATTTAATGCGATGGCGAATTTATAATTAATCTTGGCGAACACTCTGAGAATGATGACGATTTATTTTCAGATTGTGTCACTTATTTTTAAATTGTTGGTTTATAATACCTGGTACTTTTCATTTTCTTTCGACATATATAGTGATATAACACAAATGTCTTTTTAGTATTCTATTTATTATTAAATATGTATAAAGTTTTCACCTGTTTTTATTGTTTGATTACTTTGTAAGTGAATTAATAAATTCAGTTATCTATAAATTATAACCTAAATATTGCAAGTTTGACATAAGCGTTTACTACCCTAACCTAAAATGTAAGCAAATAGATTTTGCAAATGATTTCGCAACATTGTTTTGACATCATTGATGACGTGTACGTCTTCGAATCGTGAACGGCGTTTAGTATTAAATCACAACAAAACCAGGATTTTTTTGTTGCATGACATTTTTTAAGTGTTGTTTGCTAATGACACGACGTCAGTGATTCTGAATCCTACCTTCAGATATCTTCTAGCAGTTCGAGTTTTTGATATATAGGTACCCTCTTAATAATTATGAACTAGTCGAGTACTGTTATCATTAGTGTTAGTAATGAATTAGTTTTTGTGTATTTGTTGTGATGCTTTCGTCAAAGGACCTACACAAACAGTTAAAATTGTTTTTGTTACATTTGTGGCGATTATATATCAAAAGACTCCCGCTTAAATGTGTCGGACTTTGTAAAACAAGCGTACATGGGCTACTTTGGGTTATCATTAGAGAGAGATAACAAACCCTGGATCCTTAATTTGGTGTGTAAAAGCTGTGTGGAGTCTTTGCCTTTATGGGCAAATAAGAAGAGACATTCTCTCAAGTACAAAACTCCAATGATCTGCCATGAACCATCAAATCACCATAATGACTGCTATTTTTATGCTGTGAATGTCATAGGAATAAACCGCAAAAATCGTTCTACATTGATTTGACCTAGTATACCATCAGCTATTAGACCTGTTCTGAGTCCCAGTGATGCATTGGATCCACATCTAGGTACATCCCAGGAACATCAAGACGAGGGTGACATCAAATCAATCAAAGTGACGATTGTAAGTACTGAATTTAATTGTTAAAACGTTCAATCAAATGACTTAGATACCTGGTAAGAGATCTTGTGAGTTACGTCCCCATTTTTCGACTACTCAGACATTGTGCTCAGTGGCGATCACGCTTGTCATCAATATTTTTCAAAAGGCAGTTACTATGGATCTTATCATGATAATCATTGATCCTGAACAAAGCTTTCATAGCCATCATTGAAAATAACGACCGTATAACAAAAGTTATACGGTTAAATTTTGTTCTTATATGAGGAACCAAATACGATTGCTTAAACTTTGGCTTTGTTTTTCTTTTTTGCAAAATTGATCCATGCAAGACTGATAAATCATTGTTACTTACTTCTTCAAATAAAGGTCTAAAATTTTTTTTAAATGTAGATATAATGATGTAGTTATATTCTATATATTAAGGGTTTTTAACTTAGGCAGTAATGATGCTGTAGCATTTCACTTGTTTGTGTTTGTCTGAAATTAAATCCTTACTTTATAGAAGAAGGTTAAATATCATAAAAACGCAATTCGCCAGCTAAATTTGTTTTATCACTTTTTTTTTTGCTATTCTCCATAGATAAGAAGTCATTCGTTTTTGCACTTCGAAACACAATCATTCATCGTGAAATTGCTACAGAACTTCAATACTTTGTAATTTCAAAATTAAGTGTGACCTACATTGCCAAGTTCTTTCATTTCATTCTCATTTTGATACGGTGACGGGTTGCCTTATTCGCGCGATCGCCAAAAATATAAAAAATACACATCACATTTTGATGCATTGTCAGTTTGCCGTTAGTTTTTGATAAATTTCTAACAAAGTTTGTATCGTAGGCAATTTTTTTTAATTTCTGCCACTAATTAAGGGTAAATGGATAATTTTGAACATTGTATAGTGATTAAGTATCTTTTAAAGAAAGAAAGCCCTTTTGTCCTTTAACGAAATCCAAGATGATATGCGAGATACATTGGATGAGGGTTGTTCTTCGCATACAACCGTTAGAAAATGGGGAAATTTTAAGCGTGGTAGGAGCAGCTTAGAAGATGATCTCCGCAGTGGACAACCGAAAACGGCTACAAGTCCAGAAATAGTGGATAAAGTCCATGATTTTTTGCTAAGCGACCGACGATTGAAAGCGTTAGAAATAGCAGAGGCAATAGGCATTTCAAAGGAACGGTGCTTTATATTTTGCATGAAGAACTTGATATGAGAAAGGTTTTGGCAAGATGGGTACCGCGTTTACTGACGACGGAACAAAGGCGTGTTCGCTGCCAAATATCAATGAATAATTTAGAAATTTTTAAACGCAACACAACAAATATTTTTGGGTTCATTATTATACATGTGAATCTAAATAACTGTAGATGTGGAACAAACGTGGAAAACCAACTCCAAAGAACTACTACAAAGATGATGGTATCTTCTATTACTTTATACAGGGATCTTAGGAGAAGGTAATTACATAGAACAAACAACAAATAACTGCGAAAAAGCCTATGGACAGGATCTGCAGCTGAACTAAGGATAGGAAAATGAAACTTAATGAGCTAAAATTAATTTTACCAATAGAATAATGAAATATCTGGGAATGGCGCTCGATGTTAAATTAAAGTGGAAGGACCACATTGGGCCGACTTGGGTCTAAACTATAGACAACTTTTCTGGATATTCGGACGTAATTCTCAAGTTTCAATATAAAATAAATTTTGGGTTTATAATCAAGTCTTGTAACCAGTATGGGTATATGGTATATAACTTTGGGGTTGTGCCAAATTGTGCCATATTAGAAATACAAATATTTCAAAATAAAGCTTTACATAAGTTTAAGTAGTCGTACTTTCGAAATAGTGACATCGATAGAGATCTAGGCGACGAGGACGTGGCTAGCAAAATACGAAGATTCGCAGCGAAACGTGAAGCATACTAATTTCCAAGCAATTCGGTAAAACAAAAGCTCAATAGGGCCAAACCATACGCGCTTGTTTAGTATGTTGGGTGTATGTGTGTGTTGTTTTGATATTTTAGTTGCCATACGGTGTAAGAAAGAGTAAGTGATAGCGGTTTTACATAAATAATTCTAAAATGAGATTAAAAGATGTTAACACTGTTCTTATAAATTAAATGTAGAATACTTTGTTAAACATAAAACATATACTTTACTAAAATAAAATAAATAATCATGCAAGTGCTCGACATACCAAACTTCTTACCAATTCTGAAATCGATATAGCCTTCTCCACCAGACATAACTAGCATTGCAGCTGGTGGTTTTGGTGGTCCATTAACTGGTGTAACAGCAGCTGAATGTGCTTCTGATGGTGTTGAAGCGGCACTCATTCCTAAATAAGTATTTATACTATAATTATGATAAAAAAAATACCAAAAGTATGATAAAAAATGACATGAACATTTTCAAAACTGAAATGTTAACTCCAATATAACAAGAAAATTGTTTTGTAAGTGTTGAAGGTGATATTGTAGTCATTTCGGTGTGTTTTTTTAAGAGGTGTAGGATTATAAATTGAAAGTGTTAAGAAAATGAGATTTTTTTTTAATCGGTAGGTAGTTTCATGACACTAATGATGGAAAATGATTTCGGATATATGATCACCACGGGATCGTTGAGGCACGTCATCTGGGACTACCGATTTTCGACTACTTTTTCATTTGAGGTCGTACGTCACGAATGGGTGTGCTCGATGTTGGTTTCTAAGGTTGCAATAGTTGGCTTGTTTACGTAGATCACCGATTTCAAATACCCCACAAAAAAATAGTCACATTATCTTGGAGGCCCGTGTACAGGTCCATTTCTGGAGATCTTATCACCGAACATTTCCTTCAATAAATCGATGGTTTCGCAGGCAATATGACACGTGGCACTGTCCTGCTGAAACCAAATGTCTTCTAAAGCATGTTCACGGATTTTTGGAAACAAAAAACCATTGAGCATCGTTCTATACCGGTCGCCATTGCCATTATGCTACCAGCCCACAAGTGCATTTTTTGGGGTCGCATCGGTAATTGATGAGTCACCTGTGTATCGCTCTAAATGCGACAATTTTGTTTATTCACAAAGCCACTGAGCTAGAAGTGAGCCTCATCACTGAACACAATTTGACGGTAAAACAGTGGATCTACTTTCAACTGTACAAGCGCCCAATTACTAAACTGACGTCGAAAACGATGGTCGGTTGATTGCAATTTTTGCACCAATTTAGTCTTGTAGGCATGTAAGCCTAGATTCTTGCGCAAAATCTTCCGCCAAGTCGATGAACACAGGGCAAGTTCTTGCGCACTATGACGAATCGATGAATTCAACAGTGGTCTCAACAGCGACGATATTTTCTTCAGTTCGCACTCTACGCAATCTCGTTGGTGGATGGGTGTCCAAAAGAGTAAATCGAGTGCAACATTCTTCAACAGTGTTGCGAGTAGTCGTTTTACTTAGCCGATAATATCCTAAATTGGGCGAAGCGTCTGTGAACATTTTTTACTGAACACTGATTTTGGTAATAAATTTCCACAATTTGTAAACGCTGCTCAGGCGCAAGTCTTTGCATTATGAAATGTCAAACAATACGGAATAAAATGGCAGTATGACTTGTCAAATTAACTGTCATAATGTCAGAGTTTCTCCCTATTGAAAAAAGGTCTTAAAAAAACGCACATTATTTATATCAAATTTAAAAGTCAAATTACCTATGCCAACACTTTACACGACATTTCCTTTTATTTATTATACATTAAAAATCCACCTACCTCCACTTCCTGGTACGGCTACAAAAAATTTTACAGAATCTCTATGACCATGGAAACTAAGTTGTGCATGGGCCATGCTACAAAATGGTATATAACTTCCTGGTGCTGTCGATACTCTTACTCCGCCTCCAGGTATACTTCCACCTCGATGAACTATAGCTCCAGTGTAACCACCGCAATCACTAAGTGGAACAGAGATGATCACACCATTATCTGTACCTATCCATAGTCTATTTGATGATATTAATAACGCGGTTATTCGCACAAACGAAAATCCAAGTTTACCAGTACCTTAAAAGAAGGTGAACTGTATTCAATTACGACGAAGGTTAGATGTTAAAAAATTGTTAATTTAAGTGTATCTAATACATCCTAAATTGGTGGAGACTGTGGCTTGTAATCTGAAACAGAAATAAGAAAAATACCCTAACCACAATATATAACAATAAATACAATTTATACGTATTTCGGCAACTAAGTTCATCGCCAGTGGGATAACACTCCCATCAGTGTTATCCCACTGGCGATTTGGTGAAGAGCATATCTTCTAAGGTTTACCTTAGTCAAAAACGCTACGTTTAACACTCTTTTTTTCAGTTTTAAGGTTATTCTACTGAAGATGGCAACTTGGTTGCCGAAAGACGTATATAGTATTTATTGTTATATATTGTGGTTAGGTGTTTTTATTATTTCTGTTTCTAATACATCCTGATCAACAAAATAGAAAAAAAGGTTTGCTCCACCGTCAATAAATTTAAGAAATTAAAAAATTCATTGTTAATAGTATCGATTGCAAGTTAAATATCATTTATACATAAACTATTTCTATTCAGTTAGTTTAATGCTAAAGTGAGGTTATTAAAATAAAATTTTTGATTGATTGTTTAGTTTATAAAGTACTTTCGTGTTTTTACATTACTGTAAATGGTTTTGTTATAACAAGAAAGTGAGGGAGATGAATAACGAAGAAATCACTCTAATCAGGAGATTCGGTTTTTAATGAATTTTATTGATTTGTGGCTCTTTTTTAGACATAAAACGTCTTCTGTTTCCGTTGATAAACATTTTGAGGGGGTAAAGACTCGTACAGTATTGATAAAACTTTTTAAATTTATATTGTTTCATTTATTTAATCTCTTAAACACTCCCTCAAACTTTGATATATTCATATGTACGGATTATACACATTTGTAGTTATATTTATTAATTTATGTATATGTGTCAATAATCAAGATATTGTTACTACCATGATTGATTTTAACTTACCCTTTTCCTTCTTCACAAAGTTCGAATTTTAAAAATTCGAAATACTAAAATTTAAAAGTTCGATTTTATTTTTAAGTATGCAGGCTTTTACTTAATTTATTTAGTAACGGCCCAACAGAAAAATCCATTGACAGGGCAGATAAGATCAAGAAAACCTTACAATATACACTCTGCGTCAACAAATTAATTAGCCTCTCAAAAAAAAGATACAATTTACACAATTATTTTAGGAATAAATGCAACTATAGTATTTTTATCGTGATATTGCTCGAAACTATAATTAAATTAAAGTATTAAATACAATTTTTAACATTAATCGCACTTCAATTAAAAAAGGTGGCGTAGCTGCCGCGACATCTGAATAGCCTCACACGAAAAAAAGGACAACTCAGGTTGTGTATATGGAAATAGTACAACAAAATTGAAAGCTGTAGAACTAACGAATAAACGTAACAATATTAATAATGAGAGGGTCTTCCGCCCTTGCGAATAACCTCAAATATTCGATTTGGTAACGAATTAAACAAAGTGTTTAAATATTCTTGGGGTATGACATTCCAAGAAGCCTCTATTGCGTTGCTTAGTTGTACAGTGTTATGATACTGTTGACCATCACCATATAAACCGTCTCGTAAGCCAACCCCAGACATTTTCAATAATATTTAAATCGGGTGATACACTAGGCCACTCTAGGACTTCTATATTTAGGTCTTCAAACCAGGTACTAATAATCCGTGCGGTATGAATCGCAGCATAGTCATATTGAAAAATCCATGGTAAACCTCCCATGGTCCTATTTATGTTGAGTTTCACTCTTATTAATAGGTCTCTGTACGTTCGGGCACTTTGAGATTTCTCGATGCACCACACCGTTATAAGAAATAGCACCCCATACCATTGCCTGTTATGATATCGAGCCGCAAACTTTTCTTCTTTTCGCAAGTCATGAAAATAAGACAAATATCCGTCGGGACCAAAATAACTGTTCGCCACTGATCAATCCAGCCCATATGGTTTCTCGCAAAGTTTAGTCTATTTCCTTTGTCTTTGCGTTAAAACCGGCTTTTTCTGTAATTTACGCCACTATAGATGTGCAGACTTCTTAATTATTCTTTGTACAGTATCTTGTACAGTCCTCAAGCTCGCCACAGATTGCACGGCTTCCTTGATTTTTCTGGCAGTACGACAGGAATTAGAAGCTTCGCGTACAATATTTCTTCTTTCCCTCTTGGTAGTTGCAGTTTGAATGCCGCCTCTGTAATTTTTTCCATAGTTTTCCATATTTCGTACAAAATTATTTACAACTCGCGAACTTCTATTGATTCTACCATTTTTCGATTGGAGTAAGCTTCTTCGTGCAATGTTTTAATTCTACCTATTTCTTCCATACTCAACCTTCTACCGCGTCCCATCGTATTTCACTGACTTCCAAAATTAATGTAACTTGACTATTTATTATTGTTTTTAAAACAATTTATTTAAAAATAAAGTTTTTACTGGTGAGTCTAATTCGCTGTCGCGGCTTAGTTACTTGTAACAGCCATGCAACAGTAAAACTTGTATACTGCGTCAAAACTGACAATTACAAATATATGCACGTTATCTTTCTTTGTAACGTATATAAAACTATACTTGTGTTTATACCTAAAATAATTCTGTAAATTATGTTTTTGTTGCGAGGCTAATCAGTTGCTGCAGAGTGTATGTAATGGAAGAAAAGAGAAATAAGGAATATATAATCAAAGAAGTATTAAAAAGAATACTAAAGTTACATGAAGCACACACTAAACATATCAAGAAGTACACATTAGGGCTGGGCGATACCGACGTTTTCGGTATCGGGTATCGATACCAATCGAGGTATCGATGTATCGGGTCTGTGCTCGGTATCGATTCTGAGTACTGGAATCAGTAAAGTATCGATAGGGATCGATACTTAGGAATCAGTATTCATAACCCCTTTTCTAAGAATCGATTGTTTGATATCGGTTTCAAGAGATATAAAATAAATTTACCGATTCTACCATATCTACGGTATGAAATTTGTAATATTGTGATATATGTTTTTCTTATAATATGGATATTTGGTACGCATAACGTAAAATTCAACAATATTCTTTAAAATATATACTATATAATACTCGTATATATAATGCATACATACTTAAAAAGTTATTGCATTCTTTATGTACATTTAAAAACAGCACAAAGGTAAGCTAACCGATACATCGCTAAGTATCGATACTTGGCGAATACTGGAATCGGTAAAGTATCGATAGGTTTCGCTGCTTTGGGATCAATACTTTGGAATCGATATCTTCGAACCGATACCTTGATTGGATACCTAGGAATCAGTATTCATAACCGGTTTTCTAGGTATCGATTGTTTAACATCGGTTTCAAGAGATATAATATTAATTTTCGATTTTACCATATCTACGGTATGAAATTTGCAATATTGCTATATTTTCTTTTTTTTTGTAATAATTATAGTTATTATATCATAATATAAAATTCACCATCTTTTCAATATATATTATATGATATATATAATGCATACATACTTAAAAAGTTATTGCATCGTTTATATACATTTAAAAAATGCACAAAGGTGAGCTACCCGATACATCGTTAAGTATCGATACTTAGCGAGTACTGGAATCGGTCAAGTATCGATAGGTATCGATGCTTTGGAATCGATACCAGTTACGGTATCGGGGCCCATATATATAATTATAACAATATTACTTAAATATATCATCAAATTGTGACTCAGCTGTTAAACACGTTTATGCATAATATTAGTTCTGGGAGTAGCAATGTAAAATGTTCTAATATATATATCAAGATGCAAATCTCGTATGGATACTTGTCGAAAACTACTTGCTGGAAATAGTCAATTTGTGGGAGGTGTGTTGTTGCCTCTAATTAATCGATTGATCGATTTCATTGTCTATCAATACGTATTTGGTTCTACATCTTTTTCTGCCGTAACATATATTCCACAGGATTCATTTTGAGACGCACTTGAAGTTTTCTTTTTTATGCACCTGAAGCTTATTCTGCTAAATAAAAAATTTTGCTAAATAGAAATTTTATAATGTATATCACAATTTTATATTTTTGGTCAGAATATTATTTCCCCTTAACGGATTTTTGTAACTCTCTTGGATTAATGCAATATAATTCAATCCAGACTGACGATAATCGATTTCTCTATTTAGCTTTAATAAATACAAGTACATATACACATGAATGAAATCTTGCACGACGAAAATTCATATCAGGATCTATATTATCATGCGCTCTCACCTCAATTCCCACTGAATCAGAATCTACGATATAATTTCAATGCAAAATTAATCGCAAATCGATTGATCATTTTTAATGTGCAAATCTATACAAATTGAGCCGTCGTTCTAAGCTGTACTTTTCCCATACATTTCAAAGTACCTATCCTCTGTCTGATTCATTCTATAAGCCGTGGTTCACCACGAAAATATAATAACACTATTTTGTAACAATTTAATTGCAAATACGGAAAACATATAATACCTGGTGCGTGCTTGATCTGTAATTAATAGGGACCGGACACGAGAGGCCGATGACTCATCGCCCACGAGCGTAATTTGAAAAATATTACAAGTGACTTCGGATGTGGCCTTCGACAAAAGTTAGACGCAGTTTTTAATAGAAATCTAGATTTAATAACATTGCGGCAATTTTATATGGGGACAATGCCTCAAAATCTAACTGCTAGATACGCTGAAATAAAAAAATATTTCCACTATAGCCACCTATATCCAGTTACGATGTAGAAAGGACGTTTTCTATCTACAAGGATGTATTTCAATCAAAGAGAAGAAATTTTACAGAAGAGATCCTTGAGAAAATATTGTTAGTTAATATTAATATTCCTTTACTCAACTAGAACTACAAAATGAACAAATAAAAATGTATTTCGTATTTTATAGATCACCACCCGTTTGTTTTCCAATTAACAGTTAAAACAATAAAAAAAAGAATCTAACTCACCGTACTTTATTTACCTTACGAAATATAAATCAAATAAATTATAAACTCACGCTTCTATCTATGCCCATGAAGAAAGGAATTTAAGTGTAATATTGAAGTAATTGCGTCACAATTTAACGACAAAAACAGATGTGCGGTTAACCGAATGAATAGTGCTATTCAATAACTGCGTGTTGTACTTCGCAATGTTATAGACTATTTATGTGGTTCATCGTAATTTCGGCCTGATGCATCCGATCTCTAGTAATTAAAGAGACTTCACAGAGGTAATGGTCGCTTATGCACATAGTCTATTTACGCTTCCAGACGAGGCACGTCATAGTCAGTAATATCAGCCACAGTAACCTAAAGGACACAAGACCCTAACATACAGGCTCTGTTATTGCTGCATTTGGGATATATTATGTTGCATACCCTTCACAACGTTGTTAGAGTGTTATATGTCACTCACTGTCATTATTAGTGTTGCTCTTTTCATGTGGTTTTCTATCATTTAAATTTATCAATCATAAGCTAAAAAAGTATTCAAGAGAAAAATATAAACAAAACTTAGCAACGCAGTATGATGCGACTATGACGTGCGTCTCGTCTGTAATCGTAAAGAGACTATAAGCTTTTTCGGCAAAAATATACGATTCTATCTTGCTACGCTTTTAGATTTTTTCCAACTCGCTAAGAAAACTGTACAGTGACGGTCCGGTACATGCGCACTGCAGAAAAAGCGTTCCAACTTAATTTCTGATCGTAGATTGAACGATACCAAAAGGGTTCCAACTAAATTTTAACCATACACAAACCAGTCACGGGACAGTCAAAATAGTTCGCAGACTGAAGCATGTACCACTTGACTGACATGCCCATTACATACTTCATCCTGTGAGAACTACAGTTGGCAATATCACACAATGTCATAGGATAAAACAACGTTGATTATGATAATTATTACTGTTGGTAGTACTACAAAATAGATTGATAACCAAACGATCGAAAATACGTTCCAACTTCTTATAATTATCACCGCTCCAAAAGCAGTGCAAAACTAACGCTTGCGCACAAAACGATCACCAAACGATACGCGTACCGTAGCGAAACCGGTTGTTGGAGTAAACCTTTTATGTTCTGTAATCGATTTAACTAATCATTTCCAGACCAGTGGAAGTGAGACAGAATTGTTTCCATTTCGGGTAAAATATGTTTTTTACAACGGGTATAAGCATTGCGATTTCTATACAGTGAGGCCTTTACTCTTTCAGTTATTTATAAATCAAACTTGGGTTATGCTGTCAAAATCTTCATTATCAGGAATGTTTTCATGGCCGGCTCGTTCTCCGGATCTGAATCCGATCGAACATGTCTGGGATAAGATCGGTCAGAGACTTCAATGTTATTCAGCTACCCTGGCTGACGTTGAGGAGCTATGGAGGCGAGTTAAAGCATCATGGTTGGGCATCCCTCCCGCTATCATACGACAATTAATTGACTTCATGCCTCGTCGTGTAGCGATGGTACGTACCGCTCGCGGCTGATAATCCAGTTATGCTACATTAGTACTATTCCCATACCTAATTTCATTGTGTTCCAATCACGCGTTCAAATTATACAGGGCGTGGCAATGCATTTTTTTCAGGAGTGTATCAAAATATGTTTTTCTATCCATCACAAAATTAATTTGTTACGGTGGAGTTCAAGTATTCTACTATATAATTTTTGTCAGAGAATGTACAATTTGAAATGATTGCTGATTAAGTATCAAATCTATTTGATTACACAAGTTATTTTCTGCAATAGCCTATAATTAACCTACCGATATTATATTTGTGGATGGTTTCTGATATTCTTCCAAAAAACTTTACTTTGATAATTTTCAGAATAATGAAAAGACTATTTCTACGTGCATTGATAAAATTGGAAAATCAATTGCAAGTTATTTTGTGGCCTACATTTTTCATATTTTCTTTTGAATTTATTTTTATGGTGAAACTTCTGCTCTCATATGAAATTACTTACCTAGCATTTTACTAACATAAGGTTCAATATCTACATCTTGTAGGTGTTGATAAGTATATGCATGGTAGAGTCTCAATGTGGAATCTAAGCGAATTGAAACCCAAACACCTTCACCTAACCACGCGAGAAGTTTTACAGGACTTTCTCTTCTTGGATGTGCTTCTAATGTGTGAACGATTTTAAGTTCTAATGGATCTAGCACATGTATATTATTGTTATAACCGCACCACACTTTATCTCCTACAACTACTAAGCACCTAACTGAGATCAGAGGTAAACCTAATTGCACCAAATGATATTTAGACAAGTCCCATTCGCCATCACAATTTCTTCTAAACACAGCCACTGTACCATTTGCTAAAGCTACTACGACTCTTCCATTTATATGCCTAAAATATTAACACATTAATTATGAAAATTCTAATATATTATGTTAACTTACACAATATCTAGGACTGCATCGTCCATTTTAACAGAATGCAGACATTGATTCCAGTTTGTTACAGAAGAATGTATGTATAACATACCACTTTGAGCACCTAACCACATTGTTGCTAAAACACTAGACATTACTTGATGGTCTTTATTATTACTACTACTACTATCAGTATCTTCACTATTATTCGAAATGTTGGCTTCCCCATTTACGTCTGTTATTAAATCCTCTTCACTTTTCTCGACTTCGACTATGCGCTGTTTTTCGACTTGTTTGGCAACCTTGGTGCGTTTATTAACTACAGTATCATTGTGTTCTACAAATGTGACTTTTCCCAACTAAAAGATAAGATAAGTAAGTCTACAGACACGCCCCCGCGGTTTCGGGTGTTCAAAAAGTTATTATATCCCGGGCAGCAATGGACTGCAAAAACACATTTCTGTACTTAAATCTATTCAATGTAATCTTAAATAAAATGTAATTCAAAGTCACCCAGAAAATTGATATTTATTATGGCAATTGATGTATATTTATCACCATAGATGCTGAAAATGTCGACTATTAAGATTTAGACATAAATTAACACTTCATATTTTCGAAGATCTGAATCAATCAATCTTCATTAAGTAGGTAACATTGTCTCTTAATGTTGTTGCGTAAGTCGTCTATGTTGAACTAGTTTTAAGCCTGCTTTACACTTACGAGTAAATCGTATACGAACGTCAGAAATCGTAAATGTAAACGTGAAATCGTAACTTCTATACGATTGTCAAATTGAATAGAACGTAATCCGATTAGACGTGCGAGTTTAGTAAATTACAAATGGTGGCAAGTAAATTTTCAGAGACGGAGGAATTTATTAACCTTTATGAATTTTTGGAGTGTTTATGGAATGTAAAAATCAAGAAGTACCGTGGCATTAATGCCCGCAATAAAGGGTACTAATTAATTGCCGATATAATTAATATTTCAGTAGATGCGGTAAAGAAGAAGATAAATAATTTACGATCTACGTATAGGTAATCAGGAGAAAAAAAGAATAAAAAAGAATCATGCAATGTACAAAATGTATTGTAGTTCACTCTCTTGAAATTTTTGTGTATCCACCTCTATTTTCAAATAACAAGTCTTTCAGCAAAACTTCAATTCCAAAAATTTGTGTCTTTTGTTATGTTTCTGTTACCCAAATTTTCCTGAATCTTCTACAGTAAATATCATTGCGCTTTTTCATTATTATTAATAAAACCATAGCTAAACTCGCACTTTTTCTTACTTGGAGACATTTTTAACAATACAATATCGTACACGACTCTGCTATAAATGTAAATGTTAGGTGTTACTCATATACGATTTATCGTATACGAATTCTCGTAAGTGTAAAGCCTGATTTCAAAATTGAATTTTTTAAATAACGAAACCCAAAATAATCTAAAGGTGTTAAATCGCGCGATTTTGGATGAAATAGATTCTTATGTACTGACAACTCTGTTGTCAAAAATTCTGGCAAATATTTCAGAATAGCTTGTGCAACATATGATCTAGCAGAATCTTGTTGGAAATAGCCAATTTGAAATTCGTCATCATGAGGTTTATTTATAACCAGTTCAAGAATATTCTTGCGGCAGTTCTGTTAATATTTCCCTCAAAAAATATTGGACAGATAATTCCACTGAATATGGTTGTCCATATTCCAATTAAAAAAAAATATATAAGGTAGTTTCGTGAAAATAACGAGGATTCTCAGGGCATGTTTTCAGTATTAAATATCCATTTGGATGAAACCATGCTTCATCAGTAAGTTTTATTCAAAACTTCGTAATTATTAATATTATTATTTAACCAATGGCCATATGTAACACTTTTATATAATTTGGAGGAAGCAGTTCATAGTACTTTTGTAATTCGTAAGGTAGCATTTTAAGGCCCTTTTTAAGAACAGTATGTGTCGATGCTATGCTTAAATTTCATTATTGAGATAGTTGTCGTGCAGTCGGAGCTTCGTAGGCTATATTTCTTACTAGTTCGATAATATTTTCGTTTCTACGAGATCTTTCCGTTCTTGGTTTGTAATTTGTAAAACCTGTTTCTTCAAAACACATTATTTTTAAAACTTAAGCGAAAAAGTTGCTATTATCAACGATGAATTTTGTTAATTTTTATCGAAATTCTTCTGTGCAATAATTTGTAGAATAATACCAATTTCCATTTTCATTGCGTTGACGAAAACAATATCTTCTTAGAGTTGATGACGTTATCCATATTGTCGCTTTCGTCGATATCTTACATGTTACAGTCTGTGTACAATGGTATGAAGACTGTTTCAATTACTCAATAAGTTTATGTTATCAATGAGTATCTGTGTTTAATGTATGAATATATTTTAACAGAAAAAGGCGTGTTTTAGATATGTTAGAATGATAATTTTAACCAACATGTATATCCTATACATAATATGTTGTGTCGGAGGTGACAATTACCAAAGTTTGCATTTCTTTTGATTTAGTTGTTACTTGTATTTCTCGCTGCTTTTCGTTTACTTTTATTTTCTTTTCAAAACAAGCAGAGTAAGATACACTACAATTAACTTTATTATGAATAACTGCAAAACGTCTTTTATGACACAAGAACTGTACAAGCTGTAGCTTTTTTCTTGATAGAAAAATAAAATAATTGGGTTAGAATGGGTAACCTCTAAATACTGTTTCTGGAACATGTACATCAATAATTACATCAACAAAGTGAGTACAGTTTCAAGATGAATGAAAAATGTAAAGCTCCAATCTTTCTTACTCTAATGTACTTTAAAATCAGATATTTCCGGGAATCCACTAAAGTAGAAGTAGGAAATAGTGTTTACAATACACATATACTAAAAAATAATTGTTTTAGGGCAACATTATGACGTTGCCCTACAAATTATTAAAGTCAAGCTCAAAAGGAAGGCGATTGTTTAATTTTAAGAAGAATCATTAGTTATTATGTTAAACGACGTTGTAAAAAAGCACTAATTGAAAAAACATGATATTGCATTGTTGATGAGCTTAGACAAGCTGACATTGTAAAAAGTGTATGGAAGATTCATGGTTATAGTGGCAAGCACTTTGATTATTCATGTTGGAAGTAGAAAGATTTCATTTCATTAATGGTGCATTTGTTAATATAAATCTTAGATTGAGGAAAATCCTATTTTTTGTCACTTGATATGCCGTTTGATTTATCCACACTGGACACGTGAAACAACCTGTATAAATAAGTAAACTAACAACTAAGAATATCTTTTCAATATCATATAAAATAGTAAAGTAAGCTGTTCTCCAATATTTTTAGTGTTACAGCTTAGATTACACTAATTACTAAGAAACGATGAGGGTAATTAGATATTGATCTCTTAAGAACTAATCTGTAACAGCATGTTAGTTACGTATTTCGTACTTCAATTAGATATTTCCAATATCTTCTTAATATACTTCTTCTATACTTAAAACATTCAAAATTCTAAAATTTCGGAGCGGCCCTAATATTGTGGCCAGGTTAGGTTAAGGAAACTATTGAGGCTTGCAGCTCATTTCCTTAACGATTGAGACATTACGTCATCAAAACATGCGCGATGTAAAAATACGATTGTAATTTACAGTGGCGGCCCATTTTGGTGTTCGCTTATAAGAAATAGTTTTATTTATGCATACTTAAATAAATAATAAGAAACTTATTCTATATTTTATCTATGTAAAGCACATATAAATATTGAATTTTTAAAAAGAAAAAGAAGATTGCAGAAATGTAAAAGAAAAAAAATAAACAACGCTAACCTCACAAAAGACACAGATATGTATTACACACATCTGTACCTGCACATGGACATACACCTTGTATTTTCCGACATTTACTTCTCCCAAAGACACGTGTTTCTGTCACACAATAGACTTCGTCAGTTTGGCTAGTGAAGTGTGATGGAACGCCTCATAGGTCTAGCAAATTTCATCCTATCATGTGGCACCAGATAAGTCTGGTGACATCTGACGGAAAAAAGCGACTATGCCAAAAGTAGCGATTTTCTCTCGTCCAGCTATGCCGGTACAGAAGGAAAAAAAATACGTACATAAGTGTAAGTCCATTAACACAATGCCAGATGGCAGCAAATCTACCAAAGAAATCAGAGTACATTAATACGTACATCAATATTTAACGTATTGAAGTACGCAAATTTCCAAGGCTAACCTCAATAAACACAACAACAATGCTGGTAGGGTGCCTGTTGGATAGCAACAGCAACTCTCAACCCAAAAATTGTCTGCTGCACATGTGACGTAATGTCCCAATTTCTAAAGAAATGAACTATATGTCAAATCATATATGAGAGACAAGCTGAAATTATTGAGAATAAAAAATATGGTTAATATTTTCTAGGATTTTATTTTAAATATACTCAAAGTAATTCCCTTCAGCAATGATACACTTGACCATTCTTTCTTTCCACTGTTTAAAAGCTCCCAACCAATCTTCTTTCACGTGAATTACAATCCTTTCTTCAGACGAAAAAACTTCTACCCTGCAAATTGCGTGTAAGCCCAAAAAATAGCCAAAAGTCACATATTGTTAAATAAGGTGAGTACGCGGATGTTCTATTACTTTTATATTTTTTCCGGCCAAAAACTGGAGTTAAAACTGCCGCATGGGACCATGCATTATCATGGTGGAGCATAATTCCCTTGTCTGGAACTCTACTGAACACTTCAGGCAAACATTTTTCAGTGTACCACTTAGCTGTAACTGTCTTTGTTCATCTACCTTAATTGCATTGACTAAGCCCGTACTTCTGAAGTATACCGCATACATAACCTTTTTCATAGCTCGCTCTTTCTTAGTCATTGTAGGAATTTTCTCATCTTCGTGAATCCATACACGACTCTCTTGGCGGGTAGGAAGGTCGAAAAAAGGAATATAAGTTTTGTCTCCTGTCAGTATTTTGGCAAAAATTTGTTGCCCGCCATTAGTTAAGAAATTTAAAGTTTCATGGCAAAATCTTCAAAATCTTGTTCGCTCTACTTTTTGGAAGTCACAAAGGTGATGCGGCATAAAACGACTTACCACTTTTTTAAATGAAGGCGATCGTATATGATTGTTTTAACAACTGAGGATCCAATCTTGAGTTGATGCTCTATTACTGCATAAGTGGCTTTATTGTCCTCTTCAATTATTTTTTTAACAGCTGCAATGTAGGTAACAGTCGTAGCAGGACGCCCTGTTAATTTTTTATGCTGAACAGAATTCCTTTCGCATTCAAATTCCTTATACCATGGGTAAATTGTAGTCAAGAAAGGTGATTGTTCACTAAAAACTGGATCTAAACTCTCTTTGCAATCATAAGCGCTTAAGCCTCTTTTAAAATCATAATAAATTATGATTCGAAAGTACTTTCTGGTTAATTACATTTTATTTTACTTTTAAAACATAGGTAGCTGAGTTATAACGAATGTAACTTCAACAACAAAACGTAAAGAGTTGCTCTGAATAATCACGGGATTGTTTTTCATAGTCTACTAGATTTTCTTATTCTCAATAAATTCAGTTTATCCCTCATAAAAGAGTTAGAGTGAAAAATGAAATCGCTAAAAATTAATAAGATGTCAGGAAATATCATTCCTTTCGAGTTTTTATTTGTTTTCAAGGGCTGTATATAACTAGAAATTAGGTAACAATATATTATTTTAATGATACTTTATTCGATAAATAATAAGTTACTGCAATTTAGTGAAAGCAAATAAGGTGACTGTTTAGTATTTAAGAATGTTAAAATTATTAAAAAAATCATAATATAAAAAATTGATTACACTAAAAATAAATATTGTGATGACTCATCCAACGATGCGTCGCGCGTCATACCTCTGGCGTTTTCTCGATCCATGCAAAACGCTCGAGAAGAGTATTCACCGCAATATATAAGCCGTCGAGGAAGGGATTGAATACCGAATTGTCGTCGAGTAAACTTACATAAATATATACATGTGTTTATTGTTAGTAATTAGTTTTATATTGTTATTCGTTTTTTTAATTATGAATATAGTGTGTGTCTAAAGTTACCGTTAGTTTTATTTAAAAACCCGAAAAGACAAACTTTACAATATTATTCTTGTCACGGACCTATCAATTTTATTTGATTATAGTAGAAGAAAATGTATAAAAACGAATGTAGTAGGAATTTTAAAAGGATAACATAAGGAATATATAAAACTTAATTACTTACATCCGAGCTTTGATTTGCATCTGTTTTAGGTTCCTCGGGATTTCCTTGTGCCTGATCACTACTTTTGGGTTCTGTATCTTCTTCACATTCTGTAGAAATAATAGGTTCTGTGCTAATGTTCTCTGAAGGGTTTGATTCATTATTATTATCATAGTCATTTGGACTAGCACCAGGTACACTGGCAATACACAATAAATGGGTGGCACAAACACCAAAACTATTTAATATTTCGGCAGGATTGTTAGCGTCAATAACAGTAACGATTCCCGCTGCATGTGTGGAAGTACAAATCCACACTAAAGATGACAATTTTGTTTCTAATAGAGCACCTTCTTTAATATCATTTATTTCTTTTTCTAAGTTTTCTATTTCAGTTGCTTCAGTCTTTTTTTCTGTAGCTGGTTCATCGTGATAGAATACACTGCCTCCTACCTGAAAGAGCAAATTCAAATTATACAAAATAATTGTCATTTAATTTCATATTTTTGGTTAATTTATGTCAAATTTATGTAAGCATATAGTCGAATTAAAGCCATTGCTTATGTCATAATTACACAACACAGTCAATTTCGCTTAATTGGGCCACCGGTTATTTGGGCCAAATTTTAAAGAAAAGAATTCAAACTATGAAGAAAACGTTAATTTACATAGAATAAATTCGCTGAGTTAATTATTGGTATACCAAAATCTGCCATCCATACTACCATACCGTCTCATCGTACAAGAAATTTAATTGTGTGACGAATGGACTGTGCAACAAGGAAAGGCAGGAACATCCAAAAGAAAACGAGAGGGAAAGAATCCAGACGGTGAAGAAGCTCTAGATCAATGGTTTTCTTTATTAACTGAACGAGGAATGACTATCAGCAGTCCAGTATTGAAAGCAAAGTCAGAAGAGTTGCCCGAAAAGCTAGTTCATAATAATTTCAAAGCAACAGATAGTTGGTTATCTCAATGGAAAGACATGGTATAAAATTTTATACAAATCAGTGAAAAGGGCAGTGCTGATACAGTAAGTGTCGAATAGTGGGAAAACATGAAAATTGCTACTTCTCCTGACAATTTTTGTGCAGATGACTTATACAATGCCGATGAAATCGGTCTCTATTACCGTGCCACACCAGTTGGCTCTTTATGTTATAAACACATTGACGTGTCGGGATACAAAAAAGCAATGGACCACATTAGTGTTATGTTGTGCAAATACGTCAGGTACTAAGAATCGCAAACTTCTCATCATAGGGAAAAGTGATAAACTTCGATGTTTTAAGCGACTTAGAATAGAAAGTTTACCAGTAAAATACCACGCAAATAAAAATGCCTGGATGACTTTTGATGAATTTTTCGTAAGTGGCAAACGAGTTGATATGCAGAATTACAAGTTCAACAAAGAAAGATTATGTTGCTTGTTGACAACTATGCAGCACATCCTCATTTGGACAACTTACAAAATATAAAACTTGAATTTCATCCTCCCAACACCACATCATTAGTGCAACCAATGGGCGTGGGAATAATCAAAAATCTCAAGACCTTGTACCGTGGCAAATTGGTAAATTACATTGTAGAGTCTATTGATGACAATTTATTAACAAGTTCCTCGACTGCCAGAGATAATGTAAAAATTAACCTTTTGCAGTCAATACAGTTCCTTCTGATAGTTGGCGAACTATAAAAACCAAAACCATACAACACTGCTTTGCTGTCTCTGGTTTAAGTTTTTTACATGCCTCAGAAAATTTGAATGAAGCAGAAAGCCACATTATTTCATAATTGACCATTGGTAATTATTAAGAATTTTTAACAATAGATAACAATTTACCATGTTAATGAAGCTGAAAACTGTGAGGATGTATTTATTGAAGGTATTCAATCAAAACGTCAAATATTAGATGAGGACAATGACTGATGATAAAAATCTGCCGGTGCCAATAACTAACTAAGAAGTAGCAAAATGCATTACTATGCTACAACGTTTTTTATGCAGGAAGGCAATGATGAAAATCTTATGTTCGCACTGGATACTTGTGCTGATTTTGTGCAAAAATAGTAGTAAAAATGTAGGTATTTATTTTTTATTGCCTATATGTATTTAAATGTTCATTTATATTCTTATTCTATAGATTATATATATATATATATATATAGATCCTACCAGAAATGTGTTTTTATTTAATGTGAAATTAAACTGCAGGAAAAGACGCTTTTCTGTAGAACTTCGTTTAATTAGGGTAGCTGCTTAATTGGGCCGAAATGTTTGGGGCCCAATGTATCCCGATTAAGCGGAATTGACTGTATAAGCAAATCATTTCGCATTTTCTAAAAAAAAGGGGTAAAAGATTATTTCTAATACATATCAATAATTATTCTAATTTTTTTTTAAATTAAAGATAGAGAAAGTTTTTATTCACAGGTGTTAAATAATTTATAATCTTTTGAGTCATCTTTAAGATATTGGAAGTCTAAAAACGCTTCTTTGAAAAAAAATTAACTTTCACAAATTCAATATGCAAAGTTAATTACTAATTAAGCAATTTGTAATAAAGGAAACGGGGATAAATAAACCAATTTTAAATTAAATTGATAAGATAAAAGCCAAATATCAGAAAATTCAAGATATTTTTTGATATCGTTCTCTTCGTCAGTTATTACAAGGGCGGGTTGATTAATTCGTGCAATCGTACAGAAACGAAGGAATAATTTAAATTAACAAACTTTATTTTTCTACATAATCTCCTCTTAATTTGATACATTTGGTTCATCTGTGTTCAAGTTTCTTTATTCTGTTGAAAGTGATTTTCTTCTAACACCGCAAAATAATCGTTCATTGTTTAAGTTTTAGCTCTTCATTTGTGTAGAGTTTTTTTGCCTCCGAGAAAATCTTTTAATTTAGGAAATTGATGAAAGTCAGATGGTGCTAGGTCTGGCGAATATGGGGGTGCGGTACTAATTCGAACCTTAATTCTTCAATTTTTTTTTTTGCAACAACCATACTGAAATGCTCAGGTACATTATCATGGTGAAAGGGTACTTGCTTCTTAGTCATTTCCGGACGCTTTTCAGCGAAGCTGTCTTCAAACGATCTAGAAGATATGCGTAATATTTGCCGTTTACGGTCTTGCCCGTTTGAAGATAGTCTATCAATAATATTCCTTTTGCATCTCAAAATACCGATGCCATCACCTTTCCGTCGATAAAACTCTTGACCTTCTTTTGAGTTGGTTATCCACGTTCGGTTCACATCTGCGACTGTTATTTAGATTCAGGTATATAATAATGAACCAATGTTTCATCACAAGTAACAAATCGAAGCAAAACATCTGTTGTGTTACGTTTAAAAACTTCTAAATTATTCATCCATATATTACTGACGACAGAATAAAGACGTGTTCGCTGTCAAGAACACGTCTTTATTCCGTCGTCAGTAAACGCGGCACTAATCTTGCCGAAAGCTTTTTCATATCAAGTTCCTTTGAAATTCCCATTGCCTCTACTACTTTTAACGCTTTCAATTGTCGGTTACCTAGCAACAAATCATGGACTTTATCCACCGTTTTCGGCTATCCATTGCGGGGACCATCTTCTAAGCTGTTACTGCCACACATAAATTCATTTCCCCCTTTTTTGACGGTTGCATACATAGGACAACCCTCGCCCAGTTTATCGTGCATATCATGGATTTCGGTAAAGGACATAAAACCGGGATTTTCTGTCACAACTCAGTCAGCTTGAAGCCGCAATTCAAGAAAAAAAACTGGCAAATCATCATCCAGTCATTTTGCTCTTTATCAAACAACTTTCGAGGAATCTCCTTTAATAATGATATTGTGATGTGAATTATCCACAATATTTGTGAACAGTCTAACGATGACTCACATGCGCGAACATACCACCGTCTCTAGAAAGACCGAGGAACTTCAGGGATATTCTCGAAGGTCTATAGACCATAAGAAGACTGGAAATGGAGGAAGAGATTCATTCGATACCGAATTATCGCCGAGTGAATTTACATAAATACAACTACATAAATGTGCTTATTGTTAGTAATTAGTTTGTATATTGTTATTAGTTTTTATTATTAATATAGTGTGTGTCTACGTTACCGTTAGTTTTATTTCAGAACCCTAAAAGACAAACATTACAATATCGCGCTTCAAAATTGACTCGAGAATTTCACTTTAAAACTACCGGCTGAAGCTGATAACGTGATGGTTAGAGCCGAATGGTTTAAGCACCTACTACATTAACAATTGAATTAGGTTTTGTTGTTGAATTTGGAAATAAACTCACGGAGGAAAATATTGTATATTTTTTAAATTTTTTTTGTATAATCTTTCGGTAACATTTACGCACTGGATGTCTGCTTTTTTGAAGTGTTCTACGTGTATTAGTATCGTTTCCCTTATACAGGGTGAGTTTTTTCTGATGTTTAGCATTGGGATCTCGGAAACTAGCGGAGACAGAGAGACAAATAAATGGGGAAAGAATTGCAGTTTTACGAGCTCAGTTTAATGAGCTTTTTGTTTTTTGGAAAAATGCATGGCTAACTAGATATATTGCAAAAATGATTTTTTTGCTATTTTGGCCGGCGCCTATATCTCTGTTATTATTGACTTTAGCAAAAATGTTTAGCAAAAAAGGAGAAAGTTATAAGTAATTATGTGCTTAATAATACTGAATCACCAAATTTTTCATTTAAGCTATAATTTTTGAGTTGACACAATGGAAACGATAGTTGGCCATGACTTTATAAAAAAAAGGCCTTCTTTTGACATTTCAAATGATGTACCACTTGATATGTTGTTTTTATAAATAAACGAATGGACGTTTCTTTCTTTTAATTTTCGAACTGCTCTAGTAGTATGATATCGAAACAATGAATAGATTACACATCGCGTTTAATAATAATGCAAATGACAATTATTGACATTCAATTTCTAATTATTGTCAACTGAGGTTTCGTCGCGTTGCGTCGTACACCTTTTACGTCTTTGTCCAGGCCGCTGACTGTATTCCTCAGTCTCCCTGTATCGTTTTACAACACGAGAAACTGTCGATTGATGTATTCTTAGAATTTGTGCAATATATTTTTGCTTGCGACCTGTTGCAGTTAAAGTACCAACTTTAATGGAAATTCATTTAGATGTGGCATTTTACCAACAAAAAACTCAGAATCAACTCACAAAACATTAGAAATGTAACTCTGATGATGTAAAACAAAAGAGCAATCATCCTGCCTCACCAAAGCATACTATCAGATAGGCATAATTGTAAAATAATGCTACTTCACTAATAGTGAACAAACATAGGTATTTTTACATATCCAGGTGTGTTATAATAGTATATCAATACACGTAGAATACTTCAAAAAATTACACTTACAGTAAATGTTACAGAAATATTATACAAAAAAAAAAAATTAAAAAATATTTTTGTCCGTGAGTTTATATTAATTTTTCAATTGAATTCTTAGAAGATGACATTTTAAGTTGGTTTCAATATATTACTCTACCAGTATTTATTTTTTATTACTGTATTATAGAAGACTGTTTAAGTGTATAGAAATACCGATTAAAAGATATTGTTTAGAAAGATGCAAACATACCATTAAACCACCATCTTTAGTATATCCTCCCATCAAGTTGACACCTGCAGCACACCAGATTTTCATTCCGGGTGAAGTTTCAGCTAAAGGTCTACAGTAAACAGGGACTGGAACTGGAACTCCACCACTACCAGTATGTGTGGCTTTTGCTTCACTCACAATTTTACCTGGCAAACTCCATCCGTATGCATGAAGCCTGCCATCTTCTTTTTTAACATGCGCTCTAACATGTCGATATTGTTCTCGTCTTTCTACAGCTTTCTTAGAGGCGAGCCGTTCTGAATTATGGCCGCCTATAAATTACGCATAATAAAAAAAATATACAAAAGCTATTTACACAATTTTATAATTACTTACTAAGTACCATCTACTGTCAATACATCTGGATATAATACATACACTAACACATGCACAACTTTACATGCACTTAACTATATACATTTACAACTTAAGAAAAATAAATTGATTTAAAAAATAGTTTTAAAAATAAAACACTTCTTGTCTTCACCAAACTATATTTTGTAAAAAATAACAAACTTAGCTATGTACTTAACAAAAGTGATAGATAAATATTTATAAATTGTAACAATGGTAACATATTATTTTATATGTTTAGGTACAGAATTGTAAATTATAATTAATTTATTCTCAATGTGTAGGTACTAACACCATAGAAACAATCCGCAGAAAAATATACATTTATTTAATGACAAATATGTTATGTAAAAGAAAACAGCAAACCCATTAATATTTTGTATGATTATTGTACAAGACGATTTAAAAACATATCTATATCTCTTACTCATGGAAATATGAATGAATATCTGAAAATATAAAACTTATATATTGTTTCCAAATACACGTTACATTCGCTTGCTTTGACTTTAAAGTTAGAACGCTCTGGATTGTTCGCATAACCTTAACTGTTGTCTCTCTAAGTGCCACAAACCAGTGTAGTTTAGTATTTTATCTTGTAGCAATTCTTTGCTCAAGTTTGAATAATAAAGTATTCTGTGAAAATCCAGGGAAAAATTGCTACCTTACAAACGTACCAATAATTTTTTCTACATTCCTTTTTAAATAAGTAAATGTAATATCGCCAAAGCGTAATATTGACGTTAAGAGGTTAAATATATAGACAATTTAATACTGGGCGTTTTCCACACAGTATGATTTTTTTTAGCAAACTGTGTTCACAAAATTGTAAGAAAATGTTATATTCTAGAAAGTATCATCGGCATCACCTATAATGGTCTTTTCAGTCAGAATATTGTTTGTATCTTCCTCTGCAATATTGTTAATTTGAAATATTAGCACTACATTCTAATAGTTGCAAATACTAGAAATTAATTGTAGTTTCCTAATGGCATTATTATTTTCTTTTGTTACAGCTCGACAAATTTATCTTGACTAGTAAGATGGGTAATTGGTTTATTGTAGTAGTGACTAGAGAATTAGTTCCGTACGTATTTTCGGGAGATTAACATTGAAGCTATAGTCTGAAACAGGACACACATGGACAGGAATAACTAGAGATGCCAATTTCGAGGTGCGCTCACTGGCGTACCAGGTCAACACGCAGCCTTCTCCCTCCCGATCTGTGGTTTCCATAGTTCAGTCTGCGATATAAGATATTAGTATGCATATTGAGTGACGCGTATTTGTTTTCCAACAGACTGTTATATAATAATGGCAGTGCGCGATGCGTATTCCTTCGGATATGTATATAGAATTGTACGGACTGTTGTACGTTGCATGTAATAATGTCGCAGTTAATAGTTCGACAAAACGACTGTCAGATGCAATGAATAAGTTTATTATAAATAGGAATATGAACGATAAGTGTTCCAGCGCATTTTATAAATTTACAACTTATTTCTTTTATGTACATACTAAGTGCACACCTATGCCGCGCGCCTCAATTTGGATTCTCTAGCAAAGTCTGTCCGAAGATATAACGATTTGACTTATTAAATAGCACTCGATCTTTAGAAAAGAAATGTAACCCAACCCTTATAATCCCTTTCGAGAGCGAGCGATTCACAGGGACGGATTAACAAAGATTATTATACTAAAAGTTTATTATAAAATCATTGATGCTCGATTGCATAATACATACACACATCAAAATAATCTAGGGGACAAGTCTTTATTTGCTAGTATTTTGCGAGCCATATATAACAAATGATTTGTAATATCATTTTTTACGTCAATAGAGTTTACTGCTGGTGTTTCAACAGTTTAAGTGACAATAAGGTTTTATTAACTGAAAAATCAGTGGAAATTTAAAAAAAAATGTAAGATTTGTTGATTTGTCATCCTGAGATTTTTTGTATATATTTTGCGATCAATTTTCTTTTCCAGTTTCCTTAGCATTAATTGAGGATGGAGAGACATCATTTAGACTGTGATGAGGAAATAAAAGCTAATGCTTGGAAGTGGTTTAACTCAAAGAGGCCGTTGCAGAAGGTCTCAACACGTCAAAAAGTGCCATCAATCGTTTGTGGTTGAAATATCAGCAAACCATTGATGTGCGTGAACGTTATACAATACAATTAACACTAAGAAACCGAAACATTACGACGACAGAATTAGTGATTCGACTTTACGATACTCATATGTTAATAAGCGATTAAACAGTGAGGAATGGACTCCATGTAGATGGTCTTAATGCTCGACGCCTTCTAAGAGTTCCTCCTTTGTCACGAGGAGATCGCAGAAGATTAGAATGGGCGCAGCAGGAACATTTAAATTGGGATGAATAAAACTGGGCATTTGTTTTGTTTTCTGACGAATCCCGATTTGGTTTGCTGCCAGATACAAGAAGAGCGTGTGGGGACGTCCCGGGAATGCAGAACGATTAGCTACATCGCAAAATGTTCACAGCTTCCAAAGAGGTAGTGTAATGGTATGGGGTGGAATATCTCTTGGTGGAAGAACTGACCTCGTTCTCTTGGATTAGTATTTTAAGCCATTGACTATCGGGACATTATCCTTCAAAACGTTGTGCTACTGTATATTGCAAGAATTGGTGAAAATGTTCAACTCATGCACGACAGTGCGCATACCGCACACTGCAGGTATCATTCGTGCATTTCATCAAAACCACGAAGTTTATGTTTCGCCAGTGCAATCACCTGATTTAAATCCCCATAGAACACGTATAGGATTTGATGCAAAGAAGCATACTGTGTCGAAATCTAGTCTTTGAAACCAAACAACAATTGTATCAGTGTCTTGTAGAACAGTGGAATGCCATCGATCAACAAGAGCTAGACCACTTGATTATGAGTATGTCAAATAGGTGCAGAAAGGTAGTCAACACTCGTGGAGGCCCCACAGGGTACTGACTTTGCACTCATTGTCACATGTTATTGATTGTTATTGTTTTAATAAAGTTTTCTAAAAATGTATTAATTTTGAAAATTATTTCTAATTAAACAGACATTTCTCATTAAGTATTCTTAACTGTTTCTCAAAGTAAACAACTAATGATGGTCGACTTATACCTTCATATATACACTCCAAATCATCAAAGATGATCCCTGCGTCATTGATCTATAATTCTATCAACGACGTTCAAAGAATAATCTCCACATCCAAATTACAGACAGTATCTACTTGTATGACAAGAATAGCTTGAACGAAAGTATGTGTTTTGACGCTTCGCCTAGCACAGACATACGGCTCAAGCAATTTATTTGAGTAAGACAAAGATGGGATTATTACCTACTCCGTGATAAATACACACATTTCCCCTTAGTAGTTCTGTCGTTACTCGTTGACATTTGACAACATACATTCGTTGATATTTGATCGAATTGTTATTTATTTTCTTTTTATAAATACATATTTTTTGAAATTTATTTTTTCAAATCTATAATGGCAGCACATTACATTCACAATCACGACAACTTGTTTTAAATTCGTTGCAATATTTTGAACGAGAGAAAAACCATGGTGGTGTTAATACCTATTACATATGTATATAATATATTTAGATTTTAATAAATCTTTTTTTTAGCGAGTGGCAGATGCATTGTGCTTTGGATTAGTTACAGTAAAACGCATCAAAGCTGTGTAGCAGCAGTTTAAATCGTGTACTTCACAATATTGGATTTAAACATAAAAATGATAATAATCATAGAGCATCAGTGGAACGATCCAACATTGCAGAGATGAGATTGACATTTCTTAGGAATTACATAAAGAATTTGAGAGAGAAGTGTTCAGAAAGAAGTGGTATTGCTTGATGAGACCTGGCAAGATAATAATCTGCAGAGTGTGCGTAACAGTTGAGGGTTACGAGGGTAAGCGATATGTTGTATTACATTGTGGTTCAAAATTAGGTTTTGTGTCAAATGCTACTTTATTGTTTTCAAGCAAATCACAAATAGAAGTTTATCATGGTGAAATGAATGGAGAAATGTTTAAGAAATGGCTCGAAGAATATTTAATACCAAATTTGGAAGAACCGGCTCAAATAGTGATGAACAATGCACCCTACCATTCACTAGTAGTAAAGAAACATCCATCATCGGCTTGATGTAAAAATGATATTACATACTTGTCGAAACATAATATACCTTGCGAACTCTATTTAAAACTGACCTACTACCCTTGGCTAAAAATTTGCATAAAGAAAAACGGTATCAAGTAGATGAATTGCTACAAAGTCATTGACATGAAATATTGAAGATTGTCTCCTTATCATTGGGAATTTAATGCAATCGAAATTATTTGGGACCATGCAAAACAATATTATAATAAACATATTTTCAGGGATGGACATGGAGATGATAAAGTTATAGCTGTGTGGAAGGAATCACTAGAGCAGTGTACGGAAGAAATTTGGAAAACTTGTGTTATACACACGGAAAGTATTATAAAAAAATGGTATGATAGAGACATTTACATTGTGAAATCAATGGCTTTATAATTAACATTGATGATTCAAGCAGCAGTGAAGATAGCGATTAACAATACTTCCTATATGACCGCAGATAAAAAACTGTTATAGCTATCCCATGTTTTAACTTATTCTATATTATAACCCAAGATTTATACCAACGTACGTTCTACACGTCGTTTTTAGTTCAACGCCAAATATATCAAATTTTCTTGTGTTGGCAGTAAAATATCAAGTATTAGTATACAGCTGATTACTTGTTTATGTAATGTTAGTTTCTACTTTTAGTAACTGAGATTTTATGCAACGAATACAATGATATTAATACAAATAATCATACAAAATGTTACACATGCAATTGCCAGACTATGGCCACAATTTTCTAAATATGTTTAGAAAGGTAGAAGAATTACAAGAAACTAAACAGATTTTATCAAGTAGCTAGATTTCCTAATGTACTAAGTAGAATTGATTGCACTCACATGAGAAAACAATCTCTTGGTGGTAATAATGCTGAGCTGTACCGAAACAGAAAAGGATATTTTTCATGGAATATTCAGGTAATAGGAGATTCTCAATTAAGAATTTGTGACATCGAAGCTAGATGGCCGCGATCTACACATGACCAAACAATTTTGAATGGATCGGCAATAAAAAGAAGCTAAGAAAATGAACATTTCAATAATTCAGTTAAACTTTGTGATAGTGGTTACAATATTACAGAATATTTATTAACCTCTTTAGCAAATCCTCAAAGTCGATCTGAACAATTGTACGATGAATCCTATTTTAGAACCAGAAACTGGCTTGAAAGATTTTTTGGTGTCTTAAAAAGATTTCCAATCTTATATATATATATATATATATGGTATGAGAGTTAATGTGGAACTCTCGAAAGCAATAATAGTAGCTGTAACAGTATTACACAATGTTGTGAATGGGTCATTGATGAGGACATAAAATTGCACAAAGAGCAGCCAGAAGCAAATATGCAAAATGAAAATGATGCATTTGTAAATGTTCATTTTGCAAATTTAAACTAATATCGACTATTATACTATCTTCTAAATATTTTTTATATTTCCTTTTTTTTGTATATATACTCATGATAATTTTATTATTAAACAAATAATAAGGCAATTTTCTTAAATGATTACATATACAGTACAAATCTCTTCCCTATAGTCACCTACAAACGTGTATTACGTATGTGTGCGTTCAAGAAGCGAGGAGTGGGGACGCACGAAGCGATGCATAGTAATGCATACATGTGATACATGCCATTAGTTACAGTTTACTTGCCAAGTTGGATGGTTTGCTCAACTTTTGCGAATAGTCCGTATTCACGATGGATATTTTTACCCTTGAACAAAAAAAATATGTCGTAAAACAGTATCATCTTGGTCGCAGCATAAGATAAATTGCACGGGTATTTCAAATTAACTTTCAACGTACCATTGCGTTTGAAACGATAATTACGGGCGAAAATAGTTGAATCTATCCTAAATATTCAACCGCAAACGATTTTAAATGTTCAGAGAAACTTTTATGACAGATTAGGACATTGCTTGTTTGCATTAGGAGACCGTTTTGAGCATACAATACATTAAATAGTTTACTTTTTATTTTTTTAATTCTAGTTTTATTTATTATGTATAGAATATAGAAGTTATTATGATTTACCACTTTATTTATTGTTATTGTTATAGGTATATCTGACATTGTTTTAAACGTTAAAAATATTAAAATCTTCTAAAAAGTCCACACTTATTTGTGTTTATTATTACATAATACATAAAGTCCCTATTATTGACGGTAGTTCAACATTCATCGACGTTTATACTATGTATGTGCTTACTGCTTACATCCAAACTGATCTACAGTACATATGTACGTATGTATGATAAATTATGATACATACATACATACATGCTATGTGCGTCCCCACTCCTCGCTTCTTGAACGCACACATACGTAATACACGTTTGTAGGTGACTATAGGGAAGAGATTTGTACTGTATATTAACTTATTAAACAATTATAATTCCCCGTTACATTGACAATTTAATATGTATATTGAAGTTTTTTTTTAATGGCTCCTTTTTCTTACTGCGTATTCTTTTTCGTTGTAATTTTTATATTTTGAGTTAAAAATACAATGCGTATAAAAAAATGTATGTCCAATTAAATACATTTGAATGTGTTTTCATCTTTTTGTAGTAAGTTTTTGCAAGATACACTAGTGAAATGTGTTTCGACTGCCTTATTTGATTTGGTGTCCATTGGCTCTAATCTTCTGGTCTTTCTTGAAGCGTGAACTTGTATCGGTTATTCATTCTGAAAACGCGTCTACTCGACGAGCACGTGTTATCATGACACCGAGACAACTGTCTGAAGCACGAACATGCTTCGTTTTAATCTTTTTCAACAGTGTTGCCAGACTTATGAGCGTTGCCGGACTTATGCCGATTTTTCGAGAGCGTTGCCTGACTTATGCCGACCTTTGTAGAACTGTCTCTTAAAAATTTGAAATTGTATTGAGATATATTTGATGTAACTAAATTGTTTATTTTTTTTAAACAAATATACATTTTTTATAAGATCATGTTTATAAAACTGTCATAACAGTGAATATGTAATTACAGTTATACAAAGTAGATACTCTGGTCTATTGTGTGATTTCAATTCCAGTAATAATGCTTTTACAACTAACTTGAAACTGTTTGGTTTTGCCATTCATTAAAATGATTAAAGAATTACATAATCTTATATGTTGACATATATGTTGTTAATTCTTGTAGTTCATTTTATTTTTCATGTGGTGTTATAGTTTAATTTGATTTGCTGTTTACGCAGCTTTGTTCAATTTATAGTAATTTTAATATAACTTAAGATGTAATTTGATTATACATATATTATATATGTTCATATAACCTACAAATTCGACCGACTGTCAAATATATTTGGCCCGGAAACGAAGTTATAGTTCCATATTCATTTTGCAATTTACAGTATTTATGACGCCGAAGTACTGATTTGAATCATAGAATGTTTATTGATGACGCAGGGATCATCTTTCCTGACGACGAGTGTAACAAACAATTATTCCTTTATGTGGAGCAAAAATGCATTTCGTTGCTTGTCCCCTAGATTATTTTGATGTGTGTATATGTAGACTTTATATATTATCTGTTAAATTATAATTGTTTACTTCAGAATAATATAGAAACATAATTACTTCACTACTTAAGAAAACCTAATTTCTCCTAATACGGTTCATTACCTCATTTACAAGTTTTCTCGACACCTACGAGGTAGCAGATAGTCTCCGATAATTCTTTTAAATTCTAAAAGGTCGGATCGTTATAGTGATGGACAGACTATAATCACATTAGCTAGTCGCCGTAAGCGTAGTAATTTCATTGATATTTTTCTATTTCATTAATACAATTTTAACTACACTTTCACTGAATATAGGATTACATACTGTATTTCTACCATAAATGCGATTTTGTCTATTCCAAATCGTCTAGAAAAATTATAACTTTAAAATATTCATTGGTTTCTTATTTCTATATATATATTTGCGATTTAAGTTAGTAATTTTTGTTACAGACATATTTCTATTACAATTATGTTAATTAACGTTTTATAGTACAAAGTAAAAGTTACGTAACGTATATCTACGTATATGGGAATGTACAATCCGTATTCTAACTCTTTTCCTTTTACCTTCACGAATATCACTGGTCAAAATAAATTTCTTGGGCTGTACTGTGATACGGGTAATTTTAAATACAGTAGAAATTCATTGGCCAAAAAAAAAATGAGATAGGCAGATTAGGAAATATATGATTAGTATTTTAGTGCAAAACCAGAAAAAAAAATAAAAAGCAAAAAAAACATATAGTACAAAAAATGTTTGAGTAATACAAAAATAATTTAGAAAATGGAAAAGGTTTAGCGATAAACGCATCAAGCAGATAATATAAAAAATAAAGAATTTAAATTATGAAATGAATTTTCGAAATTGTAGCTCTATTTCACAGAGAACTGTATGAGTGAAAAGGAGTGAGCATAGCAAAGAAAATTTAAATAAGCAATTAAAGCTAGAATGATCTCTGAAAATATCATGAATAAAATATAAAATTCTAGTATTTGGCAGTTCCAAAATGTAATTTCTAATATATAATGTTGAAATCAAAAAATTAGAATATACCGTTTCAATTAAACTTTTTTTAATGTGACTTGCGTATAAATATCAAAGGAAAGATATCACCAACCAATAATGGTTTACAATGATTTATGACATAAAAACGTCGAAGGTTATGACCAAAAAGTTGCATGGACGTACAGCAGATAATTTGTTGAGGACTAGATCGTCAGATAAAAACATTCAAGAATCTATAAAAGAAATTATAAAATGAAAATGAGCATATGATAAAGTTTAAAATAAAAAAGACAAAAAAGGGAACCACGAGTAGAAAAAAGCAATACAATAAGATAATTCGCTAGATAGAGAGACAACGTTAAGAAGTGATTGGATATATTAGCAGAATATCTTCTAGCTGATATTGTAAACACTACTGATAGTAACTGATAAAAGATATGAATTTTTCCCATTAATTCTTTGCAATCCCGTTAAAAGAAATAATGTATTGAAATCGAAAGAAGAATAAATGTTGGATTCTTTTTTAAATTATCTTGTCCACAAGCAATCAATTTAGCGCAGAGGTTAGCAAACTTCGAACTTTGATGTTACTTCGGAACTTTGTGGAAATTACAAGGCAATAAAATGACGAAAATTATTGACTTTTCTGATTAATGAATTAAGGAAATAATAAAATACCAACAAAATAACAACTTGATACATATAGTGAAAGTCTTTTTCAGTTATTCATGCTGTTTATAGTAATGTGTCTACGTTCTGAAATGAAACAATATAAGCGATTATAAAAATAAAATAAATAAATTTATGCACTACCTTTTACACTGCTTCTCACTTTTCGTGAATATTACCTAAGTTTCGTTTTATTTAATTTCCGAGGAGAGCTGAAATCTTATATTTCATTGCCAGGTGTGAGATAAAGGATCTACTTTCTTCTGTAGTTGAAGTAATGTACGACCTGTGATGTTTGGTTTTCAGATTGTATATCTAATGCTAGAATTAAGTGTTTTTAATCTTTCGCGTTGCATATTGAATTTTATAGTTTTTGAGTTTTGGAATAAGAATTTATTAAAATTCAAATAATTTGTGCATTTCTTTCTATTCATAACTTTTACAATGTATGGTATGACATAAGAATAATTGCACACTGTAAGAAATATTTTTATTTATTCCATTCAATGTAAATAAAATTTGAGCAATTGTTTTCTCATGTAGGTTGTAAAATATAATGAAATATTCCTGTATGATTTCAGCTCAAAGATATATAGTATTTTAAGTCATCTTGTATTTTTTTGTTAAGAACAAATTAAAAGAATTAATTCTATTTATGGCACTTGTACACATATAAAATCAGCCTTAAATGAAATGAAAACTAAGATTATTGCAAATAAGCCACATCTGTTTATGCCTTTTGTTATAAAATTATATTTTTCCTGTATAAAACTTGCTTTGTAGATGTAAAGTAAAATTAACATACCTGTCGCGTTTCGTTTTTACTAAAACTTATAACCATTCTAGTGTTCTAGAAAAAAACTTTTATACCACAAATATTCTATTAAAAATATACAACAAAATAAAATGATGTTTTTGAATCTAGAGTAAATGATCTTCAATACCCAGACGAAAATCTTCCATAAAGTTTTTAAGTTTCCAAAAGCTATTCCATACCTCTCAAATTTATTTTCGGCTTTTTCACCAGATCTAAAAATTATATCGAATAAAGTACAAAATTCACATTTTTAACATGAACACCTCTAATCCATTCTAGTACATAAGGAAAACATGGTGTTGCGTTAAACACGTTTGCAGTACCTTAAACCTAGTTACTATCTTAAGAAGTGTTTTTCTTTATAAAGAGTTCAATTAAGTAATAGTGTTTATTGTATTAAATTATTATTAAATTTTCACTAACATCAATATGAACACTGTTGAGATATCTTCTGTTAAAGAAACTTCATTATAGTTTATATTCGCGTTTGACATTCGAAGTATTGAGATCGAAAAACATTTTGTATGTTCATCTGCATGGTTTTCGCATGAATAAATCTACTGACATTGCAGTTTTAAATTTTTCAGATAAAATATACTCCCCTCTTAACTGTTTGTCCTTTTGGGGCTAGTGTTGGATACTATAAATCATGAGTCGGCAACCTTTTGTTATAAGAGAGCAACAAATTTTACGCGAGTATCAGTATAACTTTGTATGCAAATATAAATTTTTAATTAAAACACAATTTTACATTTTTAATCACAGTGTAGTTTTACGTATATTAAATACAAAGTAGGTAGCTAATGTAACTGTAAAAGGTAAACAATTTTCTGTCAACAAAACTGTCACTGTAGTGACACGTTAGACACTAATGCGATTTTTGCGGCTGCATTTGACTTGCAAGTTTTTTTTTAACATCCACGACGTGGAGTTGTGCAGTATTGCGTCCAAATGTGCATCAGTTAACCTCGCTCAGTGCTTATTTTTACGGTAATTGAGAATTGAAAAAGTCTGCTCACACAAATATGTACTTTAAAACATTGTTATAATTTGCTGAGCAAACTTTTTTCTATTCCCTTAACTCTCAGAAGGCAAATTTCCGTAGAACTCCACCAAGTTCGTGGTTTCCGTAAAAGTCGTTTTAAGTGTGGTATTGCTTTGCATATCAATCATATTTATTGGCAAATTGCTTGGTACATGTGTATCTACATCCACTGCAAAAGGGCTTTCGAAAATCTTCATTTTAGGGGACATTTTGTATTAGTCTGAAGTTGTATTAACGCACTTTAAATTTTAGTATTTTGCCATTCGTAATTCATCAGAGCTATTTTGCAGTTCGGAAAATGATCGAGCTTTCTTTCATCAGTATGCTTGATAAACGGTTTTAGTTTCGTCTCAAATAACTTCACATCTGAATACATATTGCATATGACATTGTTTTTTCTCTGCAATTTCTCTGTATTGAGCAGATTCAGTTCGGCAGTCAAATCAATAAAAAATCCAAGATCTACAGTCCACTGGTGGTTAGAAAGCGCGTGTATTGGATTTCCTTTCCTCTCCATAAAGTTATAAATTCCTTTCAAATTGCTGCGCTGTGAATATAAACGAGGTACTGCGCGAGCGGCGATCAGCGACAGAATGCGTGATTCCCTCCCCACTGATTTCGATACGCCACAAGCTATGTATAGTATATGACTAGATAGAGAAGTATATTCGAGTCTTTGATAATTAACAACCTTTAATAAATTACCCTTTACAAATACACAGTGAAAAGCAATGAGAAAGGGAAAATTTCGAAAAAATATTAACATTTCTAATGAAATGACATTAGTATCGAGTATTTCCACCTGCTTCTAATGATGGCTTGGCGTCGACGACTCATACTCAAAATAAGCGAGCGTATGTCATTCTGCTCCAATCCATTCCATTATGTTCGCAAGGAGGCGCCCTACCTCTTTCAGGTTGTTGGTTTGGTTCGGATAATCTTGCAGGCGTCAAGATTGTCACAGACATGCTCTATTGGATTGAAGTCTGGACTTCTTGCTGGCCAATCCATGGTGTCAATTCCAACCTCCTCTAGATAATTTTAACTATGCGAGCACTGTGGAATCGTGCATTATCTTGCATTAATAAAAAATAATGGGGTATTCAGAATGTTCCATTGAGCATAACGTTCATTTGGTCGTCTGTACACACGAACACGTCTATCAGTTATAAAGGCAAAATCTGAATTCGTTTGTCAAGATAATTCCTTGCCAGTCATCCTGCAACCAATGAACATGATTCCTACCAAAATTCAAGCGAAGTCCCCGATGTTCTACGGCTCGGGCTGGCACACAACATACCAAATTAGCTTCTCTGAGTCGTTTACGAACTGTTTCTATTCTAATTAGAGTTCCATGAACACTATGTTATTGATAATGCAAACACCTGCTTGTAATGAATCGTTGTCTTAGAGTAGAAAGTCTCAAAAAGCGATCCCGGACAAGGGTTGTGGCACGATGTCTACATTGCCCAGGTCGTCGGATATAGTTACCAGTATCCCTATACCTTTGTATCGTTCGGGATACCGATGTATGAGACACACCGAACCTTTCTCCTGTTCGGCGATAACCTCAGACTTCCTCTAATAACACCACGGCTTGCGCACATTCAAGAACAAGAAACAATAAGATAACTTTACCAAGCTAAAACAGCATATAAACACAAGTTAAAATTAACAGTACATTAAATGATTATTGGATGTGATTTCATTTTATGGAACTAACACCAAAAACAACACTAAGTGTCAACACAAGTTTTACAACTGAACGTCAAATACCAAGTTCACAAAACCAACGCCAACCGCTACAAATTACCAGCAAATAAGATAAACATTTACTCGTTTACAACATGGTGCGTTATTTCTTGGAGCAGTGTATAATTATAATGAATTTTTACTTAAACAGAAATTGTTTAAGAAAACATTCATCTACTTATTAATTAATATAAAACAAGTAGCGAGTTTTTAAACTAGATCAGTTGTTTGAATGAAATAAAGTTTCATACTATATTATCAAGTTTTGTTATATTTAAATAAGAAATTACTTATTTATGCATTATTATTTCTGAAATCGGTTGCAAGTCTGTTTATATTAGATATAACAAATATAAAACCATCTTTAGTACTACTATCATAAATTAATCAACTAAAATATAATAGAAGCCGATGCTAACCTATCGATTTCAATTTACATGTTTTTCATGTCTGCTTAATTTAAATTATTGCTGATACCCCAACAATTTTATTATTAACTCGCAAAAAAATCAATTTGAGCTTTGTAACGATAAGTTCATCACATTATAAATCTTCTATATTTGATATTAGCAAATATTATTAATGAAGTAATTGAATATTTCGAAATCAAAACTAATTTGTTACTTTTATTTTAAAAGTTCTTTTCAAATTATAACATTATTGAGAACAGTTATTAACAATATTGTGAACATAAACTTAAATGTGAGGTTTACAATATGATGTAATTTTATTAGATCTCTACAAGAGCAATTTTCCTAACGCGATTTTTTTTAGAAATAAGAGAATATATTTGCGGAATATATGTTTTCCCATTGCCATGGCTATACCCGTAGTATTACATTAATAAGATGAAGATAATTGCAATAATGGAAAACTTCAAGTTAGTCGTTTGTCGAAAAATAAATTATTAATATATTATAACTAGACTGTGGAACAGACGCTATCCTCTAAAGAGTCATGCGGGCGCAGAGACAGAGTCAGTTTCGCTTAAATAATAAAATTGAAAAGAAATTTTTCATACGCCATTATTAAAAACTGCTCAGGAAGATTAATTTCTGCAACTCCGAAAAACATTGATTCTGTTCATCATATGATTGTAGAAGATCGACTAATTGGGATCAATGTATTGCAAAAGAATTGCACATTTCCTAAGAACATATGTTTCATATCATTCATCACGACTTGCGTATGAAAAACTTTCGGCGAAATGGCTTCCGAGATGCTTGAATGTTGATCAGAAGCATATTCGATTGACAACGTCAAAGAAAATTTGCCGCCGTTTTAAAGAGGATTCTTCAAACTTTTTGGATCGATTTGTTACAATAAACAGAAGTCCATCACTACGATCTAGATACTAACGAGCATTCTTGTTCTACACGACCCAAAAAATTCCGTGTTCAAAAATCGAATTGCAAGATTCTTGCGGGATTTTTTTTTGCCAAGGTGGGATAGTTAAGATAGAATTTTTGGAAAAGGGTAGGCGTATTCCGAGAGTATATTATACTGAATTGTTAATCGAATTACGTTAGAAAATTATGGAAAATGCCGCAGAAAACTTGGCAAAAATGTGCAATTTTTTTGTAAGACCACGCTCCTACTCACATGTCGTTGATTGCACTTCAAAAAATTGATTAAATTTGTTTTGAATTGCTTGACCACGTGCTCTTTTGTTTCCGGATTTAGAACCGTCAGACTCTTATTTATTTCCAAGATTCAAAAAACATTTGAAAGGTTTAAGATTTTCGACAAATGATGAAGTCATATATGCAGTTGAGGAGTGGTTTGCAGACTAGGACAATCACTTAAAGAGCTCAGAAGTACTTTACGAACGTTCTGCTAAATGTGTAAGTCTTAGTGCCGGTATTTCAATTTCGGTATAAGCTACGTATAAGCGATATACTGAAGATGTCTTGATATTTGTCTTTTAATATTCAGATAACGGTTATCTTGGAGATAAGTTATCGATAAAGTTACACGGTACTTTACGACAGGAATATGATTTTCATCCGTAAGATAAGAGACCATAAACTGCGATCCACGTCGAAAATAATCGAAAAGATTCGAATATATCACAATTGTCAAAACTCAATTCAATTTGATATAAATGAGGAGTGTTTATTCATAGTCTTCAAAATGTATCAAGATTTTCAAATGTTAATTGAAGAATTGGATGAAGAAAATGATTAAGAAATATTTAATGTAATAAGAATAATAACAAGGTTCTTTTTTGTTGGCCCATGAGATACAATCGCTTTGCTTATTTTCTATTACATATATTTTGAACTAAATCAATTAGGATTCGATTTTCCATTAACATATAATTGATATAATTCACTGCTCATTTAATTTCTGCATATTCATAATGTACATATTGCTATGGACTTTTTCCCCGAAGAAAAGAAGAATTATATTGAACATTATATTGCTTTTTGACATGTAATTAAAATGTATTTTACTTTATTGTGTATATTTAAATGTTTATAATGTTTGAATTTATTGTTACGATCGGGACTGTACAATTTATTTTAGACCGGAAATGTGAGGACTCGGCAAAACGTTGTACTATATGTGCCCGATGTCTGATATTTTCCGGGGTATATTCATGAGAGGTACCAGAGTTCTTGTGTTGAATGTATGGGATAAAAAACTTCTTTTTTTATCTCCAGTTTTGATATAAAGTCGGTATTTATATTTTTGAGTGCTTTTATTTGTGCATTAAATTTTCTTTTACGATTATTACGAGTGGTTGTGATCTCGTTTGTTTTAAAGTAAATTATATCTGGTATTTCTCATATAATATTGTAATTTGTCTGTGAATTGAGTTGCTTACGTAAGTATACTTTTTATAGTTGATTTATATAAATTCTTATTTTGAGATGATTCATTAATATTTATGCTTATCTGTAATTTTGTTATTTTGATATTAGAGATGAATATTTAAGAAAATTTTCATGTTTGTATGAGGGAGTTTTTTTATGTCAGGATTTTTCTAGAACATTTTAGTCAGGTTTTTGGTGGGAAAATTTCTTTTCATGTTGATGTGCGCATGATCTGGTAATTGACACGCGTGGTTAACAGTTTGGTCACTGTTGACATTGGAAGTTTGGGGATTAATGTAAATATTTGAATTTGACAATTTTCTTAATTATTTATTAGTTTTAATTATTGTTCGCGAGTCAGAGGGGGTTTTTCTCTATGTGCGAGTAAAGTTATCACATAGACTGTTTCCTCCTAGTTTGAGTTATTCAAGCTTGAGCTCTCTTTACATTCTGTAAAGGGGTTTTTTTTTTATTTATTTTTTTAAAAATAAACGTTGTTAAGGAAAACTGTGAATTTTATTAATGCTATTTTGAATTTTTCTATCTGCGTTCTTGCTAGTACGAGAGCAAGACCTGAGGTACGAAGATCCCAGCTAGAAGATTGGACGATTGAACTAGTTCGGACATTTGTGGTGAGCTGCATTTATAAGCAAAGGCACAGTTCACTGCAATATGTATGTGTATTTTAATTTAAAAATAAGCGTCACGAAAAACATCAACAAACATATAGGTTATATGATAAGATTTGCACGTATTTGAATTCTTTCTTTCTCGTCTTGTACACGCAAGTATTGCATAATAGCATCTTTTTCTGTTTGTGCAAAACTCGAAAGTTACCAACACACGTATAAAATACGCATCTACGGTATTAGTATCTTTAGGATATATGTATACTCTACTACACTCGAAATACCGAAAGTTGTAATCGGGAAGATTATACTTTAATATAATTTTATCTGGAAGATACTTATACAATCCTTTATACTGAGATATACCGGCCTTTAAAGAAGGAAATTACTTCGAATAAATAAAATTTTGTATCGAAATGTGGTGCTTTATATGGCAGGCTAAGTAATTATTAATATCCTCTCGTACATTAAAACTTAATAAACCTCCCCAATAGTAATTAAAATCATGAAATATAAATCCTATTTTGTTACTAGTGTACTATCGAGTTATTTCGTTTTATGGAACTATATTTGATTTTAGGATGTTACATTATAAAACAAATTCAATAACTTATACTTTAGATCTCCAGTAAGTTTATCAGTCTATTAAATAATTAGTAGAACCAATTATAATAGTAATTTTTTTTTTTTTAATTAATACGTATTTTGTTTGAGTTACATACATTTTTGTTAATACTACATCAGTTTAACAAAATATTTTTGAAGATATTTAACATATTTCCTAATTTTTATTTTGAACTTATAACTTATTCAGCAACAGTTTTTGTTACATATCGTTCGATTTCTACATACGCAACTTATAGGTAATTATTATCAGATCTATGACAAGAAACTAACACACGATTGAGATAAAAAATGCGTGGTATTTTTATGTTTGCCATAGTTTCTATCTGCAGAAAATATGCAGGCTGATCAATAAATAATAAAATAAATTATTTATTTTGCATCTTAACTAGATATTTAAACCACGTTTCACATAATTTAGAGCATATAATCTAAAAAATATATAATTCTTTAATTATAGAAAATGCTATTACGTATTTACGAAAAAAATAAATAAATAAAGAAGTTAATTATATAAAATCTAAAATCGAAATTATCTAAAATAAAACACTATACTTAATTGGATAGTATTCATTGTTTGAAGCTAATTAAGAAAAACACTTTAAAGGTAGCTATTGATGCAAGTTTTGCTAATTACACATTATTATATCACAGTGCAGTTCATTAATAAAATGGTACGTATTAGTAACACGGACTAGCAGATCTTTTTGGCATACATTATTATGGCTTAATGGTTAAAAAATCCAACTTGATGTGAACGAGTAAGTTGTATCTATACATACTCTATTTATATGTGCTTCAGGAGTTAATATGCAGTCAAAACGATAAGTTAAAGCTTATAAAATATACAATAAGAATGTCATACAAAAAAACTACACAGAATATCACAGATAATTGACAGTAGATAGTAAACTAAACAGATCACAATTCCGTACCCAATTCCGCGTCTAAAAAACCTGAACGTGGTAAAGCTCTAACTCCTGGAGCAACTTGATTTGTTGATGCTTGATACCTTAGATGAGGAGCTAGCATTGGTCTTGATGGTCTGTCCCCACTACTAAATAAATTACTAAAAAATTTCCATATACTCTGTTTATTCTTTTTGTCAAAGGCAGAATCATTTTTTGAAGCTCGTATCATTTCGGTCCAACGCACAGCCTCCTGAAGTTCCATGAAACGTTCCTAATTAAGTAATGTAACAAAATTATTATTTTTTTTTCTGAATATCATTTACAATTAATAAATTTATAGCTAACATATAATACAGCTATATGTATATGTATTTAGCACCTTTGGAAAAACCTGGCATAATTTATACTATCCAGGTTCCGGATAATTGATATGACGGATGTTTAAGCTTACGATTATGAGATATAAATGAGGATAGGATTATAATGGCCCTTTTATTTTCTAGAGGTTTTGATGCAAATTGGTATTGAAACATATTAATTTCTTGTAAATTATATAGAAATCACAGAATGTGTCATATTTTATAAGTGACTTTTACAGTTGTTCGTTATTTTTGATAATGCCCAAGACGCGTGAACTAAATACAACTGAAAAAGTCGCAATCGCTTAGAAATTTAAATGTAGATGAAGTGCTCTGTAATATATGCTAAAATTTTAACAGGAGCCATCAACTGATGAAAATAAGTCGAACATCAGATTGTGGGATTGTCTTCGCCGTAAGACCAATAAGATAGACAGAGATAACATACGGTCATAACATACGCCATGACACCCCTGGACTACGATAGTCGAATAATTAAATTTTGACATTTGACGTCTTACTTTGGTTTATTTTCGTTTTACTACTCTTCTAATTAATTTTCTTTCTATCTAGCAAATAATTGATCTTTTCATAACACAAAGAAATGTTTTTAATACATTTTCAGTAAGTATTCTTATCAATAAGTTATTTATTGGTTATAGGTTAAGAATTTACATTTATTACAGATATGCCTGGAAAACCTCTGAATTCACAATCCCAGTAACTTGTGTTGAATGTCTTGAACTTTTTTGAAAGAGAGAAACTAAATCAACCTCTGATAAATATAAATGCAGCTTTCGAAGTATTTATTCTATTCTTCTTGAAAGTAATATATTGAATTGTTTGTTATTGTTTTGGAATAAATTAATCAAAAAGTTATTTTTTTATCAAAATACACCAGAAAATTTTTATATAGATATAGTTGCTCAAGATCAAACTGAGACATAGAAAAAAAATTATCAATTCTTAACGAATGAACATCATAAGTTGTGCTAGTTTTTACAATATGCGGGCTGAATTTTATTCCGGTCTTCTACTGGTGCTAATTCGTGCATTTTAAAATATTATTTGAAGGAGATTTGATCATTTTAAATTTGCCATGGTTCTACTATATTAAATAAGATTTTATAGTACTCTCGTGAACAAAAGAAAAAACGGGACTGTTTCTGCGTGGGTTTAAATTGTGACTACTTAAGTGGCTATCTTTACTCATAATAGTAAGTCAGGAATTGTCAAAAATGTGTGTCTTATTGACATTTATTAAACATTTTTAAAATAAATATAAATAAAAGTTACTAAAAACGATAGAGAAAGATTATTTATTAAATTAAAATAATTATTACATTAAAATAATTAGTATTTCGTCATTCCACCGTTATTATTAACTGCATCTAATCTTGTAGACATTGAAGCGACAATATTTTGTACAAAATTTATAGAAATTTGATGCTAAGCATTTTGAACAATCTCCCAAAATTCTTCTTGGGTAGAAGCTCTATCTCATTAATCCCCATACATTTTCAATGGGATTTAGATAAGGACTGTAGGGCTGGAAATCTCAAGTTTAAATTTTATTCTCTTGTAACCATTGTGTTACAAGATAAGACAGGAAATTGTGTTGTTCCTATAGCTTCCTTTAATGTTTTGAAAGGGTTGTGCCTAATCTCACTAACTAATGTTTCGTCTTCCCGCGTATTCGAAATTTTGTTACGTCCGGAAGTTATTTTCCGATTTAAATTATCCTCTTCCCTCCATTTTTTTTTTATATATTCTTGCGGCTTAACTATTACCAATATTAAACTGAACCGATACACTTCTTAATGATTTCCCATTTTTCAAACTAGTAACAAGTCTGGCTTTATCAGTTTTCGAAAGATGCGGCATTTTCAATTTTGAATTAGCAACTATGATATATAATTTGACGTAGAGTTTGAAAGTTAATCAAACGTCAAAATTACAACGCTAAAAAATAAAGGAAATTGACATAGCGATTTTGACACTGTCCCGATTTTTTGCTCACGACAGTAAATAAGTACATTTATGTGTTCTATATTCAGACTGGCACGATTTGTTGTTGAATAGTTTGGTTCTTTGAATAAATACATAACCTACATGTCATGAGATGAATGATTGACATCAAAGTTTGACATCACGGAAAATTTCATTCATAACCATGTTGTTCTTAACGTTCTATTAAAATTCATTTGAATAAATATACTAATGAATAAAAAATGATATAAAGTTTAGAATATTTAGGATATAAACATAATCTTAAAGAGTTTACTTTTAAATACAATTCTATTTGATAAGTAATTAATTTGAGCCAGAAGTGTTGATTTGGTTCATATGGATGAAAATTAATGGCGTAAGTCAAAACATCGAATGGATTGATACTAAGTAGCGAATTATGTACGTACCAGGAAATGATAATTTCTTTCTTTCTTATACCAAAGCGCACATGAAACATTGACTCGCTTGTGTCAAAAAATACGCAGACTGTACTGTTGAGGACTAGTTACGTGTAATTTTTCGAATGTCTTAATACTTGGTTAAGTAAAAGAATAATTTACACAATACACTCTCTTTAGAAACAGAAAGTAAATTTTAAAGTTTCTTTCGATACTTTTCGCAGCTTTTTGGGACCTCTTCAAGCTCTTGATCGAGACTGCTTAGTCTTCAATGTAAAGCGCGGAGGTGAGAGTATCATGGTGTGAGGCTGTATGTCAGCAGCAAGTGCCGACGAAATTGTTTTGTGTGAGGGGTATATGAACAGTAATCGGTACATATTGATACCGGAAAAGATTTTGAAACCGTTTATTGTCAAACTCTTCAAAGATTTCGAAGAAGGTAGAATAGCCGCTGGTTATTACTACCACCAGAATAACGTCTCTTGTTATTACGTGCAAGTTGCTTCGCTGACAATGGTGTGTGTCTGTTAGGCTAGCTGGCCTAATCTCTCTACTTATCGGGGGATCGACAATCTGTGGTACAACTCGACAAATCTTATCTAGAATGCGCAATGGATTTATTGCGATAGCGCGGAAAGAATTAGTTTCGCCCGTATTTATATCGGCGGTACAGTCTCAGACAGATGATTGTACATTTACAAGCATAACAATTTTGTGGTATTCTCCTATTCCATTAATATTAACATCTAACATTTCTTGCATTGAATATATAATTACGTTGATGTATTTCTATAATAAATGTTATTGTGATTTTGTCTATTTCGACTCAAGAAATTATAACTTTAACCGTTCATTACCGTTAATTCTTATTTTTATATTATTTTCAATATAGGTTAGTAATTTTTAGTTACAGACGCATTTCTATTACAATGTATTAATTAGCGTATTTCTAGATATATTTCATGCTGGGCTTACAGAAAATTATTCCATGGAGTGTACGGATCTATCTTCCACATGTTTTTGGTTAACGCATCTCATCGAACATGTAAAATTTTTTGGATTGTACCGGGATATCAAAAATTATCTTGGTCAACGGTGGCCATGGAGTGAAGAACGTCTTAATTTATATCATCCTTTTTATAAAATTATGATAAAATTTTTAGGTTAAGTGTCATACTGACATTAAGATTAATATCATATTAATATATTGCCAAATTTTAACAGACACCATGATACTTAACCTGAAAATTTTATCAGAATTTTCTCAAAAGGATGATATAAATTAAGACAGACGTTTTTCACTCCATGGCCACCGTTGATTAAGATAATTTTTGATATCTCCGTACATTCTTAAAAGAAATATTCGACGATATCACGGTATCTTAAAAAAAAAGAGGTATAATTTTCAAGAAATGATTTCGACGCAACTGACGTATTGAGTTGGTGGCGACAATGTCGAAAGGTATAAAAGTTATAGTAAAAGCTCGTGTTGACTCAATAAAATATTAAGTTTATTAATAAAAAATTCAAACATCTACCTTACGTTACTTACTATAAAATTAGAGAGCTAAATACATATGCACATAGATATACATACTTAAATTAAACTTTCATTCAATGTATTTTCATATGAACTACCTCCAGAATTAGGTATTCCCTAGTTAGGAAAATAATAATAATAATAGTTCATGCCTCAGAATCTCCCAACAACTAATTACAGGGAGGCATTGAGAAGCCAGAGTTATTATTACGCTCATGCCCGTGAAGCGACTTAAGATATTCGGCTGCCGGCATTCACCTTAAGCGAGAAGAAAAACTATTAAAACTTTCTCAAGCTCCGTACACGATCCCCGGACCACTAGCACAGCGAGCCGGTGCGTTGCCACTGCGATATCGGCCGGCTAATAGAATGTGTGAAAAGTATCAAATGATAATAATTCATGTAACGAGCTCTACAAAAGAAGTGAGTCTTCATTGACTTAAGTCAATACACAAATCATATTAATAATTTAATTAGCAGTAATATTTGTATGGATTTTTTTTTAACGTAGTATGACATAGAAATCGCTTAATAAAGTTTGCATCTTCAATAACTTATAGGCCCCTTATATTTATTCACAGTGCTTAAAGTGAGAACGATAGAAAACATTATTACACTATATTAATAAAGTCTTCGACATTATTTCAGGGTATTAATACTGTCGCGTACCCCATTCTTCAATTGCGTATACTGTCTGACCTCGAAAGCATGGACAGAATAAATATAGTCTTAACTAGAGCGTTCAATATATTAACGTATGTGTTTGCGGTTTGTTGCAAGTATATAGTATAAGAAGCAGTCTCAAAATTTTTCACTTGATCAGTCATGTTGCATAAAGAAATATTTTAATTTTATAGATTGTATTTGTTATTCCTTTCTAATAAAGTAATACATTCTTACAAGAATTTAACTCTTAATAATCACCTACATTAAAAATATAGAATAGAATTAAACCAAAATTAGAGTTGAAAATTCACTCCTTTTATGTAAACACTAATTAATACTACTTTAGTAAAGATTATTGTAAAACTGAGTTTTTCAAAAAAAGCAAGTATTAAATCAAATCGAAGTATATGTGCCAATACACAGCCAACCTTTCATGCTAATGGTCTGATTTAGTATTTCTTCGTGTACACTATAGTTATTTCTTTTTTTTTTGTAGTGCTATAAACTCTGTATCTTATTATTCAAATATGGTCGCATTGTGGTAATTGAAAAATAGGTATTGCTTCTTTATAAAATTTTAATTATTGACAATAATAGAGTAGATACCTCGCATATGTAAAGGTAGCTTACCACGAAAAAAAATTTCAAAAAATTCATCAATTTATTCATCAAGTTCGTTAATTTATTGAAAATTTATATTTGTATTACACGATCAAATATTTCGTTGAAGTTATCCAGTTAATGCCAACCATAAAATAGTGACTTACATTTGCATTAGCTTGCCAAAGTTGGCAATAACTTTAAAACCGAAATGTAAGCAGAATTACCCCAAAAATTAAAGAAAACTTACAGCTGGTTCTAATTCGTCAAAATCTTCATGAATTTATTGTCGTCATGAAATTCACAACAATTTAGTGTATTACACGTGTGAATAAATTCAAGGTCACAAAATTTATGAATTTTTTTACCGTGTAAAGCCGCCTTAAGAATAATTTGGACAAGTATTACAATGGATGTTAAAGATTACTATCATAAGCTAACAAAAATGGTAATATTTATTTTATTCGTATTATATAAATTTTTTTAATTACCTTGTATTGATTACGTTCCATAAGGACTCTCGCCATTTCTACTCTCGTGAATCGTTTTCTTTGTGCCATTGGAACATCCGCTTCTTCGTCAGCTTCAACTCTAGACTCACTAGCAGCTTCCTTAGTCTTTTTCAAATCATCTTCCAAATCACTAATTCTGTCTCTTAGTGTCTGTCTTGAATGTTTCAATGTAGCGATTTCCTCCCGCAACATCTCTAATTCACCGGTTAATTCATCTACTTTGACTATTAAATCATCTTTGACAACATTCAGCGCATTTCTTAAAAAATAATTTTCATATAAGCACCTAATAGAGTCCGCGCGTTTTCCACTGACACTTGCGCCGATACGCGTTTTGACCAAGAATAAGGAGGTATATATGATTAAGAAGAGATGAAGATATGAACTAGCCGCTGTAAAAATATCGACTGGATCACGTGAGTATTTTCAAATATTTCGCCCTAATTTATCACTTGTCCGTCAGCCGTTTTGTATTGTATATATTTGTGTCATTTTTTTATATTTACGTCATTATTTTCTTTTATTATATACAAGTTTTTTCTTTTTTCAAAACTACACCGTATTGTTATGATGTTAAAAGGTAATATAATGCATTATAGCAATTTCATGTATTAAATTGTACAATTTAAAATTTTTAGAGGTTATAATGTTAGAACCGTCAACATCTACTCTTTCTAACGAAGGCTCTATAGTCTGTTTCACCCAAACTTCGAAGTATTGGGTCTTATGGAGAATAGCCTCTCTTATTAACTTATAGCGATGCTCATATAACTATCTTTTTTTAACAGTACGACGTTGCATTTATTTTGGCGCACTTTGTCTCTAGGGGAAAATTTTTATTTTGTGTTTGTTATATACTCCCTGTCACTTGAAATTTTCGTTCTGTCATCTTTTGTGTATATTTCGTTTTGTTTGATTTTCTTTGATTTTTTCCCTTTATTTGTATTAATTCTTCTTTTTTTTTTAAAACTACTGCAAATTCAATAATATAAACTATTGTAAGTTAAATAGAAATAGTTAATTTTTAACTAAATTGAACGTCTTGTAAATACAGATTTAAGACGAGAGTTTTCTAACCTAACAGGTAAACAACATGCATTTTGAATGTCAAATCGATAAATCAATATCTTACGTATAGCCAATCTATAAATGAATCTATTATTAGAAATTAGGCAACAACAAATGCAATCTCCATAAGAGCAATACTTCGAAGTTTGGGTGACATAGACTATTGTGCGATTAAGAAAAAAAAGTATTTCTCAAGATACTCGAGAAATAATCTGGAATGTTTACAATTATTTAAAAAAAACAGTCTACACCCGGTGCATTATTTATTTCAACCTAATTATAACAGTTTTTTTTTTATAATACTGCCATATTTAAGTGACCAATATGGCAATCTCGTAAAAGTTGTCGAAACGAGTTTCAAAGAGCACAGTAGTACGAATTGTTGGTGCAGCTCGATAAATTAAACCAGGGGAAAAGATGCATTTCTGTCTCCATACACAACAATTCAAAAAGCTTCTCCAAAATTCACAGTGGATGAATTTGCAGAGCAAGTAATTCGACACACAATATATAATTTCCATGTTACTGAAAAGCAAAAACCTACAGTGCAAGGAATTTTGAACAAACTTGGAGATAGCGGTGCTACTTTTGCTGAAAAAGTAACTTCATTGTTACAAAAGTTAGGATTCGGGTGTGTGTATTTAAATGAAATATAAATACTTTTAGCAATAATCAATAATAAATAAAATGAATAGTTTACATAATTAGCTTTAACAAAGTGTGTCCTGTACATGAATGTATAGCAAACGCCAATTAAGTTGGCGCGAGGAGGGGTAAGTTCGCGCAGTGTTAAAAGTAGTGGGGAGATTTGTATTTGGTTTAAATCAAATGTCAGATAATTATAACCTCTGAGCATGTATCACTTTATGATCCCCTAATAAAGACATTATGTTCCGTCAAACGCCAATGACAAATGTATTCTGACAATTACTTGAGTAGTGGGGGTGGACGTTTTTAAAAACGGCTTCTGCGCACCCCCTCCTCGCGCCAACTTAATTGGCGTTTGCTATACATATTTCACATTTTAAATTCAAATAGCTGTGCTATTTATATACCTATGTATTATGTATGTAGATATTTATTAATGCTTTACCATAAAAAAATATTGCTTATATTTGTATTATTTTCCTGCACAATTGTTTAGGAAATATATAATTCAAATCTTTTTTCATTTTTTTGAATACATGAAGGAATTTCAAATTATAAAGTATAATTATTTTTATATTTTCTTTTGGTCACATGTAATATGCGAGTAGAATTTATCTAATTCGTGACAAATAATAAATTCTTTGTAATCAATAAAAATGCATACATATAAGGTGTAAGTAACAAGTGTTCATTTGAAAGTCAATCTAGTAGCATGTGATTTACTGAGAACATTTTGAAGTATGTCGTAAATTAAAATTTACTACTTAACCTACGAAGTCGTATATTTTGATAGTTTCATACATACAAATAAATAACAAATAATAGGTATTTATGGAAAACTATAACAAATGTTGAAAATGTTGTCCAGTTCAAGATTGCATGGTACAATTTCAAGTTGAGTTTTCATATTTTGTAATAGATTATATACAATTTAAGAAAGCTTTGGATAGAACTTTAAAACTTTTTTCTGAAACTGGTAGCCTCTTAAGAAAATCAGGCAGCCGAGCAGTTAAGAAACGTACACCTCAAGTTGCCAATCGTGTTGAAGAAATAATGGAAAATGAACCACAAACATCTGTTCGACATTTGAGTCAACAAATAAACCTTTCTGTTGGTAGAACTCACAAGTTATTAAAAAAAGATATGCAACTTTATCCATACCGTGTCACAGCAGTGCAAGAATTGTTAGAAATTGATTACGCACGTAGACTACAGTTTTGTAATTGATTTGTAAATATGAACAATAATGGAGAACTTTCGCAAAGAGTCATCTTTACTGATGAAGCATGGCTTTATAAAGCGGGATACCTAAATTCACAAAATACAAGAATTTGGAGTAGTGAAAATCCACATGTAATTAATGAAGAATCGCTACATCCAGAGAAAATTGGTGTTTGGGCAGCGATAAGCCAAAGGCGAATCTTTGGACCTATATTTTTCAGGGAACGTTAACTGTGCAAAGGTACCGTATGGAAATTTTACAACCACTTGTCAATCAGTTGCATGATGATGAACTTTAAAAATGCATATTTCCAACAAGACGGAGCACCTTGTCACTGTACTGCAGAATCTTTGGATTATTTAAGAGAATTTTTTGATGAGCGTATAATTAGTCGAAATACTGAAATTGCCTGGCCTGCACGTTCATGCGATTTAACACTTTGCGACTTGTTTTTGTGGCCTTATCTAAAAAATAACATATTTCGAACACCTATATTGAATTTGAATATGCTATAGAGAATCGAACAGAAATGCATGGAAATTAATAACAATCCAGTAATGTTGCAGAATATCATCAGAAATTTTGAACGGAGGATTTAAAAGTGCATTGATCTTGAAGGACAATATTTTCAACATTTGTTATTTTGAATAAATACCTATTATTTGTTATTTATTTGTATGTATGAAACTGTCAAAATATACGACTTCGTGGGTTAAGTAGTAAATTTTAATTTACGACATACTTCAAAATGTTCACAGTAAATCACATGCTACTAGATTGACTTTTCAAATGAACACTTGTTATATAAGTTTATGCATGTATTATACTTACAAAGTATATTTGCTTGTTGCAGAAGTAATTTTTTAGTTAAGAAAACCATAATTTAGAAATATAATATAAATTACATTATTTTCTGTATATATAAGACTATATCACTCTAAAATTATGAACCAATGAAAATGCAGGATTTTGGTGTGGTTGTCATGTATTACAGCGGTTATTCACGTATTATGACGCAAAACGAATATACGAACTCTTATATATTCGCTGCAAAAACTACTATTAGATTACTATGGTATCGCCTTTAAAAATTTGATATTACTGAATTGTCAGATTCGATAGTCATCATGGCTGGTTTCGCACAACTTTTTTCTTTTTATTATCATGATATAGTCTATCTGTATACAACTCGACACATGAAAATTCTAGAAACTCGACGTATAGCCTAAAAACCAGCACTCGACCTTTCGGTCTCGTGGTGTTTCATGCAATGCGTCTCATATAATCGAATATTTTGAAGTGTCCTGTTGTATAATGCACAAATCACACATATATATATGTGTGTGTAGCTTGATAGGCGATCCGTGTGTAATTTTGCTGAGTAAGGCATCCAAACAACGTGAGGGGAAGGAAATTAGTTATGTAACTTAAACATCACAAGGTTTGCATTTAGAAGTTGTTCTGGGGTAAGAATTTCATATGTTAACGAAAAATTTAACGTTGGCTATCTTGGTTGATTAGTATTCGCCGTATTTAAATTTTGTAATCTCGTGTTATATGTTATAAACTTTCGTTGGATTTATTGTTTGTTTGTGTAAGTAGCATTTAGGACTATGGATAATAGTGTATAGTTTTACCATTTTTTTTCTATTATTAGTTGTAGATTTTTTAGATTAATGTTAACAGGATAGTGTCATATTCTGAAACGACAAACTATACAATTTTTAAAAATACTATTGAATTTCTTTAAATTCATCTAGCATAAGAGTTGATCCTAAATATAATAAATATATTTGTATACGAATTACGTTTGTTTGTAATTTTCATTTGAATTTCCATTTTATGATATATTTTGAATTTAATTGAATCGGCCGATACTTGCTGGAAATCCATTATATGTAAATGGGATTTAAGTAAAACACTTATACAATATGAAAAACAAACATGTAAATAATTTACATATCTGTAACTATGCACATGGACAATACACCTCGTATATTCAGCATTTACTTCTGCTTAATACATATGTTTCTGCCACCTAGGCGTCCTCAGTTAAGCTAGTGAAGCAATGTATACAAATTAATACAAACCTGTTATAAACAACTGGTTTGTATCTGTATTTAAATTTACTGAAATAGCCCGCATAGATCAAGCAAATTCCGTCCTATAAGAAGACAACTATTTAATAATTGACATCTTACGGGCGAAAGAGACTTTGTCTGGAGGGCTACCTATCGTTCGAACAGCTAAGCTGCTACGGGAAACGATAAAATACGTATGTAGATGTAGTCCATTAACAACCAGCCAGATGGCGGTAAATATACAAAAAGGTTTTGTTTAAGTATGACAATACGTTAAGCACGTATAAAGCGTTTGTACAATGTGAAACAAACATGTAAATAATTTATTTACATGTTTGTTTCATATTGTACAAACGCTTTATACGTGCTTAACGTATTGTCATACTTAAACAAAACCTTTTTGTATAAAACACTTATACTAATTTTCAGTATATATTACACTTTATTATATATAATAATAAATAGACGACATGTTTCGCTACGATGTAGCTTCTTCAGATCTTATATTACTACTGAACACGCTCTTCACAAATGTATGGCTTTTTTCTAAACTATTTCAATGGGTTGCACTTGTCTACATTAGAATCGTCTCTCTATATCGGTAAGAGACGATTCTAATGTAGACAAGTGCAACCCATTGAAATAGTTTAGAAAAAAAGCCATACATTTGTGAAGAGCGTGTTCAGTAGTAATATAAGATCTGAAGAAGCTACATCGTGGCGAAACATGTCGTCTATTTATTAATATATATAATAAAGTGTAATATATACTGGAAATTAGTATAAGTGTTTTACTTAAATCCCATTTACATATATTTTGAAGATATTTAAGAAGATGGAAAAGAATTAAACAGAGTATGGAGACAAAGAATGTTTCATTTGATTAAATTCTGCATTGACTATGTCTAAGAAGTTCATGTAATGGGTTCAGAAGTTAATCGAATGAAATATTATTTTCCCTTAATACATAAAATTTAAATAACCCCCAATAGTAATTTAACTACAGCTATGTTGGTTGCATACACAATTATCCCCTTTCCCCGCATGGATCCCAGTTCACAAGCTATACATAGGGATCTATTTTACTATTAAGTTACACATCTATATTATTACTGATCTGTGGTATAATATATGATTATTCTAATTAAGAATATATTTAAATTAATCAGTTATGAACGTATCCTACAACGATATTTTTGGACTGTCCGTAACACATGATGTTTGTATTTTCGCGCAAATTGGTGTCAACAGAAAACGTGTGAACTCTAATAAATATAATGTAGGTACTAACTTTGTTGCGAGAAGTTCGTTATTTTCCATAATAAGATTTTCAACTTCTTTTCCCATTCCTGTGAAAAAAAAATATTGTAAATATATTTTCTCTGATGTGTTTATTAGTAGTATTGATTGTGAAAATCTAGTATATTATGACAAGATGCAAAAAAGTATAGAAAAGAATTTTTATATCTCTAGCATTTATTCAAGAGTATCTCAAAGTTGAGATTTAATGTATGTGTATAAATATAATTTTGAAAGGATCTATTTTTATCAAAAATGTCGAAAGTAGCAAATACGACAAAGGAAATCTTTAGTCTAAAAATTATTGAATTGTTTTGAACTTCAAACTTAAAAATTTGCATTCAAACTATCTTTAAACCGCCAAGTAGCGAATTTCTAAAGCAAAGGCGTTTAAAGAAAACCCTCTAATTACCTCTCTAATTATGATATGCTAAATCAATTTACTTAAATCTCTTTTCTACATACTATATATTCATTAAACGGTCCTGACTAAACAATTTAACTTATCCTAGTATAATATGACGTTGCTTTGCTTAGTGTTACTAATAATACAATATTTTGGATTTCACTGTAATAATCCACATTTCGCTGTTCATACTACTAGCTATTACAGATTCTGGAAAAGCTGGTACTGAAATGTTTATTAGAACGCTAATACAGCGAAATCTGGAAGAAGATTGTATTACATGTAAAGAATTTGTGTCAGGCGAATTCACGAATTGTTCTCGCCGCAGAAGGAAACAAGTAGTCTTTTTGAAACTATTTTACTTTTCAATATATATTTTTTGTTGTGTCGACTTAATTTAGGGAATAAAAATGATCGCTGGAGGCCATACTTTGAGAATATAGGGCTACTGTATTCTCCAATTTCGAGTGTGAATCGAAGTGTATTTTCCCGGTGAAACAAAATACCTGTTCACTTTTCCCTATCCTTTTTCTCTTGTTATTTCACCAACTTTCAGTATAATAGTTTTAGTTCTTGAACGCTAATAGGGTTATAACATGGTCTGTTACTACTTAAGCCTTACAGTACATTAAGATGCTCGCGTGATTAGCACAACAAACAAGCCTTCACGAAAGAACATAATTGATGTTGTAGACTGTACCAGGGTTCGAATTCGGGTTATCAGATTCATAATCTACGGCTTACCTGTTAGACCAACATGGCTCTATATTTGCCTTATAATATAGGCTGCAGGCGCGGCTCGTGATGACGTATTTGGGAGTTCAAGTACAATGATGCGAGTGCCTCGTGTGTTATCGGTGTTTACTAAGAAAACGTTACAGTTAGTACACGAGAATACACGAAGCACTCGCATCATTGTACTTGCACTCCCAAATACGTCATCACGAGCCGCGCCTGATAGGCTGGAATTGTGCGCCTATGTGGTAAATAGTTAACCTGATATTTTCGTAGAGATGGCATTTCATACTTTGTACTTTTGACTCTAGATCAAAGAGATGGACACAGATTTCATCCTGTTACAAATCTTTTCAAACATTTTTCGGATCTGTATTAATGATCATCGAATTTACCTCTGCTTGCCGTTTTTAAGAAATTGTTAGCATTCTAGACATCAGGCAGATACTTTTCTAAGACCCAATATGTCTAGTAAAATGATTCTTTTTCTAATAGAATTTTATTGCAATCTTTCGATTGTTAATGACTATGTCATGGATTCTCTGGATGTTTCCGTACCTGCACCTGGTTCATCTCTACAAGACTTCTGAATTTAAAATTTCCTATATATTATTAGGAATTTCTTGAAGTGACAAACGCTTTTCAGATACATTTCATGGTAGTTCTCGTTTCGATTTTATTCATGTTTAAATAAACGTGCATATCACTAGAGGGTTAAAATTAACAGACACTTGAAAGTTTCAAGTTTAAGTCCGCGAAGGTGAAGGAGACTTTTTGTACCGCGGTAGTGCCCATCAGGGTATTACAGACGCCATTGATCGTGAGTGTGTCTAGTATAGTTCAGTATTCTACATTGACGTGCATAAACGTCAAATTAGTGACTGTCAACATGAATCAAACAGAAGCATCTAGTATTATAGCACAACGTATTATTATTAAATTTTTGTCTAACAAACATATTAAAATAAGTGAAATTTTGCGGCGATTGCATAAACAGTTCGGCCTAGAGACGCTATCGTGGGTTTAGGTGTTTAAATAGCATAAGTTGTTTTGTATGTGCCACAATTAAAACCCATCCTTATCGTTCACGCACTAGCCAAACTCCGAAGAATATTTACCGCATTTGTGACTTCATTCCTGGAGTACGGCGATTCCTATTGCACGAAATGGCTGCAACGAATGGCATTAGCATTCATAGAGTGGAAACAGACAAGACTTTCGAATCGGTACGAAATGGAGGGAGACCCTTATTTAAATCTTTTCTAATGTGTGATAAATCTTAGGTGGATCACTACACCCCTACGTCAAAGCGTTTCATTATGGAGTGACGTTTGAAAAATTAAGATTTTTCCCGTGGAAGCAAAAACTCGATTACCGACAGGTAAATTTATTCCAAACGTTTTTGGAAATTTCAAGGGCATAATCATAGGGTTTATTGTTTTTCTTTGTGAACGTACTATCAATTAAAAAAAGTAAAGACGGTGTATCGACTAAAATAACGTGTAATCCCAATACACAGTGCGTTACTGCTTCAAAACAATGCCAGACCACTCATCGCCTTACTAAGATAACAAAGTCTTGTAAATTTTCATTGGGAATTTTTTTAATAATCGCCTTATTGCCGAAATCTTTTGCCTTGTGTTTAGATCACTAAAGAAGGCATTAAAAGGACCGAAAGTTGAAAGTGGCATGCAGATAGAAAAATTAATATGCAATTGGCTTCATCGTTGTCCTGTTAGTTTTTATAATACTAACATTAAAAGCTTACCATTTAGATTAGATTACTTAAGGCGGTTGTAAGGCCTATTCCACTGCGATCTTTCTAAATCTACTGTGGTCCTCACGCCTTGCTAGAATACTTCCTCTAGCCCTGCTCTTTTAATTAAGTTTAGCAGATTGGAGAGCGGTTCTTTTAATTATAGTTCCGCTTTAGGATATTGATCTCCCATTTGTCGAAACCGTGTTTTTGTCAAACCTTCACATTGGAATAGTTCATGAAATATGATTTTCTCTTCTTCTTGGTAAAATCTACGTACCGTTTCTTCTGTCAACCCTACATTGTTCATATGTTTATTGAGTTTATAATACCCCGTTAACAGGCCTACTATCATATTAACAAACTCTCTGTCTCCACCTATCTAGATCGATTTTCTGTTTTTCATGGCTGTTTTAATAATTGTTTCGCAATGCCAAAGGAAGGCCCTGGTCCTATCAAGGCTGTAGACGAAGTCTGTTGAGCCAATTGGTCTGCCAATTTTCAAGTTGGCTGGCGAAAATTTATAGAACGTGATGGAACACATGTAGAAAAATAAGCATTCATTCTATTACCCAAATATTTATACAATACATTTATTAATATTAGTAAAGTCTCTTTCATACTTAATCACGCTTGTAAAAATTACGATTTTTTTTCATTTATCAATCGAAGTCTGTCAATATTAAAGAAATAATTCATGAACTCCCATCGTATTTGTTAACCAAGCTTGAAAAAAAGATTTGATATTACTTTTCCATTATACGAGTAAAAGATTGATAACTTTCAAATAAGCCTGGAAATATCAAATATTTAGCAGAAATTGTTTTACATAATTGTATTTTGTATCCCCTAGAGTTCTTAGGTGAGATACGAGATCAGAAATGCCTCGATTTTACGAGTATTCTGTTAAGTGTTGATATATTTTCCTTCAACAACTTTCTATTGAACAATTTAGCTTTCAGTTTTGCAAAAATCGAATGAAGAATAATTTTATGTGTCTCATATTGAAAAAAATATTAACTTTTTATATTTATGTATATCGATGCTAGTTTTTAACTTGCTCTAGTACGTATCTGATGAAGCCACTGTGTTGACGAAACAATTGTCGTTTTACGATCACACAAATAAATAAAGTGAAGATTTTAACTATCAGTTTTATTTTTATTTTAAATTTGTTTACTTTATGCGTAATAACATGTTATTAAAAATAAGTTTGACGTGTTTTTGCATATTTTTGGAATTTCTATAGGGGCCGAAATATAGAGGGTGGTACGTTTTCAAAATGACACCCTGTATTAATAAATAATAATTATTCTGCTGAACATTTGAATCAGTTACATCATTTATTCAGTACCGTTTAATACTATTATTGCCAAATCGTATCGTGATTATGAAAATGGTATTTATATTGTTATTTCTTACAATAGTCTATGATGCGTTTGTAATCGAGCTTAACATAATAAGTAAAGAACGGACATTCTTACCACATGACTCGGCGTAATTCAATGAAGTATTTGTTGTCTTACACGGCCATCTGGTCCGTTGCGATTACAATGGACAACACAGCGATTGTATTCGGAGGATATATTCCATTAAACGCAATCCGGAATTGGAAATGTTTATAAACTTCGCCGAGTACATCCCGCCGTAATACAATAAAGTATTTGTGTTTGACTTTCTCGGCCACCTGATTTTTCGCAGCGTTAACAATGAACAACGGCTATTGATTCGGAGAACTTAGTCATGTGGTAAGAATGTCCGTTCTCTAATAATAAGATAATAATAACTACATAATGTCAAGAGTAATTCAAACGTCCGTTGTTATTGAAGTTAAATGTTTCCATTTCCCGTTAGAAATTACATACATACTTATTTTTCAAAACGTTCATTGTTTGGCTGATAATAGTATAAAAGTCAAAATTAAAACTGAAAAATTGATATGCAATTATAGAAAGGAAAGCATTGGTTAGTAAAATTAGTTTTAATCCTTTCTATGGACAACGAAAAATCAGGAACATAAGTTTTGACTAACTTCAGATCTGTAAAAAGTAGTTTCAAATTCGAAAAGCGGCCGTGTTTATTGCTTTGTTCCGATTGCATGCAATTCCCATGTATTCGGAAAAATAAAAAACAGCAAAGAAAATGGTAAAAAAATAAGTACTGTTATGAATTTTTGTTGTTTTTTAATTTAATCTCAACTTTTGAATTTGAATATCTCTGAACGTTACATCTTGCATAGGAATTTGTAGAAAGATATGTACAGTTGCAGTCCTTGAAAACTCAGACACTTGATTTTGACGTGAAACTGGGTTCATCAGAAGGAAACAAGGCACAAGGAGATATAAAAAATATCAAATCATAATAAAAATGTGTAATTGGTGAATTTTCTAAGAGAAAATCCTTTTGCAAATTTTCTAGGTTTTACAAGAACCGGATGCAAAAGGATTATTGTAAGATTAATAAGATTTTCCTAACCGAGGCAAATAAAATGCTAAGACTACGTTTTACTCAACAATATGTAAACAATCACAATAACTGCTGGGAAAACATTGTTTTTTTGGACGAAAAGACTTTTGGTCCTGTAGCAATGCACGTGTTCCAATATACTATATGAGCAAGTAAAAATGGCGCGTAAAATATTGTTAAAGTTAGCAAAAACCTGAATCTTCGGATATAGCTTCCGTTGCTTCCTGCTCCTGTGTTCTGCTGGTTTTCACAACGGGAAACTGGATAATATTTCTGCGATGGTCCCTCGGGATGACTTGAGTTTTTTAGAAATCTCCAAGTCCGACGGCGGCTTGCTCGGATGACCGGTTTCGAGCGTACCAAGATGCTGGTCGTTGCACGGTGAAACTTATGGCGGGTAATTAACGTATTGAAACTTTAAAAATTCGTAGTTCGTGAACTAATTGGTCGGCAGATGGTAAACTTTGTCTACAGGTAGATCGTAGGTGTGAGTAACGTTGTGTGTCAACAACATTTCGACGTAGTTTAATATGTAATAGCTGTAATAATATTAAGCATACAATACTAATGCACTAAAACTCTATCTCGAACAAGATCAAAGAAAAAAAAAATTAATAAATGCTGCAGCGCTACCCCTTCTGAAGCGTAATGGTAGGAGTTGTAGATATGATGATGCATACTGTAAGTCAGAAGTCAGTCTGTTATCAACTTCCGTGAATGATAGCTTATTCAAATCACGAATTAACAGGTGTCTTATTATACGGTGAAACACGTGAAAATGTTAAGAACTACTAGACGTATTTATGAAGGGCGGTTTCTGAACCGAAGATGTCCATCAAATAATTTAATTTTACAAACCGTGTATAGATTGAGAGATCGCGGTATATTGTATCCAAGTCATGAAGGTTGCGGCTATGAAAGACCACATGGGGTAGTAGATGCGTAGGAAGAAATTTTGGATATTGTAAATGAAAATCCAAGCATAAGTACCCGAGCAGCCGCAAGAGCGGTAGGGGTTTCACACACAATAATTCATAACATACCTCGAAGTAATTTATTACAATCCCACCACGTTCAACGTGTCCAAGAATTTACGGAAGCCGATCGCCTGTCGCAAATTAACTTTTGTAGATGGTTTAATCGGAAACACCACAAAAACGTATTTTTCCAGCTGCGGCCCATATCCATGAAGACTGAGCCGTGTTCAATAATGTCTTTCGAAAGTTTACCGATCGGTTAAAAGTTTGTATTTACGCAAATGGCAGCCACATTGAACATCTTTAAGCATTCCACCTGTTTCACACAAATCTGCCCGTTTTAGGACAAAGAAATTGTCATTAAAAAAAAGAGGTAAATAAAACAGAATAAAAAATATGAGCATTTGATTAAAAATTACAAATGTAATTTTTTATTTGATGGCGTGAATTAAATATAAAGACAACTAAATTGCGAATTCCATATCACCACAAAGCTCTTATATCGTTCAAAATTTCTAAAGAAACTCAATATTGTATAATTTTCGGGATATTACAAAGGCCAGGCCTTGACCTACTTATAAATAATAACAGAACAGCTGATGCATAAAAAATTTAGATCTAGGAAATGAATGAATATATGTTTACAAAAGTTTTCACACAAAGACTCTGTGAATGTGAAAAGGATTTTTTGGTGAACTTGAACAAATAAATGCCTATTTGTTTATTGAATCGACAACTTATAAGTAGAGAACGGACACGCTTACCACATGACGCAAAGCCCAGTGCAGTACTGGCGAAAGGCTGTATTTCTAAAATATTTAATTTTATTTATATAATTGGAAAATATACGGGTGGTGATCTATCTATCTAAAATTACGAAATACATATTTATTAATTAATTTTATTTCTATAATTGGAACATTTTTATTTGTTCATTTTGTCGTTCAAGTTGAGTAAAGGAGTATTAATATTGACTAGCAATAGTTTCTCAAGGTTTTCTTCTGTCAATTTTGTTCTCTTTGAATTAAGTACATCCTTATAAATAGAAAACGTCCTTTCTACATGGCAACTGGTTATAGGTGCATACTGGAAATATTCTTTTATTTCTTCATATTTAGTCGTTAAATTTTGTGGAATTGTCTCCATACATAATTGCTGCAATGTAATTAAATCTGGATTTATATTAAGAATTGCTTCAAACTTTTGCCGAAGGCCACATCCGAAGTCACTTGGAATACTTTTCAAGTTATTAACAGCCACATCTAATGTGGTTAATCCGTCATTTAATTTAAGATTTGGATTTTCAAAACAAGTAATTAGTTTTGGCAATTTTCCAAAGTGTTTTTTAAATTTGGAATCTGTGTGAGCTCCTTGCACTCACCAATACTTCTAGCATCCTCCTTTAGCAGTGTGACGAAATGTTTTAGACTATCGAAATTCTCAGCATAATAACTAGTAGCTTTCAGCCATGTTCCCCATCTAGTTATTAGTGGAGTGGGAAGCAGTGACAGAGATGGAAATTTTTCCCTGAAAAGAGCTACTCTCAGTGGTGCTTTTCTGAAAACTTTTTTAAAAGCTGATACAAGTCTATCAACTTCCGGAAAAGTGCCTCTGATATATTCAGATTCTGTGGAGAGCATGTGCTACACAAGTAATATGCAGCATATTTGGATATGTTTTCTTCAATAGTCTGCCTGTTTTTAACATATACGCAGCACTATCACTGACAAATAAAAGTATTTTTTCTATGTACGTGGCGTCCGAATGAAGCATTTTTTGCATATTCTCCTTAATGGTTTCAGCAACTGTTTCCGCATCAACTCTATTTATAACACTTGTTGCCAGTGGCGGCTCTTGATGACGTACTATGTGCGCTGCTGCACGGATGAGACAACTTCGAACTATTTCGGAAGATTTCGGTACGGTTACTTGCTTCTCTGTATATATGAAAGCTTAAACGAAGCAGTCTCATCCGTGCAGCAGCTCACATCGAACGTCATCAAGAGCCGCCACTGCTTGTTGCTATTACATATGAGTTATAGGGAATAGTTGGATGTAGTACACCAGCTACAACATTTACCACACAGCGTCCTAACATATCCACCGTTTCGTCGGCGGTTATCCATATGTATTGATTTAAAAGATGGCTTCTAATGCGTTCTACTGTTCTCGTATAGCACCTAGAAACATAATATTTACGTAAAGTTGATTCATCAGGAACATTTCGACCAGTATATTTTTTCAGAAATGTCTTCAAAATTGGATTGTTCAATTTAAATAATGGAATATTAGCTGCCATAAAAGTTTCACAGAGTTCTTCGTTAAAATTGTCAGATTCCAACGGGTTCAATTTTTTTTCGTGAAAAGGAAAGTATAAACGCCAATTAAGTTGGCGCGAGGAGGGGGTGCGCAGAAGCCGTTTTTAAAAACGTCCACCCCCACTACTCAAGTAATTGTCAGATACATTTGTCATTGACGTTTGACGGAACATAATGTCTTTGCTAGGGGATCATAAAGTGATACACGCTCAGAGGTTAGAATTATCTGACATTTGATGTAAAACCAAATACAAACCTCCCCACTACTTTTAATCCTGCGCGAACTTACCCCTCCTCGCGCCAACTTAATTGGCGTTTGCTATACGTGCTATTTCTCTTACGAAATACGATAAACTTATTTATTTTATCTACGTACACGACACCACTGAAAACACTATATTCTCCGAATACAATAGCTGGGTTTTCCAGTGTTATCGCTGCGAGACCAGGTGGCCGAGTAAGTCAAACAAATACTTCATTGAATTACGCCGGGATGTACTGAGCGACGGTATACACAATTCCAATTGCCGATTGCGTTTTATGGAAATTGCATCCGTTCTCTACTTATAAGCATATAACTTCTATTTATTTAGATTCGACCTTAATACAGGGCCGTATTTGAAAAGTTTATGTTCCTAAATTTCCGTAAAAATTCAAGTTTCGATAGAATAATTTTTTTTTTTATTTGAATTGCTGTCTTACGTATCTATTATATATTAGCGTACATCGGGATATTTCATTTTCACCCTGCATAGACCAATTGGCGAAAGAGATACAGAACAATACGTTAGCAAATGCAAACGCAGTGGATGATTTTCAGTCAATATTTGGGAGTGGATAAGTGGATAATTGGGAATATGTGTTGTCATTGAGGAAAGACTCGTAGCTATTGTATACAGAAATATTCTTGAACAATACATGTTGCCGTCAGTAATTCCGGTTTTCGGCAACAATTTTATTTTTCAATATAACTGCAGAAATCAAACGGCGCATCTTAGAAATTTTTTAGAAGCTAATGGAGTGCAGAGATTGCTTTAACCAGCGAGCAGCCCGGATCTAAGAAAATATTTGGGGGATCATGGTCAAGAAAATTAACGACAAAATTTGACCACAAAACCGGGAAGAATTGATTCAAACCATTTCAAACCGTTAGAATGTGTGCAGAGTACAGTATCGTCAATGCCAAGACGCCTCCAAGGCGTTATAAATTCCGGTGGTGCTACAATAAAATATTAACCTCTGTTTTTTTAACACTAATTTTGAAGTAAAGATTTGTATTCTGATATTCGAAATGATATTTTTTAAATTTAAGTAGAACAGGATACGATCTGCAGTTTTATTAATCATTTTTGTAAATTTACTATTTTTGCAATACATTTTGCATTCTACGCCAATGATTGGTTTGATAAACGTTTAAAAGAGTTCACACAATTTAAAATATTTTTGTAGATAAGTGTCGAGTTTTCAAGTGTCGTAACTGTACTGTTTAGATGTTAGACTAAAGAATATCAAATAATAGGAGAAACGTCTTTAATTCTTTTTTTTCAGACTTTAGTTAGCTTATCAATACAAAATTTGTATAAAGTATAAGAAGTAGTTTATATGCAACTTAACATATAAATAACAATATTTTATAGTAATACTAAAAGCATTTTAATAAAACATTCTCAGTCAGAGAAATTTGCAGCGAAAAAGTGTATTTTAATAAAATATTACAATTTAAGTTCGAGTATATTTACTAAGAAGAAAGCACTTTGTATATTTTTAGACCTACATATATTAAAAAGGCGTGCATAAAAGCTCTAAAAATTTCATGCTAGAATAAAAGCGGCTCTCGAAAAGTATGAGATATTCTTGTTTTAATAAAGGCTATTTAATATTAATAGAAAAAAATATTTAAAATAATTGGAGTAAATTAATAGAGTAGCATGAGTATCTTTCTTGAAAAGTATATTATTAAAGAAGTTTTAAAACACAATGTATACATAACATTGTGTCCACGGATGTTTTTGCAAAATAAGAAGAACCTTTTTATTTTACATTTTAGAAAAAATGTAGTGTTCACCTACAACAATGATGGAAAAAGTTACAAACTGTCTCATTTATTTAAATTTAGAAAATATGCTTATTATGAAATATTACTTTGGGAACAACCAGAAATCTGAAGGTGCCAAATCAAGACTGTACGTACCGTGGGTACGAAATAACCGTGAACTTCAGGTTCATCACTGTCTTTATTGTTTCGTTGCCGCAATGCGATCTGGTGTTATCGTAGTGTAAGAAAAAATACGTTCTTTCTGGCCTTATTTTGCGGATACAATCCCTTTAGTGATCGTAAAGTTTTGCGGGATATTATTGAATTAACCGTTGATCCTTTCGGCAGATATTCGGTATGAAAGCCTTCCTTTGCATCCCAGAAAATGCTGAGCATAACTTTCTGCGCTGAAGGAACTCTACACGGACAGTAAGGATGACGATAATTTATTGACTGCCGCTTCTTTTCGGGGTCATTATAATGACCCCAAGGTTCCTCCTAGGTAGTGATGTTCATGAGAAAATCATCTCCTTTAGCTCGATACTTCTTAAGAACTTCTTGACAAGTGTATTTTCTTTATTCTTTCATGATATCTGTTAATTGTCACGGGATCCATCTGGCGCAATGTTTCTGTAATTCAACGTCTGAACAATGCACTGGGCCCTTTCCTAACTAATACCTAATTGCCTAGCAATTTGTTTTTGCGTAATCCGGCGATTTCCTTGAATAGTGCCTTCACTTGCTTTTGATTCCTCTCATGCGTCACTGATATTGGTCAACTTGATCATTTCACCTCTGTGACAGAGTTTTCCACGTCGAACACATTGGCGACATCCTTCCCGTCCATATAATCGTTGCCATAAACAGCTTCTAAGTGTATGTAAATTTCCATGGGCGCGCAACTTTCCAGCGTTAAAAATTCTATCACGGATCGTTGCTTGGTATGCACCTCACAAATAAAACGCATGATAAACGGTATTGTTACTCAACGAGGGTACACAGGAAAATGTAATTTTACATGCTAAGATGAGATACTCGAAATTACCGTTTGCAGGTTTGAACTTGTTCTATGCCCACTACTCACACAATGCCGTAATTGGGGACCTTACATATCAATGCCTTCGTATGTATTCTAAATTTAAAACCATAAATGAGGCAGTTCGTAAAATATTATTTTTGTAGGTTCAAATGCTAGCTTTTTTTAACAATACATTTTCTCCTAAAACGTAAAATAAAGTTTTTTTTATTTTCCAGAAAATTCCTGGATACTTTTTATACAAATTAGGTGGTACCTTTTTACTTACACATACCGAGTGTTTCACTAAAATTTCTCAATATTAATTTATTTATTGTCTTATTTGACACCAATAAAATAATTACATATATATCAAGAGCTTCGTTCACATATATATTTACCATTTTTTTAAGAACAATAGCCATAATAATTTAAAATTGCGCTATATGTATATACCATGTGGCCGCGTGCGTCTGCACTATAGCGAAACCTGTAGTGTAAGAAAAACACACAGAGGTGTCCGTGTGTTAGAACGGTAAAGAAGTAGACGCAATGTTCCAATGGATTACAAGAGAGCCTAGTATATCGCATATCCCTATGATTCACTCGTATTTGTCCAATAAATTCACATTTAGACGGTGTAGTCGCGCAAGCGCATTAGCTGTCGCTCCCGCATATGGGTGTTAGTTGCAATGTTTATATCGTCAGGGGAACTACTCGCTCACAATATTTAATAAACCGCGTTGTTGGTGTACGTAACGGTCATTTAAAAAATGGAGTATTATACACCGGAGCAAAAACTCTTTATGATTAAACAATTTTACGGTGGTAATTCCGCGGAAGTAACTCGAGCTTTATTTGCAGCTAATTACCCTGAAAGTCAAATTCCCAATGCAAGCACCATTCGTAGGACAGTTAATCGGTTCGAAACTACATTTTCTATAGTAACTAATAAAAGTAAAGTTGTTCCGGATAAGAATATAAGTGATATAGAAATTCGAGTATGTGCTTTAGTTGAAGTAAATCCCACTATGTCGTCTCGATAAATTGCCCGCGAATTGGGTATCAGCAAAACAACGGCTCAAAATATTTTACGTACTAATAAATATCGTTCATACAAATTTACAAGTTCACAAGTACCTTTTCCCGATGATTATTATCGCCGTATGCAATTTTGCGAAAGATTGATATATAAATATCACGAAAATTAATTCTTATAATACGCCCGCTGTCGGTGTGGCATTTCAAGTTGGCACGCCCATTATAGTCGACCAGTAGTTACTAATACATGCATCGCGCTATCGATGGCGGCCACACGGTATATTAAGACTTCAACTAAGAAAAAGGTGTAAGTTTTTATGAACAGGTGTATATTATTTACTGTAGTTATTACATTAAATGACTTTTAATAACCGATGAGTTGAAGTACGTCTGTCCACTAATCAAAATCAGAATTTATTTTGAATGTGGAGGAAGATCATATACTTCTATCTCATTTACTAAGAGCATCTTTGTGTCATGAGAGAACAGTATAATATTAAATTTCACTTGTAGACAACTTGTATATACATATAGGCATTTCTTAGAAATCATAGAAAGTAGGAACACAAGTTCATTTTAGACGTTTTGTTGAGCATTCAAGACAATTTCAGGACGCCTAAAAGGAAGATTGCTACTAGCCAAGAGCGGCTCATGATAACGTACTGTGGGGGCATGTACATTGATGCGAGTGCCTCGTGTATTTTCGGTGTTTACTAAGAAAACGCTACAGTTAGTACACGAGAATACACGAAGCACTCGCATAATTGTACGTGCCCCCACAGTACGTCATCACGAGCCGCGCCTGCTACTATCGTGGGATATTCGTTATTTTCACCTAAAACTTGAATGTACACTTACTAATAAGTAGGTATGTTTAATATGCGCATTTACAAACAATAAGTTCGAGAAACCTCAAGATTTACTTTTCAAAATATCAAATGGGAATTTTGTCTGAATATCTGTATGATTCTGGACAGCAGATCAATACAAATTATATTAACGACATCAAAAAGCCAAAGTAATTATGGTACAGTACTTGAAAAATAATGTAAAGTGAAGAGATCAATATGAGTCAATATGAGGAAGTATGTATCAATTGTAGATATGTATAAGGAGGTTGATACGTATATCTGTCATAATACAGTCGCGAGCAATAAATTCTGGCCGCCAATGCCATACAAAATTATGTCATATTTTGACAAATTTATTGTCATCAATTACCAACAAGCTGTCAAATATAAATTTTATTTTGAATTGTTAAGAAATTTTTTAGTCATGGCACCAATTTCTTGCTTTAATAAAGTTATAGCATTTCCTAGTAAGTAAGGCGGTGAGGGGAGATTTTTGGAAAGACAAGTGAGTTCTGAACGATCTCGACCATCCACTGCGGTGGACAATCTTATCTAGGTCCAAGATATTAAAAATAACCCTTTTCTAAAAGCAACAGAGGCAATTATTTATTCTAACTTTCCCGCATCCGTTTTCACCGCACGACGTCGAATTCGAGAAGCGAATTAAAAAAATTACGCTGCTGTTAGAAAGATCCAACTCACAGCTTGACGCAAAGAATCCAGATTGGGCGTTGCATTACAGTACCTTGCGAATAACAATAACTTTTGTGAGCACGTAATTTTTAGTGCGGCCTTTCAGTCATGCCCACTCTGGCTAAGTTAGAACATGTAGACCAAGGTATCGGCGGTATGATGCAAAATAAACACAAAAGGTTGAAACCAGCCGCCGATTCTATGTGAATATATGGGCATGGATTTCTACAAATAGTCCTGGGGTCCTTGCATCGAGAAGAACGTTTCACAAGTGACATTTATATTAGGGTTTTGGAAGATGTGATGCAAGTATTTCCAGAAGGCGACTTTATATTTCAACAGGACAATTGTCCAGTCCATACTGCTCATAGGGTAATAGAATGGTTGCAAAACTACAATATAAATATACTTGAATGGCCAAGTTTGAGTCCTGATTTGAACCCTATAGAAAACATGTAGGGGGACAGGGAATAGGAAGAAACTTTTGGCCGTTATACGTATAACTTGGAATGATCTTCTGCAATGTTATTTCAGAAATTTATACTTGCCTATGCCCAACCGCTTAAATAAGTTATTCAAGTGAACAGCGATATGATCAAGTTCCAAGATCTTGTTTATTTATTTCTAGTCTAATAAACTGAATTCCATTTCTTATTTAATGTCTTTATTGTATTGTTGTACCAATATTCATCGTATTTAACAAGTATCTGGCAAATGGAAAATAATGACAAAGTTTGATAAGGTTAACACATGTTGTTAACATAATGTTAACACATGTACTTTATAATACAAATCAAAATAGATCACTATCATTCTCACAATTTGCTTTATTGCGTTACAAAAAACGAGGGCTTCTAATGGAAAACCCGTGTCCTCTCAGCGCAAGTTCAAAAGCTCCACAAAAACGTACACAATTAATTATAATGTTCAGTACATATCGATTGTACTTAACTTTCTCGTTGTGCAATGCTATATATTTCTTCGATATGCACTATCCATCTGAGCAGCAATATCCACATTCCCAAAAAGCGATAATTGGACTACATTTTTCATATGCCTTTGTGATATACTGTGTTTTTTAATTCGATCGCTTGAATGATTTAAATCAGTTAAACCCATTTTCGTCCATAATTCTTCACCTTCAAATAGTAAGCAAGGAAAGCAGAATAATGCAGTTTTTATACTACAACCGCAAATCCACAATTGTTTATTATAAATATCCTTATTAAATAGTCTATTAAAAGTTCGCGTCTTACTGGAAATCGTTTGTTTCAGATTTAAATTCGGAACAGGTCTGCCCAACCGCTTTATTTCAATTTTTTCGGCATACGTTCTTTTATAGAACGGATCCACTATTAAACTCTGCACTGAATTCATTATTATTTAAAAATAAAGAGCATAAACACTTTTAAACACACAAATACAACTTTTTTATTCGCTTTTATACCGTTGCACCGTAAGCAAGAAATACGTCTAACGTTTTGGTTGCACTGCGGCTGGAACACTATTGTCGTTTATGGAGATATACCCGAAAGACGTTCGACAAAGTTCGTCAGCCGTATAGGGATATATACGTTCGTGGATTGCAATGAGTCTGCAAACCAAGTGTGTTATTCTCTCATTTATTTAACGTATTCATATCCAATTAGATATACCTATTATAAGTAATTTATTCTGTGAGGTAGTACAAATTTTTAATTTAAAAAATGTAGAATTACGCTTTTTTTCATTAAATTAAATCTATTAGTTTTGGTGGTTGCGCAAACTTGCAAACCATAGCAGAAACCGCCACTGGACAACAACCTAAAAAAGGTTTTGACGGAAACATACAAACTGTTGGATATTATATGTACAACGCCCATGTCGATAGTAGATTGTGAACGATGTTTTTCCACCCTCAAACGCATTAAAAGAGAAGCACAATGTCATAAGACCGACTGAATGCATTGGCGGTCCTATCAATAGAAAAGAAGTTCATCCAGTCTATCCTGGATTTTGACAACAATGTCATAGACATCTTTTCCAGCATGAAAAATAGGAGAATGGATTTTATGTACAAAAAATAGGTAAGTTTCTTTTATGCCCACCCTATTTCATAACTCACGACCCGCTACTGTATATGATCAAAATTATACTCGCAGGTAAATTTATATTTTACATTGAAAATACACTGAAATAAATTATTTTGGTTATTATATTTCATATTACTGCAGAAATGATCGGGAGGCCATTGACTAAATAACCCAATTAAGAAGTCGCCACTAGTAAATTAGCTCATGTATTATTCAAAACTGGTGGGGTTTTACCCACTCATGTATGTTTCAATTATTGTTTCATGTATTATTTTAGTTTACTTTTATATTTATCCATGTAATGGGGAAATATATTTTTTTAGCAGACATTTTTATCTTAAATTTTACAAATCGCGGCGTTTATGTCCTGTTTATCGATGGTTCATATGAATAAAATTTTATGTGGCTCTAGGTAATTAGAAGACAATTAAGATGAGATGATAAACATGCTCGTTATAAGATTGAGAAATTTTTGTGGTACACTCGATACATATTAAAAGTATTTAATTTGTAACTATAAATTAATCATTTTGATCCCTAAAAAGCGAAAAAGGGTACTTACCATAAAAATTGTCACTAACTGCAAATGAAGTCCGCGTAAAGCAGCATTCAAAACAAGAAAAATTAGATTATTAGAACAAATAGCGATGACATCCTTTATTTTAATGTTAGTTTATGCAAAATATATACATGCGAATAATATTACTGAGATTTCAAAACTACTTTCTTTACCTGATGATGCATATTCTCCAGGATGTACCCAACCGCCTATGAAAACACAAACTTTTGTAGGAAAAAATATAACTTTCATTTTTAAATGAATCTTTAACTGAACGTCATCTTATTAGTACAAACCACAACCTCACCCTCTAATTATTTTGATGTATAAATATTATATAACAAGATAAATTACACAACTTTTACAAAATATGGTATTTAAATGAGTAATGTACATATTTGATATTACTAATAAAAAGATGAGCATTGTATGGTATTTAATTATTTGCTTGATAAATTACTTTCCTTAAATTTTACATAAATTAATTTTAACGTACACTTTTTTATATCTAAGAATTACAATTTGTGCCTGCTGATTAAATATGAAAATGAAATATTGGTGACCACGTGAGTTAGTTTGTCTTATGAGGAATTAATATAGTTAGTCTAACTTTTAGGAGTGATTTATTATTGGTTTTTGTCTTTCAAGTGATTTATACAGTTGGTTGTATTTTAATAGATTATATACTCCGTTCACTCTAAGTTCCGAAATTCGATAAATTAAGGGGATTCAGGAAGGCATCATAATATCGAACTTCACTATCTACATTATGCGATAATGCCATTATTAAAAATCAAATGTATTCGCGTATTACCCCCTCCAAAACGCACATTTGCAACATAAAAATCGCTGTTGACAATTAACATTTGACAATAAAATTTGAAGTTGTTTGAATTAATTGCTACCAGGTTTCTCCTTATTACTGTGTACTTATTTCCTCTTTTATTTAAACTTCGCGTTTTATATCAATTTTAACTGTTTTTCTTTTTCAACACTCACATCGAGATAGTAATTGGTAATCTTCCGTTTATCTGATGAAAAGTTCGCTGTCGAAGAGGATCTAACCTCAGAATGCCGAAATGCTTAAATTCTCAATCAAAGAAGCTTGGTGCTTCTTTGATTTCCTATTTTAAGCAAGAAGGTGATAATGGTACTCCAAGGGATATACGAAAAGTAAAATATATGCGCTAAAAAGAACATTTATTTTGAAAAAAAATTAATATATTCACAGCAATTTTCTGATGCCCTGCTACTTCATTCTAGTACTGTTTCGGCTATATCGAAAGATATCAAGGAAGGTAGATCCTTGAGCAGTCTCAAAAAACATGCGATCGTAAAAAAACAGTCACTAATACTGATGAGTCATCAGTATTAGTGACTGATTTTTTCATCAGTCATCACATGACTATTCGGAATACAATATATGATATGTATTAAATAGTAAGTTTTGTATCTCATTATATCATAATCACATCATATGTATATCCTTCAGAACATGTTACGTTTTAACACCTTGCATGACACCCTACAAGAAAAAAGCATATATATTGGTGCACTAATGGAACAATCTCATATTATTCTTGGTCGAGTAGATTTTCTGGAGGGTAACATTTAAAAAAATATGAATTATTTGTGGGAGCCTGTTTTTGTAGATGAAACATGGATTTTCCAAAATGGCACTATAGGTGGATGATGACAAGATCAGAATGTTCAAACTATCAAAGTACTAAAGTTGATGGGCGAAGGTTAGTGAACGATTAGTATTACAAATGTATAGCAGTTTATTATGCTTTCTAGATATATTATTGTTCATGCTGGTAATCGAAAAGGATTTATACCTGAAGCATCGCTTACATTTCCAGCAAAAGGAAATGATTTAAACTCCCATGGAGAAATGAACTTACGTACCTTTCTGCTAAGGTTTGAAGAACAGCTACTTAAAAATCTAGAGCAGCCATCTCTAATCATCATGCACAATGCACCTTACCATAGTGTTACTGAAAAAAGTATCCCAACTTCTATGTGGAAAAAGATTGATATCATCCAGGGTTGGTTAAATGAAAATAAAATACAATATGATGACAACTCTTTGAAACCACAACTCCTGTAACTTGTTAAGCAGTTAGGCGTTTCTTTTACTTCTATAATTAGCACTACTTAATTATTTAATTTAAGGCATAGACCAAGAAAAGTGTGTGGCAGATAAGTTGGCTGAAAAGTATGGACACAACGTACTTAGATTACAATTGAAAAGTATGGGGAATTAATATAGTGATATATGGGGGAGGGGCAAAGAATGAGACTATGGCAGGATGCACTGGAACATGTGACACCAGAAATGTGGAAGAACTGTATCAACCATGCTGAAAACATTATAGAAGACTTGTGGAAACGGGAGATTGTGATCGATAAAAATGAACACTTTAATTATATTTAGTAAACCATTCAAGCAAAGTAATACGATCTCTCTTATTAAATTTATTATGTGTATCATTGATTATAAACTATTACGTGTGCAGAAAGATATGGGTAGCAATATTAGCTCTATTGTATTTGATATATTATGTAGGTAGTTATAAATTACTTGAATATCTTATAAATTTCATTAATAGCTCTTTACTTCATTACAACGCAATCAGCATAGATCAATACAAAAACATAACCCTTGGGTACACTTAAGTGACATTAGACATAATCTATTCGGTAATTGTCAGTTAACCGGCAACAATGTGGAGGGGACGCCACGTTTAAAAAATCGGAACTTACAGTGAACGAAGTATACCGTAGTCGACAAATTTTAATTTCTGTTTGCGTATATAGTGTATGGTTGTTATATCCAACTATGCCAGCTTTAAAAACAGTGGAGGGAGAAGCAGAGTGGTGGACACACATACACATTTAACATGCCCTATTCCCTAACAAACACTTATCGGGTGTACAACACTTATGTCTCTACGTGCGTATATTAATAGTCAATTTCAACATGCATGTTTTTACAACTCAAGAAAAGACACAAATCATAAAATGGTATTATGCCGGTAGACACCTCAATGTACCTGTACATACCCGATATCCACAAAAATTAAATGTATGGGCTGGTATTTTAAATAATTCAATTGTCGGTTCTTTCTACAGGGACATCTCAGTAATGTCCGCTAAGAATTTTATTATAGGTTGGCATACTGCCAAGAACAATGTGGTGGATTATTTGAACCTTTAATTTAGAATATTTATTTTTTATTATTATCGGAGAAGAGTTAATTTATTTTCTTTTTATAAGTTACATTTTTTTTTTACATACCTAGTTTAGAATTAATATTTCGTTTAATTTTATTTATACGCGGAAAATATAAGCTTTATTGTACATCCTCATTAAATAATACACCATGAAATAAATATCTTTCTGTAAATATTCGTGGCGAATTTTATACGTATTTCTAAGATGCGTTCTACAACCCTCTGAAGCAATAGACTTACTGACTAGCTATAATCTGGCTGAACCTTATCGTACTTATGCATACATTCATTGGCAACCTCGCTATATGTCTTTCTTTACTTTTCTCTGTCGCGCTCTTTTCCTCTTCTGCTTTCGTACCAGAAATTAAAATTTGTCAATTACGGTACATATATAGAATTGTTCGTTTATAGTATACATATGGCTATTTCATTTATCATATTTCATAGTGAATAAAATACTTCCTTTGACAAATTAATGAGTGGTCCCATATTGATGAACTATTACCAAATCAAACGAAAACCGAAAATGTTTTCAAAAAATTAAATAAAACTGAACGTATGCTATGTATAAAATATCTCCTACTTCGTTTGTTACAGTAAGTAAATGTTTTATTTGTTAGTTTTACAACAAGAATCTTTTCCTGAAATTTTAAATTGTAACGACAAATTTTACTGAGAAATATAATTATTATTGTGACGACATGCGAGGTTTGTCTATAAAATTCGGTGAATGGTATTGTAACGTTTGTCTTTTCGGGTTCTTAAATAAAACTAACAATAACTTTAGACACACACACTATATTAATATTTAAAACGTATAACAATATAAAACTAACTATTAACAACAATAAGTACATTTATGTATTCTATATTTATGTAACTATATTTATGTTTACTTCGCGAGACTGTAGGATTCACTGAATGTCCACATCCCTTCCTCGACGGCTTATATATCAATGGGAACGTTTTGTCTAGAATGCTCCAAATCTGTCGGGAAAACGTCCAGAGCGATGACGCGCCTCGCGTCATCGAATGAGTCATTACATTGCCCCCTTCTTAAAAATGAAGTTTCGTCCCGAAACATGTCATGCTTTGGTCTCCTCAAACGATGACGAAATTGACAGGTAGGGCCTTTATTACATTGCGACGTCATATCGAAATAACAGTCCACGGTCTTATCTTGCCTGGATGGACAGGAATATTCAAGCTGGTAACTGCATACCAGAATTTCCATACCAGTATGTCGGAAGATTACTTCCAACATGCTCATTACAATTCTCCAGTCCATGCGGTCCAATCCACAACCCAATTTTGGAACTGCCAATTTCAGAATGTCTTGTTGTAACATTTGTTCGCGTAAGTGGGCCAGGGCCTCCCATAAGGCACGATAGGTTGGCTTCAGGCTCGACAGTTCTTTCGTGACCAAATAAAATATGGGCTGTCCTTCATTTATTATTTGGAGACTCTTCCCAATTGCTGGTCCCTGCTGCCTTAGTTTTCCGATTCTGCCAAATCTCTCTTTAAATTCGCAGGCAATTCCTTTGGCCATTCGTAGATCTCTGGCTACGCAGTGAGCAAGCGCGTAGTCTGGCGGCACCGTAAACAAATCTTGCTGTTTCTCGATGGTTACCCCAAATCGAGCTTTTCTCGAACCAGAATATTTTTCCATAAAGTCTTCGAAGGTTAGTTCATGGTATTGGCTATCCAATCGGCGCAAGTCAACGGTTTCGTCATTATTGTCTCCAGAGTATGGGGCTAATCGATTAAAATGTACGACTCTTGGCTTAGTGTAAGGTGTTCGCCTGATGCGGTATATTACATCGTTGATCCGCTTCAACACCTCGTATGACCCCTCCCAATTCTTTTGAAGTTTTGGAGATAGGCCCCGTCGGCGTTGTGGATTATATAACCAAACCCGATCGCCTTCATGGTAACCACTCTTCTCGGCGTTGATGTCATAGCTCTCCTTCATTCTGTCACTAGCATCTTGGATATTATGTCTGACTTGTTCGTGGATATTATCTAGTCGTCGTCTGAGCGTGCTGACATAATCTTCTCCGGCAAGATCTTCACCAGGCTTGCTCCCAAACTTTAAATCACAGGGCAATCGGAGTTCCCTCCCGAATAGCACGTTTGCTGGTGATTGGCCAGTTGTCTCTTGAACGGAGGCCCGATACGCCATTAGAAATAATGGTAAATGTTCGTCCCAATCTCTCTGATGTTCGGAGACCACTTTGGATAAGTGTCTGATCATGGTCTTGTTCATTCGCTCTACCATCCCATCTGATTGTGGATGCAAGGGAGTTGTTCTCGTCTTCCGTATGCCCAAATGTCCACACATCTTTTCGAATAGACTGGACTCAAAATTTCGCCCTTGATCGGAATGAAGTTCCAAAGGTACACCAAAACGGCTGACGAACTCCTTCACAATCACGTCTGCTACAGTTCCAGCTTCTTGATTTGGTAGAGCATATGCTTCAACCCATTTGGTAAAGTAATCCATGACCACTATTATGTACTTATTTCCTTTGACGCTTTCTGGAAAAGGGCCGGCGGCATCTATGGCGATCCTTTCAAATGGGCTTCCTACATTGTATTGGCGCATGGGTGCACGTCGACGCCTCTGGGGACCATTGCTTCCGGCGCAATTAGCACACTTTCGGCACCATTCTTTCACATCTCGTGAACAATTCACCCAGTAAAATCTCTGGCGCACCTTCTCCAGTGTTTTATGGACTCCAAAATGTCCCCCAGAAGCACCATTATGGAGTTCTCGCAATACCTCTGGTATTCTTTTCTTGGGAACCACCATTTGCATCTTCCGCTCGCTTCCATCGTGATTTTCGACCTCACATCTCAGGAGATCGTCTTCTATGGTTAAAGAATCCCATTGTGCCCAGTATGACTTCAATTCTCGTGAATGGGGAGCAATTTCTTGCCAGGTCGGTCTTTGCCCATTTCTTTTCCAAGCCCTGAGGACTGCAAGATCCGGATCAGCTTCTTGATCTGCGCGCAAATTGTCAGGTTGCCATTGGTCATCAACAACGGTGGTTCGAAGAGCGTTGGCCGATTTGTCTTCGATTCTGTTGCAATGTCGACAGTCTTCTGGACAGGGCCTTCTGGAAAGGGCATCTGCATTTTGATGTTTGAGACCTGCTCTGTGTTCAATGACAAAGTCGTACTCCTGTAGCCTCTCAATCCATCTAGCTACTTGACCCTCTGGATTCTTAAATTGCAAGAGCCACTTTAAGGCGGCATGATCAGTGCGGATCAGGAACTTCTGCCCATACAGGTACTTGTAAAAGTGCTCAATGGTCTTAACTACTGCCAATAGTTCTCTCCTAGTTATGCAGTAGTTCCTCTCTGGTTTGGACAGGGTCTTGCTGAAGTATCCAATGACCTTTTCTTGTCCATCTTGGATTTGAGAGAGCACGCCACCAATCCCGACGTTACTGGCATCCGTATCCAAAACAAACCTCCCAGATGGTAGCGGATAGTTCAAAACGGGTGCACTGATCAACGTACCTTTTAACAACTCAAAGGCCGCTTGGCATTCGTTGTTCCAAATGAATGCTCGATTTTCTGTTAGGCGAGTAAGTGGTTTTGCAATGTTGGAGAATCCAGGAACGTAGCGTCGATAATATGTGCATAATCCCAAAAAGCTTCTTAGCTGATGTTTGTCTTTGGGTACCGGCCATTTTTCCACAGCTTTTACTTTTTCTGGATCCACAGCAATTCCTTTTCCGGAAACCACATGTCCAAGGTAATTTACTTCCTTGCGGAAAAGGTGACACTTCTTTGGACTTAATCTCAGGTTGGCATCTCGCAACCTCTGGAATACTACTTCCAAATTTTTCATGTGATCTTCAAAGGTCTTCCCTACCACAATCACATCATCGAGATATACCAGGCAGGTATTCCAAGACAATCCCCTCAGTACAGTGTCCATGAGTCGCTCAAAAGTAGCTGGGGCGTTACACAGTCCAAATGGCATGACTGTAAATTGCCAGAGTCCTGTACCTAAACTGAAGGCAGTCTTCTCTTTGTCATTGGGATCCATTCCCACTTGCCAATAACCGCTCTTTAAGTCGAGAGTGGAGAACCATTTTGCTCCTGCCAAGGTGTCTAGCGTATCGTCTATTCTTGGGAGAGGATAGCTGTCCTTTTTGGTCACACTATTCAAACAACGATAGTCCACACAGAATCTGGTAGATCCATCCTTCTTCCTGACAAGGACCACCGGTGAAGCCCATGGACTATTCGATGGTTCAATTACTCCTTGGCCTTCCATATCTTGTATAATTTGCTTGGCTTCCTCACGTTTTGCCAGTGGTAACCTTCTTGGTCCTTGTCGAATTGGACTTGCATCGCCGGTATTTATTTTGTGCATTACAATATTGGTTTTACCTTTCGTACCAGTCTCAGTTTCGAAGACGTCTTCATAATGTTTGATTAGGTCCTTAACTTGATTTTGTTCCTTCTTGCTCAATCCTTGACAGGCGGAGTCGATTATCTTGGACAATTTCTCAGGAACCTGCACGAATCCATTCTTCTTCGCCTCTATGCGTTGAACGACGGCCGACACTGGCGAACACCACCCCAGAATAGTACCCTTCTTCAATGAAACAGGGTAATGGTTCACATTCATTACCCTTATCGGTACAGTCTTCTGAGTCTTAACCAGCATTTTGGCAACTACTATTCCTCGGCCCACCTCGTCATCATCAGCCTTTGGTTCCAACATTGTAACATTTCCGTCCAAATAATCACCTTCCATACACGCCGTCAAAAATGTCTCACTTCTTGCATCCAGAACAACATTCTCTGCAGTAATTACTTGTACATTCCCACAATTTTTCCCATGAAGAAACAATTCCTCATTATTTATTTTTAAAGTGCCTTCTTTCATGTTTAACTGGAAGCCGTAGGTGTTCATGATGTCTAATCCCAAGATTATTTGTTCTTCTATGTCGGCTACGAGAACACGATGTCGGACTGATGTTGGTCCTATGATAAAGTTGACATCTACTTCACCTGCCACAGAAGCTGCTCCTCCTGTTGCTGTCCTAAGTCTCCATTTGCTAGAAAATAACTTTTTATTTCTGGGAATTAAATCGGGTCGCACGATGGTTTTCGTCGATCCAGTATCTAGCAAGCAAGCATAGGTCTTTCTTTCCATAACAGCGTCCACATACAGGCCGTTGGTTTGATGTTGCAGGGATGCGACTTGGCCAGGCGTCTTTGGGGCTTCCTGATGCTGGATCGATGATTGCCCTCGCTCATCGACCCGCTTTAGTTTTCCTGCTGCTCAGACGATGCTTTCTTGGTCACCTTACCACATTTACTCCGAACATGACCAATCTCTCCACAATTCCAGCATCGCAGTACTCTTTTATTTGATTTGATCTGGTTTAGAACTCTACTAACCACCTGCTCCATGAACTCCTCATTTTCCTGCTTGTCAACAGTGCAGACACGAGCATGGTTCCGAGAGGCTTGCTTTGCAGTCTCAAACTCAAGCGCGTGTGCCAAAGCATCGATCAAGGTTTTCGGTCTTGCCAACCTTAATGCTTGCTGCGTATCAATATCCCGGAGACCATCTATGAATGTCTGGACCGCTAGGTGTTCCATGAAATTGTCTGGTGCCATCGGATATGCAAGTCGAACTAGACGAGCAATATCTGCCTCAAATTCCTGAAGATTCTCGCCTTTCTTCTGTGATCGATTCTTCAGTTGGGTATGGTATACTTGCTCCAAATGCGCATGGCCATATCTCATCTCCAAGCGTTTAATGAGTTGAGAATAATCTTTACGTTCCTCAGGAGGCAATGTCTGCAAAATATCACTAGCATCACCCCTCAATGCTATGACTAAAGCAGTCGCCTTCTCGGCAGAAGACCATGCGTTTGCTTCTGCGGCCGCTTCGAATTGCGTCAGGTAAGTTGCCCATGACGTCTTTCCATCAAAGGTTGGTGGCTTGATTCTGGTCCTTGAAATAGCCACAAGTTCTTCTTTTATTTCGATGGGCCGTGGTATGACTTCTTCGTTGACCTGCCTGGGATCAGAATGACTCATGGCAGCGGGTAATTTCATCTCAATCATTATTGCCTCTAAAAGTCTAGAATGTTCTCCAATTTTCTCTTCTACAGCTGTGAAAACCTCTTCTTTTAACGCTTCTGATTTTTCCGCTAGTCGCTGTTCTAGAACTTTTTCGAAGTTTCTAGAATTTTCTAGTAATTTCTTTTCCAGATTTTTCTCGAGGATTCTAGCGGTTTCTAGGTTTCTTTGTTCCATTTGTTGCATTTGTATTTGCGCATTCTCTATTAATCGTTGTTCCATATTTTTCGCGCTATCCAGATTCTTCTGTTCCATTTGTTCTAGAGTTTTTGCTAAGTTTCCAGAAGTTTCCAGGTTCTTCTGCTCCATTTGTTGCATTTGAGTTTGTGAATCTATTAGACGCTGTTCCAAGGTTTGCGAATTATCTATTAGTCTTTGTTCTAGAGTTTTCGCTAAGTTTCCAGGTTCTTCTGTTCCATTTGTTCTAGAGTTTTTGCTAAGTTTCCAGAAGTTTCCAGACTTTTCTGCTGCATTTGTTGCATTTGAATTTGCGCATTCTCTATTAATCGTTGTTCCATATTTTTCGCACTATCCAGATTCTTCTGCTCCATTTGTTCTATTTTCATAAACAGCGAATTCACGTCAGCATCTCCGCCTGGAGCTTGAAAGACATAATTCTCTGGATCCTCGCCTTCTTGGATCAACACATTGCGAAGCCGTTGCTGGAAGATCGACTTTTTGCCAGTTGTATCCTCATCCCTCTCTTCTAATTCTCGTTTTAACTCGGACACTTTCAATTCCGTGAGTTTCATTCTATTAGCCATCACGATATTTAAAATAACGTCTTTCCGCACTGTATATTTATTTAAACGAATACTTAATTAACACTTAATTGTCTACTTAGTTTATTATTTATTAATTAGTCCACACCTGAATACCACTGTAACGTTTGTCTTTTCGGGTTCTTAAATAAAACTAACAATAACTTTAGACACACACACTATATTAATATTTAAAACGTATAACAATATAAAACTAACTATTAACAACAATAAGTACATTTATGTATTCTATATTTATGTAACTATATTTATGTTTACTTCGCGAGACTGTAGGATTCAATGAATGTCCACATCCCTTCCTCGACGGCTTATATATCAATGGGAACGTTTTGTCTAGAATGCTCCAAATCTGTCGGGAAAACGTCCAGAGCGATGACGCGCCTCGCGTCATCGAATGAGTCATTACAGTATAATAAAAACACAAAAACAAAATGCACATTAGAAATGTATTTATTGGCCTTAGAAGTAGTCGCCACCTGACAGACAGCACACTTTTGACAACGTTCGTACAGATTCTGGAAACTGTCGGAAAGCTCTTTCCTTGGAACCGTTTTCAGAATGGCTGTTACACGGTCCTAAACCTCCTTGACGTCCGCAACCCGTGATCCCCTTATTACGAGGGAACAAAAATAGTCAGCACGAGCAAGATCTGGGGAGTAGGGTGGATGTTCCAAAACAGTAACGTCGCGCAGGACAAAAATTGTCGTACAAGGATGCTCGTATGCGATGGTGTAGTAACATCCACTTTATGGCCAAACGCGCCGGATGCGCTGCAACAAACATTTGAAAATCTCCAGATAGAAGCATCTACGCATTCACTGTTTAACTAGCGGGGACGAATTCCGAATGGGCGATCATTGTTTGTCGCGGGGAAGAAGGTGACTGCCATTCCATTGATTATCTTTTCGTTTCGGGGTCGTACTGGTAACACCAAAACTCGTCCCCTGTGACAATGGAATCCAAGAAGGACGGATCCAGGTCACACATGTCGATGAAAGCGTCACTGGTCTCAAAACGTCTTGCTTTTAGCTCCCACTGTGTCTGCTAATACCCTTTTCTTCTGCTTTTAATCGCAGTCAATCGCTGATCTTTTGCTAGCAACACACGCATACGTTTAATGTTTTCCGGTGTCCTGCTTGTGGATGGGTTGCCCGAACGCGGTTCGTCCTCCACCGATTCCTTGCCAACGCGAGAGCGTGCGAACCAATCATACACATATTTTTTACTCACAGCATTCTGCCCGTAAATTTGCGTTGTTTCCGTCGCTGTTTTACCCAATTTGAAGTAGAACTTAATGATGTGGCGTTGCTCAATGGCTTTTCAACGTGCACTGCTCAGAACACTCTGTTGAAACTAATGCAATAGTACTGCTATAGCAGCTTCGCTCATTCCCCGGCAGAGGTCAGGTCCAGACATGCCCATGCATGCCTACGTGTACGAGCGACCTTGTTTTAAGCTTTGAATACCGATATATTAGACCTTTCACTGAATTTTATAGACAAACCTCGTATGCCACTTGTTCCCGAGCCAATAGGAACACATTTTCTGACGAAGCAAAATAGCCATATACGATGCAATTACTATGCAATTATAAACAATGCATGTTAGTTATTAGGCAAATATACATGTCTGGAATTTTTGAAATATCCAGCCACTATTTATGACGTACAGGAAGATTCACAAAAGCAAAGCTATTTTTATTCCTTAATTCATATTTCTTTAGCTTATTAAAAACTATACATTACCTGTAATATCTGCTCCATCGTCCATATCAGCCAAAGCATCTGCATCCTAAAAAATATTTTAAATTATTTCTAAAATAAAGGTAATAGATGATTGGTAATTGATAGTGAAAGTATTTGTCAATTAACCACGAAATGCTATACAATACTAGACATTAAAATAATTTGTGATCAAAATTTACTTTCCTTTCATTAAATATTTGCGTTAGATATGGTAAACATAATTGTTATATTAAAACCACAATTTGTTGAATTATCACAAAATTTGAAATAGTGGCTTTAATTACAGATCAATCAATATTCTATGTCATTGAAACATTCGGTGAGTGAACGAGAGTACAGGAAAGTGACAAAAATTTAAACTCTTTCAATTTCGCAACTGGAGCTTTCGATTAGTAGATGTACAAAAATAAGGTCATATATTTATATGGGTTTTAGTTAAGTGTGCAGAATGAATTTTAGTAAAAATAATTTCAACGAAGTTTACTTTTAAGTACTTTTAGTGTTAGAGTAGAATGCATTACACGGTATATGTGCACATACTTTAAAAGGAAATGTATATAGAATTTTTCATATATCTATTTCAAATTAAGAACATTTGTGCATTTTATTTTAGATCTATCTTCATATTTTTGTGACCTTTTTTCTGGTGTTAATATACAATGAACTACGTACCTGAAAACTTAATTCCTGATACAACGTATTTCCACTTCTTTCTTCCTTCCGTGTGTGCACTCTTCCAATGTGATTGTTAGATTTAATAGGTACTTGTGGACTAATAGGCGACGTAATGACGCTTTTATTTTCTAAATTAACAGAATCCGTTTCTTGAGCTTTCTCGGCGGTGCGAACGTTGTCTTTAGTATTACCTAATTCACTATGTAAACTATAGATAAAGAATTTAACAGGACAACCTTATATAATAAGTAATATATACCTTGGAGACGAATGACTGCTGCTAATTGGTGAAACTGGTTCGCTGTCTACACCTTCCGTTACTTCGAGTGATGCAAAACCAATAGATATTGGACCGGAACTTCGATGATATAATCCCATTCTATTCGAGTTCAACCTACTTGAATCATTTCGTTCGTTGGCCAATTGAGTTCCTGAAAGCAATAGTTTTGTCCTTTCCATATAGTCCATATGAGTTTTAAATAATTCCGTATAGCGCTCGTGCAACTTAGCATATTCTTTTTTAAGCTCCCCTTCTCGTTCTTCCAGTCGTCCTGCATGTTCCATTGAATTTTTATGTTTAATTTCCAACATTCTAACGATACTTTCCAATGCCTCCAGTCTAGCGGCAAGTTCTTTTCTTTCCGCTAAAAAAAATATATAAATAAATAACCAAAAATTCTGATGAATGGTTTAATATAAGTTTTAACAATGTACAAAATAATACAAATCTGTATAAAAACAAATTTGTATCTGTATATGCATGGACACACAGTAAGTATTTACCAGCTTTTGCTTCAACTACAAGACGCATGCGTTTCTGGGTAACCACTTTGTCAATGATAGATTTACGAAGCAAAAGACTGTAGTACACTTGCGGTCATGTAGCAAGTTTTGTCCTATCCGAAGACATCAGATAACCTCATGCCATCTGACGGACAAAACCGACCACGCCGGTGCAAAGTGTTTCTTCTCGAATAGCAAAGCTATTACTGGGTAAGAAGAAAAATAAGCATATTACTGTGAGTCCATTAACTCGTCGCCAGGTGGCGTAGTATAGCAAAAAATAGATTGCATGTCGATGCGATAATTCACATCAAGCTTTGATACAAAATAATACAAATCTGTATAAAAACAAATTTGTATCTGTATATGCATGAACACACAGTACGTATTTACCAGCTTTTGCTTCAACTACCAGACGCATGCGTTTCTGTGTAACCACTTTGTCAATGATAGATTTACGAAGCAAAAGACTGTAATACACTTGCGGTCATGTAGCAAGTTTTGTCCTATCCGAAGACATCAGATAACCTCATGCCATCTGACGGACAAAACCGACCACGCCGGTGCAAAGTGTTTCTTCTCGAATAGCAAAGCTATTACTGGGTAAGAAGAAAAATACGCATATTACTGTGAGTCCATTAACTCGTCGTACTGTGTGTCCATGCATATACAGATACAAATTTGTTTTTATACAGATTTGTATTATTTTGTATCAAAGCTTGATGTGAATTATCGCATCGACATGCAATCTATTTTTTGCTATACTACGCCACCTGGCGAGGAGTTAATGGACTCACAGTAATATGCGTATTTTTCTTCTTACCCAGTAATAGCTTTGCTATTCGAGAAGAAACACTTTGCACCGGCGTGGTCGGTTTTGTCCGTCAGATGGCATGAGGTTATATGATGTCTTCGGATAGGACAAAACTTGCTACATGACCGCAAGTGTACTACAGTCTTTTGCATCGTAAATCTATCATTGACAAAGTGGTTACACAGAAACGCATGCGTCTGGTAGTTGAAGCAAAAGCTGGTAAATACGTACTGTATGTCCATGCATATACAGATACAATTTGTTTTTATACAGATTTGTATTATTTTGTATCAAAGCTTGATGTGAATTATCGCATCGACATGCAATCTATTTTTTGTTTAACAATGTAAATGCAATATTTTTGTTTTGTGTATTACTAATCTCTTAGAACAAAAATTAAAATTTCTTGCGATTAGTTTTATTAAAGGAATCTTTATATTAATATCACAGATGTGTGAAAAATTTAGAGAAAGATTTAAAAATTAGTTATTACTACAATGAAAAGTTTTTATAAATAAATGATGTAATTCTTTAATTGTAAACAATTAATTACTAGATCTTAGTGTTCACTATGAAGCCAATGTTAAAGAAGACATTTCATTAAATGAATGAAGTTTTTACTAATTTTTTAAAGCAATTTTGGCAATTAACTAGGATCAAAGAAACTAATTAAGTCACTGAAACATCTCAAATTCATAACTTCGGTACCATTTAATGTTTAATTTTAGATAATAAATAATTCTTTCTACAACTTTTCTTGAAACTTTAATGAACATACTCAGCAATGCAAATTTTGAATGTCTCTGGTGTTAGTATTCATTGTTATATTTAGACTATTCTTAAATACCATTTTTTATCATCATCCATTAGATATATAAACTTAAAAAAAAAATTTAAATGGAATTTAATTTTAATGTCATCATACGCAAAGAAGCTAATACCTAACCTAATATAATGCAGTTTTTTCTTTGCAATCACGTACTAAACTAATGATATAAGTAAAGATAGAATCAATAGAGTTGTCGCAATGATTATAAATATGAAAGAAGGAAAGAAAGTAAAATTAAAACCAATTCACACAATATTCTTTTGGGATTCATCGTGTGGTCGCTGTAATAATCAACGTTTCGATGTTGAGACGGTCAAGAACTAAAATGCAACCAAAGAAAATAAAATCATCTAGAGGATCCGCCTGTTTTCCATAGGTTTCTAGTATCGCCGGGAAAATAGGAAGAATTTTAAAGAAAAAATATACAAGATTCAATGGATGTTGCAGTGATATAGCAACGGGAATCAATTTCGCAAATATTTACATACCTTTTCGTTGGTTTAATCAATAAACAGAAACAGGCAGTCCGATATCTGGTTTAATGCTATTTTTTTGAAGATTAATCTAATTTCAAAGTCAGTGCAGGTTGGAGTCAACAAGTGGAAGAAACGATACGGTTTCGACAAGGATAATAATAATAAGTCACGTAAGGCCATTTTACTTTTCACATCCAAATGAAGAAGAGTTAGCTACATCTCCCACCGAATACAACAAGGATTTTGCAGCGAATGAATCAGGGTGTACTTGAAAATTTAAAACGAAGATACAGACGACTTCTCAAGTCCTTATTACTATCACTAAAATACAAGGATCAAGTTATAATGGACTTGTTAAGAACAACTATCGCTAAAAATATCATTTATTCGATTGCCGAATCGAATCCAGGAAAATCAAACGTGAAACAATAGTAAAATCCTGGGGGAAGTTGCAGTCAGCAGTTCAAATATGAGGTTAAAGAAAAAGTAAAAAAAGGAAAGAAAACACTCCAATCTAACGACCTTGTTCAAATTCTATCGCGAATAGAAAATTGTGATGAGACAGTTGTCAATGATTGGTTGGATAGTGATGAACAACATGAACACTTAAAAATTGTAGAAATAGCTGTAGAAAATTTAGAAGGAGCAAGTCATGAAGAGTCAACTAAAGTTCAACTAGAGAAAATATCATAATGTCATAATCATGGTACAATCGCTTTGTAAACCGCAACCCGTCACATAGAGACAACAAAAAGAAGTCACATCCACATATGTTCTATTGTTAAAACGTCGCCGCCAAGAAACGATATCAAGTAGGAAACTAAACAACCCTTTTTTTCAAATAAAAATGTTTGAAATCTTTTTATGAAACGTGTTTATACATATTTGTTTTTTGCTCATCTCTATAACCCTTTTGTATACATAGAGTTTTCGACAGGGGGTTGCCGCACCCCGTTTACCTCGAACTACCGAGACTAATGAGCCGATTTCATTTTTTGTTCTGAATCCTTTTGTATTGTTGTGTACTGTTACGAAAACAGAATTTGGGCTATATAAAATAAAACAACAATGGTTCAAGATAGTGGCGTTTCGGAATTCACTTCATTCCTTATTCCGACAATAGCCTATAATTCAGAACTCAGAGAGAAACACTTCCTTCGGAAGAGATCTATTGGATCCTACGAAGGTACTCAAACTTCCTCTGAGAAGGATAGTGGCTTTTATCGAGAACACAAGACTAACAGAGTGGAACTGAGAGATGTATTGGGGGTGGTACAAAGAGCACTTGTGCTCAAGTGCCTGGATGTGCTGGCGATCACCCTAAAAATTAGATGAAGCCTATAATTCAGAAAACAAGAAATACATGCTATGGTATGTTAAGCTCGCTAAATGCAAAGTAAGCTATTTATAGGTAAGCTTTATAAACTATGCGTAAGTTACCGTCAAATAATTTATTATGAAAAGTACTTTTATTTTATGGGTCACATTTAAATAAGAACTCTATATGGGGAATGCACAATTATAGAAATGTTAAGCCATTAGCAAATCTTTTATTTATTTAATGTATACTCGCATTTAAATGCGCACATTTTTTATATTTATTTATTTTTTTGTTTGCTTCTTTTTTTGACCAAATAAATTATTTATTAATAAAAATAGTCGACTTTTTTTGTAGTTTAATTTTTTTTTTTGTTCTCGAAAGAGAGATATAAGGAATGATTCTGTAATTGCGATATAAATTAATTCATGTGAAAAGAATGTAGTAAATAATTATTATTGTAGGTCAATGTGTGCTTATATAACGAATAAATAATATTTGCAAGTATAAATGGTTGGAACTAGCTCCTATATGCAAAAATATCATATTTTTATTAATCAGAAATTTGTATATATATATATACGCAAAACAAAATTTTGATGGAACGATTTCTTGGAGAATATCCAAATTATATATGAATTAACAAAAAGACGTTTTGTTATTATTTAAATTATATGTGAGTCCAAAAATTTTAATTTAAGAATAAAAGGAGTTTTATTTCAAGATATTTTCTATGAAGCTTCGGTTATATGTAATAGCAGAAAAGTGATTTGTTGTAAAACTTTCTAATTAACAGAATACATTTATTTTTGAAATATATGTGTAAAGGGTGCGATGCAGTGGCGGCTCTTGATGACGTACGATGTGCGCTGCTGCACGGATGAGACTACTTCGAACTATTTCGGATGATTTCGGTACGGTTACTTGCTTCTCTGTATATATGAAAGCTTAAACGAAGCAGTCTCATCCGTGCAGCAGCGCACATCGTACGTCATCAAGAGCCGCCACTGGTCGATGTCTTTAAAAGAAACTTAATCAAAGCGATTTCGTTAAAGAATATAAATTATATTTGTATATACTTATGTTAAATGTAAAATAAATTGAGATCTAAGAATGAATATATAAGTGCATTAACTTTTAAAAAAATCAACAGTAATTGGAAGAATAAATTTTCAATATTTGCTTTAAATTTTTTTAAATTACTTTTTTTTTTATGTCTTTTTATAACTCACAAGAAACAAATCCTTTGACATAGGACAGCTTATAAGGTAACAGAATTTAAGAAATATTCTTTATAGAATTTGGCATCCTTTGCAAAAAGTTAATATTATTGTAATAATTTTTAAAAGGGACTTTTTGAATTTTAGTTTATTGTTTATGAGTAATTTAATTATATTCAATATTTAAAGGAATATTTTATTTCTTAACATGCAATAAATTAATAACAAAAGTTCACGCATCAAATGTTGAAACTACAGAAGATACACTTAAAATGTAGAAAGTAAAAGCCAAATTTCCTTTTCTCATACAAACACATTTTTCATGCTTGAACTTGAATGATTTCAAAAAAATAGAAAGTATATTCTGAGGAATGTTTACATAATAACGTTATGATTAACTATAGCTTAACGCTTTTGTTCAAAATAAACCCAAACTGAACATATTGATTTTGTAATTATTAAGAAATGCAACTAGCGTTATTAATTAATACTATAATTTTATTGATTAAAAAAAAATAAAAAATACATATTTTGATATCTGCAAAAAAAATTGTATTATCTATTATATTTCGTGGATTGACAATTGTTGAAACACTGAAGTAGATATATGTAAATAATTGAAGACAATTATATATCAGGAAATTTATTTTGCTTTAAGGTATGATCAAAGTTTAAGTTATTAAAGTTCAAAGATTGTAGTGCATACAAATTGTAAGCAGAATTACACAATCTTATTTTTCTCTACGTATGTACAGAAATAATTAATATACAAGTATGTAAAGTATAATACATTGTATTTCTTTAAAGTACAATCTAAGCAAATATGCTACAAAAACGTTTTTTTTACAATACTATCAAAATTAATATTTTTTGATTCAATGATTAAATAAAAACCACCCATATGTATTTAAGTACATTATTATACTATATTATAAAGGCAGAGTATTACTTATTGGAAGTACTTGTTTTATTACAATAAGTTTGTTCTAGCCTCTTATTCAAACTATTTGCGATCTTAAGACATATTTGAGGAAAACAAAAACAGGACTTGTGCACTTTTGAAAAGAGGAAAAGTTTTCACACCAAAATTTAAATAGGATAAACAATTTAAACTAATGAAAACTAGCATTAATAACTAGTAATTAGTTTTGGAACTAGCACCTCTTGTCATCCCATTTAATCACAGTCCGGGTTGATCAACTGATCAAAAAAATAGAGTGAGAAAATCCTTGAAAAATGTAAAGTGGCTTTGGTAGTTAATTGAGCTTATATTATATCAAAATATTTCGTTCCATTTAGTAACACTGGGTAGAAAGAAATAATCATATAGAAGTTTATCTCGCATATTTGAAGAGAATTCACTCAAACCGCTTGAAATTAGGCGAAATGTTTATAGAGGTTTGTAGTTCCGATGATTTTAATGGAGCTATGGCAAACCGTGACAGTTCCGAATAAGGAGCCGTGACAAATCACCATGATTTTTCGGAACGGCTCCGAGAACGATATACATAATACTCAATCAGAGTCCATGTGTGCTCTATGGTCACGTTCCACATTGCCATTCTCTATATCGCTGGCATGAACGGCCGACCAATCGGCATCGATGCCGGTGTCTGAGCAGGTCCGTAAAGTTGGCTCCCACATTTTTGCATTTTCAAAATTCCATCGTTTACAAAATCGATTTGTAAATTTTTCGTTTTTTCTTCATTAAAGTTCAATTTATTATGTACCTACTTATTTTTAGCGACGAAGTTGGCATAGTCCAAGCCAACTTCGTCGCTAAAAATAAGTAGGTACATAATAAATTGAACTTTAATGAAGAAAAAACGAAAAATTTACAAATCGATTTTTCTAGAAAACGGTGTATCCTACCGACTTAAAGTAAGAGTACATTTTAGTACTGGAATACCTGAAAATTTAATAATCTAGTGTCACAAATGCTTAAAAGTTAAAGACAAAAAAGTTATGCCTTAAAATAACCGTTGACCTACCCAAAACGGACGCCTATGACCGGTACTAGAAATTCGCAATTGATGGAATCGATTCATCTCTGGAGGATAAATAAGCATACCAGTTTTTGTTTTTCTAAATAGAAGCGTTCTGGAGGAATTTAAAAAAAAATAAATACAAGGCGCCATCTTCAAAGAACTCTAGCTCCCTTAGGAAGCATTTTCGGACTAGGTGAATTTGGGTTTAATTGTCTTAAAATTATCAGAGGAATCTCCGGTCTTCGTTTGTCAGGAGAGTTTCTGGACAACCTGTATAGTGTTGATTGAAATTGTTTTCTATGCTTCTTCTGCCGGTACATAAGGGACTAGTACATGCTTTCACATACCCTCCATATTTTGTATTTACATTTTCAGATAGGTTTTTTATTTCATCTGGTTCGCCTACTTCAGCTATTAAGTAGGAATAGCGGATTATCTTTGTTCCTAAACAGTGTGCGTTAGTGCAAGAGATATTTTCTGTTCTGCAGAAATCTAATAGTTCACAGTTAGCCATATTTTTAAGTAGTTGGGTTATCGTAACTTCAGTTGAAAGAAGATATATCTTATTCGGCAACTCTTTGACTGGAAACAGTCTTTTTAAAATTTGCGTTCTTATATTATATGATTTCACAAAGGCGGAAGACAACATGGCATTAATTAAAGACTGAAAGAGATTTTGTTTATTGCTTAGGAAGCTTTTGAAAGGAGAACTGTCACATAAAGCAGATACATATATTTGAGAAAGTGAATCAATGGCACATGTGTTTGTACTTATATACTTTTTTCTTTCAATTTGTACAGGTTTCAAATTCGTTTGGCTACCATTTTTTAAGAGTCCTACCGGTATAAGTTTTTGAGGATTACTTAATTCAACATTTTCCCACTCAATATTGGGTTCTAAGTAAGACTTTCGAGCACGAACTGATTTAGAAGCCAAACCGCCCCAATTTTCTTCCTCATTCAATTCTCGAATTGAATCAGAGTTTCGAATCCTATGACAGGTTATGCACATCCTCTTTTGTGAAGATTTCTCTTCACTGAAAGGAAGAGAAGTAGAGCAACCGTCTTCGTTATGAATTCCCTTTTTGTAGTAAAATCATTTATGGATACAGTTACTTTCATTTGCAAAATTTCCGGCTGTACATGCAACACAAGTAAATGTTGTAGTACTCTCGCAAGCTGTAGCCTTTTTGTCTCCCAAAGATATTTTTGAAAGACATAATTTCATACTACCTTCCATAGATGTAATTTGGTATAGCACGAAATTATCAATTGTAGTTGGTAAAGGTTTATGAGCAAATATTCTATTTTTTATATTGTTGAAGTTACTTTCAACAGAAGCACTGCCTAGCTATTTTAGGAGAATTAGGTAAAAATCGGTTCATAATAGCAGAAGCAAGTGGTAAATATTTTACAATATTTAGCATATGTGGTATTATTTCCGGTAAATATTGAAGATTATCTCTGTCACCTTCTAATAATGTATTTTTTACGTCATCTATAAGTACTTGTGCCCATTTAACGAAACGATTATTACCATCGATTTCCGTTGTATCTGATATTTGCAACGACATATCTTATACTTGGTCCGTATCTTGTAGTCCATGAGATATTATTTCTTTTAGCCACATTTTATGGTTTTCACATGGTGTGCTTCTTGAAATATTTTGTACACTATTACCCTGTGTTTCACTAAGTGCAACAGTAAATATTGCGATTAAAATTTTTTTTTAATGGTTAATTTCACTTGATAACAATAATTGACCGAGTGCATGGAGAAAACATTGTTTTAGCCTTTTACTTTTCCTACGAAACACGACCACCCTGATATTAATTTCATTACATGGGCTATATCGCATCTCACATATGTACCAATAGAAACTTTGCCAAGATTGTTAGCAAATATTAAATTAAAACAAAAGTCCAAATAATAATTAAGTGTTGCAAAATTTGTAAAAGTTTTGATAACCGAAGATAGCAAAGCATTAGACATATCCATAACAACTTCTGAAGGTGCAGGTGCTCCATCTTTTACCCACATAGAAAGCCAGTGAGTTATGCTAACTGTATCATGTCTTTCAGACAACATGTTGCATACAGAATATTGCTCCCTCTTAATAGGGTCACGAACTGCTCCATCATATAGATGACTCTAGATTTTTCTTTATTTGGTTTAATTAGACGTTTAACTCCACCACCTGTTGCGTCAATACTGATTCTTGACCACAAATTTTTATTGCAATAAGCCTTATATACATGTATTTGAGAAGAGCTCCAGGAATGAATAAAAAATTTATCTGGACCAATGTCCGTTATGTAGCGATTATATGGTGTAGCATATTTAGCAATAAACAGCGCGTTTATAGAATTATCTTCAAGCCGGCATTCCTTTAATGTAGAGGATTTTGCTTGGCGCATAACACTCGAAGAGGGCAAATGAGAAGGCTCAGCATCTCCAAATAACCTTATTTCGTTAGCTAATTCTCGCCTATATTGACTCGCACTTTTGTTAGTATTTATGAGCATTGCTGCTACTTGTTTACGAGTTGCTCCAGTAACATGTCTTTTTTATCATGGCTTATATGCCAGTTCCCAAAATACTTATAAGCAATTCTGGCTTCCTTTCCTTCGATGGGTTTTTGTTTCATTACACCTTTAAATACAGAACAACAGTCTTTACATGTGGGTTTCATCTTTAAATACATTAGATTTTCTTCGGAAACGTTAGCACTTTTAAAGATTAGTGCACATGGAAGTCTGGTAAGTGACCAGAATTTCGACTGAATGAAATCTGTCCAAACACCTTTCTTAAGCATAAGTCGAATTCGCTTACTTTTCCCTTGCTTATGTATTACGTTATCAGGACAAATGCTACTCCATTCGTTTGCGGATAAACTTATTAGAAACGTCTTTCTGTCATATTTTTCACCGTTGTCGTTCAAATCAGACAATAACCCGGTAGAACTGCTCGCGCTACTGCTGCTCATATTGTCATTCACATCAAAATCAGTATTTTCATCATTGTTTTTGGACTGTATTTCTGCTACTTTTATATTTAACTTTTGTATAACATCATACCTATTGCTAACTAAAACCGTATACATAGATTTAGAGTTCATATCATATCCCATATCTTGACTGAGTAACTGCCACACTTTAGCACTTGGTTTTTTAACGCTACCGTCTTCTTCAAGAAGATCATTTCTTCGATTATTTAAGAATATCAATAAACGACCAAATTTATCTGTTTTAGGTCTTGGCATTTTTTTATTTTCAAGAAGATTAAATGTTGGAAAGTCAATATATACTGTATTAAAAACTGTATTAAAAAAGCAACTTAATCTATTGATGAAGGTATACAGAGACTATATCCAAGTACATAAAATTTACTAAAATTATTGTTATTAGTACTAATTTTTTTAATGATAGATAATTATATAACAAAGATATAAACACGTAAATTCCAATGATAGGTACCTACCACGCTTATTCAATGGTACTACAAGATCCGCTTATTTAGAAATCCACTATATTCTAGTTTAGAATATAGTGGATTTCTAACCACTATATTCTAAACTAAATTTGATTAAAATAATCCAAAAGTTAGTGAACAGAAGGTAGGTAGCTAAGTAGGTACTCTATATTGCAAGCCTCTGCTGAAGATTATTCTGTAATATTTATTATTTATGTATATGTAAAGTAACTCGATTAAACTGATATTCATACATACCAATTTACATACATACCAAAACTTCATAAAACTCAAACTACTTGTTTTTAAGCTTGAAAATGTGTCGTTTTTAATATGTACTACTATGTATGTACGTATAACAGTATTTTTACTAGCCACAGACAGTTTGTGAATAAATATCACGAAAAGGGGATGAGCGCATTTTATAAACATTTGATTAATATTTTATTTTGCTATAAATCTTACATACAGCACCATTATATGTCCATATACCGATCAACCCAATCACTGATATTTCAGAAGATGGCAATTGAACATACATATTTCATCTAATTTTGTTTATTTTTGTCCATCAACATGTCATATTTATGTACCTATACGATACCATTAAGCCTCTTCGTAGTATTCAAGATTTAAAGCTGACCTAGTTTCCACTATTTACCAATAGTTTTTTTCTCTCCAAGTGTGAAAGAAACGGTAATAGAATTAAGAGCTTTTGAATGTTATGTATAATCAGGTAATAGCAGTTTAGATATTGAGATATAACATAATATAGGTACCAAATGTTTTGAATTTAAAATATTACTTAAAAAAGATCTATTAAAAGTTAAAGTTTGCAATGTGAGAAATTAATTATAAAAATAGATGTGGCTACCACACGACTTCCTTATATTTCTTACCAATTAATTTCTTAACAGTTTTGTATAGTTAATAAATTTACGAAAACCTATTTTTAGTGATAATAGCCAAAACTATTTTACGATAAGAGTAAAAGTGGCACTACAGGTAGAAATTTTCAAAAACTTTTCTAGAAAAGTTGTTTGAGAATCTACTTTTAAATGCTTTTGTATTTTTGAGAAATTTTCGTGAACGTAAATTGTGAAAAATTTAGACAAATTTTTTTCAACATTTTGAAAAAGTCTTTAGACAAAAGTTATTCAAAATTAATTTCTAAACACTTTTCTATACTTAGGAAACCTACGAAAAACCTTCTATTTACAGCGATAATAGCCAAAAACTGCTTTGCGCACAGAGTAAAAGTGACACTTCCGGCAGAAATTTTTGAGATTTTTCCTAAAATAATTTTTTTATGTTACATTTCTAAACACTTTCGTACTCTCTAGAAATTCTCGTAAGCTTAGTCGTTAACGAGATATTAACGGAGCCAACTTTACAGAACTACTTTTCAAACGGGAATATCTCGGGAAGGGGATGAGCACAAAATTCATGCTTTGCGGCACCAAACAGCACAAAACGAGGACAAAACGATGACTTAATTGAATTTTGAAAATGCAAAAGTGTGGGAGCCAACATTTTCAAACGCTGATATCTCGGGAAGGGGATGACGCCAAATTCGTGCTTTGCGGCACAAAACAGCACAAAACGAGCGCAAAACGATGGTGTATTTGAATTTTGAAAATTTGAAAATGTGGGAGCCACCGTAAAGTTGGCTCCCATTTTTCAAAAGCGAATATCTCGGGAAGGAGATGAGCACAAAATTCGTACTTTACGGCACAAAACAGCACAAAACGATGGCGAATTTGAATTTTGAAAATGTGGGAGCCACCGTAAAGTTGGCTCCCAATTTTCAAACGCGAATATCTCGGGAAGGGGATGAGCACAAAATTCGTGCTTTGCGGCACAAAACAGCACAAAACGAGCAGAAAACGATGGCATATTTGAAGTTTGAAAATGCAAAAATGTGGGAGCCAACTTTACGGACCTTGTCTGAGCAGGTATCGATGCGTATGGGATTCCCTACCAAAAAAATAATGTGGCATGTGTTTATTACTATTTATATTCAATCAATCAACAGATACAATTCTACATTTATTTGTAACGTTGCAAGTGTACTTTATTCTAGACTTTCGTTAGATTTGTCAATTGATGTTATTTTACCTAATAACTATGGCCACAAGGAATAAAAAACCATATTTGTGAAATTTCTTTAAACCAACAACAGATCAGAGAGTCACTTGTATGTTATGCAAACTTGTCCTCAACTACAAAACTTGATTAGTAATTTGAAACGCCATATGGTGCCCGTTAAATACCCGTTAGTTTAAATAAGATTTGCCGACTTGTAAAATTAGAGAAATAGAAATTAGAATTTGAAAAGTATTTATTTTTAACTCCGACCTCCTACCAACTACAAAAACTCAAAGTAATCACTCCAGCTCCGACCAAGTAAATACTATTTAGACAGTAGACAGTTCCGCAAAATCAACGTGACTTTACAATTAAAGGAACTGACAGTTCCAGTTCCGGCCACGGAATGGTGACAAAATCACCGACCGTGAAATCACGCCAAATCTCTAAATGTTTATCTCATGAGCTTGAAAAATGTGAATTAAAACTGATTTCAAGTCGATTCAAAATCAAGTATTTATTACTCTCTTTATAATATTTATATGATATACGTTGGCAATGGAGTAAACCTATCACTACACTTTGACGTTAATTCATTAAATTATCGACTCATATTTATTGCATGTTCCGCTTCGTCGCTTTTATATTTTTATATATTATATCTAATTATACGAGTATTCATACAAATAATCGGGTAGGTACTAATTTTAAATATTGCATAGTGAATTTGGAAACACGTAATTAATTTGATCAAACCGTTTACCTCGCAAATTCAAAACGGCTTGATTCAGTTAATCCTAGTTTTGAACCTGATTAAAATTAATATTTCATGCCAGTTGAATTAAATGTTTATCTAGTAACAACTGTTCATTTGAAAAGTCAATCTAGTAGCATGTGATTTACTGAGAACATTTTGAAGTAACGGGTGTTCATTTGAAAAGTCAATCTAGTAGCATGTGATTTACTGAGAACGTTTTGAAGTACATATGTCGTAAATTAAAATTTACTACTTAACCTACGAAGTCGTATATTTTGACAGTTTCATACATACAAATAAATAACAAATAATAGGTATTTATTGAAAACTATAACAAATGTTGAAAATGTTTTCTTTCAAGAAGCAAAGCACTTTAAAATCCTCCGTTCAATATGTCTGATGATATTCTGCAACATTACTGGATTGTTATTAAATTCCATGCATTCTGTTCGATTCTTTGTAGCATATCATTCAAATTCAATATAGGTGTTCGAAATATGTTATTTTTTAGATACGGACACAAAAAGAAGTCGCAAGGTTTTAAATCGCATGAACGTGCAGGCCAGGCAATTTCAGTATTTCGACTAATTATACGCTCATCAAAAAATTCTCTTAAATAATCCAAAGATTCTGCAGTACAGTGACAAGGTGCTCCGTCTTGTTGGAAATATGCATTTTGAAGTTCATCATCATGCAACTGATTGACAAATGGTTGTAAAATTTCCGTACGGTACCTTTGAGCAGTTAACGTTCCCTGAAAAAATATTGGTGCAATGATTCGCCTTTGGCTTATCGCTGCCCAAACACCAATTTTCTCTAGATGTAGCGATTCTTCATTAATTACATGTAGATTTTCACTACTCCAAATTCTTGTATTTTGTTAATTTAGGTATCCCGTTTTATAAAACCATGCTTCATCAGTAAAGATGACTTTGCGAAAGTTCTCCATTATTGTTCATATTTACAAACCAATTACAAAACTGTAGTCTATGTGGGTAATCAATTTCTAACAATTCTTGTACTGCTGTGACACGTTATGGATAAAGTTGCATATCTTTTTTTAATAACTTGTGAGTTGTACCAACAGAAATGTTTATTTGTTGACTCAAATGTCGAACAGATGTTTGTAGTTCATTTTCCATTATTTCTTCAACACGATTAACAACTTGAGGTGTACGTTTCTTAATTGCTCCGCTGACTGATTTTCTTAAGAGACTACCAGTTTCAGAAAAAAGTTTTAAAGTTCTATCCAAAGTATTCTTAAATTGTATATAATCTATTACAAAATGTGGAAACTCAACTTGAAATTCTACCATGCAATCTTGAACTGAATAAACCCATAAGCCATCAATTTTATTACCACTTAGAAAATAAGCCTGGACTAAAAAAAATTTATGTTCTAAAGTGAAAACCATTTTAACTGAGAAGCAATTTATTTTAACCAGAATCGACGCACGATTATTTTATGCACTAACTGATATTTGTGATTGACATTATCAAATGTCTTTTGTATTTACGTTTACGGAACAACAAACACATATTAATATATTTGCGTCTTATTCTATCAAAATTTCAAAGTAACCTAGATTGCCTTTTCAAATGAACACTTGTTATACTTCAATCGGATCTCAAGTTTTAAGCAACTTAAACGCATCAAGATAAACGTAGCTAGACCTGTGTACAAGTTTGCCTCTTCTCTTGTTAAAGAGTTATATTTATAAAAAATCATCTGAGTATTATAAGTTTGCTGTTGTAGGGATAGTCTAGAAATTCCTTTAACCTTGAGATTGTTGAAAATATGACAAAAAGCATTTGATTACCACAAACAATTGAATCTGCTTGACAGAACAATAAAGCAGTAAAATACAGTATAATAAAATCAATTGAAAATAGGAAACCCACAAAGAATTGTTGATTAATAAAGCAAAAGAAGGATGTACCTACTAAATATTAAATGCTTAGATTTTCCATATTTCTGTTTTGTAATGAAAATATGTTAATTATTAAAATGGGAAAATGTTTTTGTGTATAAATTTCATTAATGTAAAATTGATTCATGTTATATGCAAAATACTCTTAATTGTAATAATACAAAATTATCTCTTCTTCTTTCACATTGCACTCTAGTTCTATTAATTTATAACAAATAGTCTTATTTACTACATAAATAGCTTGTAAACAAACTCCTGATTAATATATGAGAATTTAAATTAATTTTTATGAATTAGTATATTTTAATTATACTAAACAAATATACATGTAGATGTAATTTTTATTAAAAATATTTAATACACAATCAGAACAGAAGAACTATAGAATAATTTAGATAAGCATTCTAGCTACACACTAGAAAATTATATGAAAATTTGGTTAATTATTTATAACATTGATTAATGATTTTTTCCTTAATAAAATAAATAAAACACCATAAACTAGCTATATTACACCATTTTAATTTAATTGTTAAAACAATTAAATTACATATAATCATTACCTATCTATACCTTTCTTTGCAAATCTTTGTTTATAGACAGCTAAAGTGGTACATACCTTCTGCAGAATCTTCGTATTCCAATAATTTTTGTTCAGATCCTTTTCGAGCGCCCTTTTCACGTTCATACTGTGTAACTAATTGTTCATTGTCTTCCCGCAACAGTTCCAATTCCACGTCATGCTCCTAAGTATATATCGATTTAAAAAATATATTGCAAATATTTTAATACAGTACCTGGTTAGTTTGATACGCTGCATCTAAACATTCTAGTACATTGACTACTAGTGGCATTAATGTTTTAACAACATCTTCATCATACCTTGCTATCATACGTTCAAACTCTTGATAAATGCTACCAGCAAGAGATTGTACTTTTTCAGACATAACCATATGAGAGTCGTCGTGAGTTACATAGACCGTTTCATGGCCTAGACCATTTCCTGAATCATCTAAATCCATGCTTTTGTGCTTCTTCAACCTACTTTACTATTAAAATATGACTACACATTACATTCATTGGTGTTTATTTTGTTAATATATAAAAGTGATTAATTTATAAAAACATATTTTATTATCGCTTAATTACTTTTCTTTTATAAAATGTTAAAACACCCACTATTTACGACAAATATGTCAAGATTTGACAACTGAATTCATCTTGACCATACCATTTTAGCTACGTTGCCACATCTCAACTTGACATATTTTTACAAAAATAACAAAAGTAACTACGCAGTGCATTTATTTAAAAAAATTGTACTTATAGATTTTTTTTAATAATAATGCGTTTACATTATATCTATATTATAAACTTTGTGATGAAAGTGATTTTGATACATATTAGATTATGCTCAATTATTTTCATAATTTATCGGATGTGAGATTATCAATACGTTTTTAAAATAAAGAATTAATGACGTTTGCGTCTCGATAATTGTAATCTTTCATCTACTAAGTATTATACACATATGTATAGTTGTTTTTAAAAACAAGAGAGTAGGTAAACAATCTCAAATGAACTTGTGTTTAATATGAAGTAATCGTTTATATGCAACTGTATAATATAGTAATTTGCCTCATTTTTCAATTATTTTATATATTTTGAATTTATTGAGATTATAAGTTATAAGTGAGAAGAATCAACATTTATGATTATGATAACGCCTAACCAACGTATTGTTCGCGGGACTTCGCGTACAGTTCATTTCAATGAAATCGAGTACACCTTAAAAATCAATATACCCATTTTTTAGAATTTTTAAGTCATGTAAATTTGACTTTGGTGAAGTCTAAATGTCTAATTCTTCAAAGAGTCAAAATGTCATTATTATTACTTACAAAATACTTATTCAAAATATTAGTTAGGTACTTATCAAATTAGTTTTTTATTTTAAATATACAATGAATAATAAAGAAATAAACACTTTATAATATGAAAAACAATATTTTGTTACGCCACCATTTTCTTCAAAAATTTTGTGTAACCTTCGGGGCATCGAAGAAATTACATTCTGCCACAGATTTCCATCTTGAGTTAACTCCTCCCAACCATCTTCAATTGCGGTTAATTTTGATTTTGGGGCTTTTTTTTTCTCTTATATATTTTCTTGACAAGTAAGCCCCAAATGTTTTCTAGTGTGCTCAAAATCGGCACTGTTTTTTGACCAGGGTAACAATTCTACATTATTGTTCGCACACCACTGTCTCACAACATCTGCCGGATGCACGGGACAATTATCTTGTTGCAAGATAAAATTATTCCCGTATAACTGCGATACTCCGGGAAGTCTAACATTCTCCAGGATATTCAAATATTCGTGGGCGTTAAAACGGCCTTCAATGCGCCATGTTGTACCTGCGCCCTGTGTACAAATCCAGGCCCATAAGTTGACGGTAAATCGTCCTGAATTTTAACGGGATTAAAATATCTTTCCTGAAATCGCGAATTTATTGGACGATAAACTCTTATGAGGCCAGAATGTGTAAATTGAAATTTTTTTGGTAAGAAAAAATAACATTTTCCCAAAAATTTGGTGGACGATATATATAATTTAAACAAAAAAGGATACGAGCCTGCTTTTGCTCTTCTGTCAAAAATGGTTTTCTAGTACTAGCCGAGTTTTTTAATTCGTAATTTTTAATTCTTCGGTATATGGTCGACGATGAGCCAGGTAAATTTGTTAAAAAAGCGGCTTGCCTCGCTAATTCAAATGGTTGAAAAGCGCTTCGTCTTTTTCGGCAGCAGGCGCGGCTCGTGATGACGTATTTTGGTTTGCAGTACAATGATCCGAGTGCTTCGTGTATTCTTCTTGTATTTGTTAGTAAGCACCGAAAACACACGAGGCACTCGTATCATTGTACTGCAAACCAAAATACGTCATCACGAGCCGCGCCTGTTCGGCAGTGAATATTTTCGAACGCCCCGATCCTTCCTTTCTAGTGATTGCTCCTTCTTGATCCCATCTTTTTTCCCAGCTCTCGGCACAGTGCTTTTGGCAATATTATAATGCCGAACTATTGTTCGAATCGACCAACCGTCTTCTAATTTAGAGAGAATTAAAACTTTATCATTTTCACATAATTTCGACATTTTGTCACAGTGATAGGTAAGTCAAACAAACTTGATTAATAAGGAATAAGAACGATTTAAATCATAATTAGGTGTACTCGATCATTGAATTAATTGTACATTAATTTTATAGTTGTACTGAGTTAATGTATAAGTTCGGTAATACATGAATTAATCAAGTTGATATTCTCCTTCAGTATGTATTTACGATTGCCTCCCAACAATCTGTCAATTTTTCGATTTCACGTCTCAAGAAATCCGGTGATTTGTAAGTGAACTCGAAGGTTGTTTGATAGAGAGCCAAAGAGACGGAAATCTGAGGAAGCGGGATTAGAAGAGTAAGGTAGTTGTAGAATGACCTCCAACCAAGTTTTCGAATCGCCGTTTTTGTAATGTTAGTTTGTAATATGAAGGCGAGCATTATCGTGGTGCAAAATGAATTTATTTCCCGTTTTTTTTTTCATGAATTGCATCCTCAAACCGACTGAGTTTTGACAGTAAATTTCGGCAGTGGTGGTTACATTCGTCAGAATCAATTCGAGCTTTCTTTGTTCCACCAGATTTATAACATCAACTTAGGTGGATGAGTATCCAGCTTTTACTCGGAGAGTTGCCTTCTTGTAAGGGTTAAGATATTCTTTTCTGTTCTTGATGTTAAAATGACCGCACCATTTCTCGGCACCAGTAAAAATGTGGGACAAAAACGGTCCATGTGGTTGAGGAGCTAGCAAAGAGGCACAAATGTTGACACGCTAATTCTAGTTGTTTTCGTTTTTCGTTCAAAACATGCGGCAACCACACATCCTATTTATGAACTTGGTCGAAATGTTACAATCCATTAAAATGGCTTATTCCTGTGTTGATTGGGGTGTATCATTATGAATTAAAGCGTTCATACGATCTTCCTCAAAGGCCGTTGTTCTTCGTAAAGTTCGAGAATCATTAAGATCAAAACGGGGCTCTTTAGCTCTACGTCCTGTACCTACTCTCGCCAATTGCATTTTCCTTATAAACGTTGCAAATAGTTCTAATGGCGTCCGATGCATTCATTTTTATATTAAATTCGAATAAAAGGATATCGAAATGCTTGTTTTTCTCAATTTGATGTACTATTTTTTCTGTCAATAATTAATATAATCTTTGCACAAATTGACAAATTCAAAAACTATTCGATGAAACAATAATATTTAACATTTGGAATTTACTGCAAGTGAGAATTAATGAATATTAAATCACATTCTTACATGTAAATGTCGACTTATTTAATGCGTTCGTAACTACAATCCGACAAACTAAGTTTGTACCAGTATGCAGAACAGTATTTCAGTATTTCTTAAACAATAATATATTGAAATAACTTTAACATATGCCAAACAATTTCTACAAAATAACGGGTGTTCAGAAACATTCGAAGTCAAAGTAGTCCTTGAAAATATGAAGTCATGTCTGAGATAGATTGATTTTTGACAGACAACAGTTGACATTTAATAATTATTAGTATTACAAATCAGACACTTAAGTAAAGATATACGATTTTTTGTTCAGAGCCCACTTGACTTCGAATGTTTCTGAACACCCGTTACATCAACCTGATATAAGGAAATTAAGAAAAGCCATGATCACAATTAAAATCGAACGAAATGAAGTTACCTACTTATATCAGTTGCCCTTTTTGTTTCTTAAATGTTTCTTTTTTACTAATATCAAATGCAATTTAACGCAACATTCATTATAAGCAAATATTTTAATTGACATAAATAATTCGAAAAAATTACTTATGCTTAATATTCATAAGAATCATAAGTTTCAATTAAAGAAAAATTAGAAAAGGTTTTTGTATAGTAAATGCTTTCGTTACTAAGCTGATAGGAATTTTGTCAGCTTTATCAGCATAACTATTAAAGCCAAAATAATGTAGGTTCTTAATTGACGCTTCATATTTTGCTTTTATATATACAAAAAGTAATAATAAATATTTTCTACCGATTGATTTATTACAAGCATTGGTTTTCCATAATTTACTGAAACAAGAATCATGAATTAGTAGAATCAAATTAAAGACAACAATAGATTTCAATCTGTAATTTGCTCTTCATCAGTCAAATCGCTTCCGAGTATGTAGTCTATCATATTATTTCAAAGAATCTTCATGTACAAATAGTACAAAAATCTTTGAATCTACATTTTCTTACAACGCAGGTATTATTTATTAAAGAATGTGTCCGATAATATAAAATAATTCAATAAAAACTTATTTCAAAGAATAATAAAAGTTTGTATTATTGAATTTTGTATGACAAATGGCACGAGATTTCCTATACATACATTTCCATTCTATTGCAACCTTTCTAGGTTTATATGGTCCTCAAGGTTCTTTTGAATCACACATTTTCCACATTCGGATATTAATCTTCCATTTGTAAGAAGCGCGTTCTTGTCAAACATTCGCATTGACAAAGTAGCGGGCCTTCAAAAACTTTCCTCATTAGAGAGGGCCATGCTTTCTGATAATGGTTGGTGACAGTGCACGCAATTTGTCACAAACGTATAATTTTGAATGAGCATGGCCGTCTCTAATAAGAAAAGTTTTTGAAGGCACGTTACATGAATCACGATTTCTTCTCTCTTGATAGAATCTACATATCGTTTCTTCTGTCAAGCCCGCATTGTTCATATTGTAAAGTTTGACGCGCGATGCGTCATCACAATATGTTTGTTGAGCTTACAATATCCCGTCAACAGGCCTACTATCAGCTTAACAGACTTTCTGTCTCTGTTTAGTAGGTCAATTGTAAACTTGCGAATGTTTCCTGAAGAACTCTTTTACCTGTCTTTGTCATGAGTAGACTGCGGAACAGACGCTATGCGCTAATGAGTCATGCAGGCGCAGAGACAGAGTCGGTTTCGCTTAAATAATAAAATTAATGCAATATTCGCTCGTAGCCCTGATTTTAATGTCCTAAACGGTTTTTGTAGTAATGCTCAAAATACGGAAATCGGTAGATATATTAAATTTAAAGATTATTATTTATGCGCCACTTACTAGTTCTGATGTTGAGAGAAGTTTTTCTATATTTAAAAACATACTGTCTAATAAAAGAACGCACTTTACAGAAGAAAGTTTAGAATATATTGCAACAATTAAATTAATGTGAATAAAAATGTTTACTGTGGTGTGACTAAGCATTCAGTTTAATTATAGTTGATATAATTAATTTCAAGTTTATACTTTTTCAATATGTTGAACTTTTTCACTGTATAAAGTAAATGCATTTTGTATATACATATATCTGGAATTAATTTCAATTCAAGTTAATTTAAATTCAAGTTAATTTAAATTCATTTAACTTCATTGTTTTATTTATTTTCGTAAAAATAAATTTCCGTATATACATTTCATTGCCTTTATTACGACTCTGGCGAAATATATTTCACAACCCCTCTGTTTACATTAAAATACGTACAAAGAGACAACTTTTATCAATACCATCCCGCTATAACATTTATATATACATGTTTAGTTGATCGATTGTAAATTGTCGGCACCGATCACACCCGATACGGGATAGCGCCGGTTCCGCAGTCTAGTCATGAGGAGTTCTTCCACATATACCTAGATCAATTTTCATCACATTTGTTCACGACTGTTTTGATATTTGTTTCTGCAATACCTGTGAAATAATTTATAGACGAGCCATGTCAAGCCAGTTCGTCCGTATTCTAAATAGATCTATGAACTTCGTGCCTTGGGACCCAGACTAATGTCACTTTCCTCTGATTACTGAGTTCGTACAATATCTTGCAAGTTTAAATTTAACTTGCACACAATTATTACTCGGACGTTAAGAGAAAATGGCCATGGTGGGATTCGTATCCACCCTCTCTATTCATTTCTCCAACGCAATGCGACCACTTCCGGTTGAAATACAGTAGTATTGATATTTACTATACCTACTAAGACGTGCTTGCCAACTTCTTTGAGTTAATCGTAATACGAAATTAAAAGTATTCTTCTATATTTCTTTTTAATAATAAATTAATTCGTTATTTTCTTCATTTTCATCAAATATATTTAATTTTAGCAATGTAGGTAGGTATAAAATTACGTTTAGGTAGAAATTTAAGGCTGTCCAAAACTATTTAGTATTTGATAACAATCAGTTTGTATAACAGTAATACGTATAATATTGATAATTTAATAATAATGATATTCAATATGGAAGAAATAAATTAATAATAAATTTTTAGAAATAGAAAAGATAAAATATGAAAAAATCTGGAAATTATAATTGTAAGGTCTAGGATTTCATTTTTTACGTTATATGTATAACTTATCTACCGTGTAATACACTAGGGATTCGCTGCTAAGCATCTCTTACATACACTCCCCAACCCCACTTTACCAATGAGGCGCTATGCTGTGAGGCTCGCATTATGTATCTCACTCTAATAGCACGGATCGTGTTGCGATCGCAGAGGGTACTGTTAAAGTAGGATACATTACACGGAAGGGCGGCATTTTATTGTGTTAAACGATGTATACAAGCAGTTCTCATTTTCTATAAGAACAGTCTCTTATTTTTCAAACTGGTATTTTAGAGTGCAGAAATCTATACAGGTATTCCATAACTTATGGGCCATACAGCATTTGAAGATATCAGACATAAAAACAGTTACTTTGAAAGTTTGTCTAAGTAAAATGTTGAAGTTTGCCGATTATTGTAAACAGGCAATAATCAGCAAAAAAAAATATAGGACAATTGAATATTAAATAATTTTCAGATTCTAATACAATTATAAGTAACATACCCTTTAAAATATCAGTTTAAAAATATAAACGTGGATTATGACAAACTACTCCCACAAAAAACAAGAATTGTTTGTCATCAATCGACCAAATTACAAGTGGACAAATGAAAATGTCATTTTAGACATAGAAGTGTATATTACTTCACAAACAATATGGGGATTCTCTCCTCCCAAAATCCGGTTGTTTTGTTCATGTATCCATTCCAGTGTAAGTGCGCCTCATGACTAGAGAACGGACACGCTTACCACCCAGTGCAGTACTGGCGAAAAGCTGTATTTCTAAAATATTTAATTTTATTTATATAATTGGAAAACAAACGGGTGGTGATCTATAAAATTACGAAATACATATGTATTTGTTGAAAAGTTGTATTTTTAAAGTTTTTAATTTTATTTCTATAATTGGAACATTTTTATTTGTTCATTTTGTCGTTCAAGTTGAGTAAAGGAGTATTAATATTGACTAGCAATAGTTTCTCAAGGTTTTCTTCTGTCAATTTTGTTCTCTTTGAATTAAGTACATCCTTATAAATAGAAAACGTCCTTTCTACATCGCAACTGGTTATAGGTGCATACTGGAAATATTCTTTTATTTCTTCATATTTAGCCGTTAGATTTTGTGGAATTGTCTCCATACATAATTGCTGCAATGTAATTAAATCTGGATTTCTATTAAGAATTGCTTCAAACTTTTGCCGAAGGCCACATCCGAAGTCACTTGGAATACTTTTCAAATTATTAACAGCCACATCTAATGTGGTTAATCCGTCATTTAATTTGAGATTTCGATTTTCAAAATAAGTGATTAGTTTTGGCAATTTTCCAAAGTGTTCGTGAAGAGAGTACAACTGATTTTTTAAATTTGGGATTTGTGTGAGCTCCTTGCACTCACCAATACTTCTAGCATCCTCCTTTAGCAGTGTTACGAAATGCTTTAGATTATCGATATTCTCAGCATAATAACTAGTAGCTTCCAGCCATCTTCCCCATCTAGTTATTAATGGAGTGGGAGGCAGTGACAGAGATGGAAATTTTTCCCTGAAAAGAGCTACTCTCAATGGTGCTTTTCTGAAAACTTTTTTAAAAGCTGATACGAGTCTATCAACTTCCGGAAAAGTGTCTCTGATATATTCACAGATTCTGTGGAGAGTATGTGCTACACAAGTAATATGCAGCATATTAGGATATGTTTTCTTCAATAGTCTGCTTGTTTTTAACATATACGCAGCACTATCACTGACAAATAAAAGTATTTTTTTTTGTACGTGGCGTCCGAATGAAGCATTTTTTGCATATTCTCCTTAATGGTTTCAGCAACTGTTTCCGCATCAACTCTATTTATAACACTTGTTGCTATTACATATGAGTTATAGGGAATAGTTGGATGTAGTACACCAGCTACAACATTTACCACACAGCGTCCTAACATATCCACCGTTTCGTCGGCGCTTATCCATATGTATTGATTTAAAAGATGGCTTCTAATGAGTTCTACTGTTCTCGTATAGCACCTAGAAACATAATATTTGCGTAAAGTTGATTCATCAGGAACATTTCGACCAGTATATTTTTTCAGAAATATTTTTAAAGTGGGATTGCTAAGTTTATTTAATGGAATATTAGCCGCCATAAAAGTTTTACAGAGTTCAGATGTGTTTGCGATCCTAAGTGACGATATTTTACGGATTTTGTAATAAATTTCGGAATCACTGACAATGGACATACAATCAGTATGACCGTCAATCCAACCCGCCATTGTTTTACAATGCCGTTCTCGACATTCTTCCATATCATGTCTGAAAAAGTAACTTAAACAATGCTCTAGATCTAAATAAATGAAAACTAAAAATGTGTGCGTAAGTTATTGAAACTGAACGAAATTCAATGCACACGCTTACGTCGAAATAATTGGTAGAAATAGATTCAATCAAACGATATTAAATAGGATCTATCACAAAAATTACGATGTAATTAACAGTTAAAACTATGAAAACAAGAAACTTACTCACAGCACTTTATTTATCTTACGAAATATAAACTACTAAATAAAATACATTATAAAAACCCCGCTTTTATCTACGCTCATGAAAACACTTTAAAAAATACTATATTCTCCGAATACAATAGCTGGCTTGTCCATTGTTATCGCGGCGAGACCAGGTGTCCGAGTAAGTCAAACAAATACTTCATTGAATTACGCCGGGATGTACTGAGCGACGTTATACACAATTCCAGTTGCCGATTGCGTTTTATGGAAATTGCGTCCGTTCTCTACTCATGACTAAAGATAATTATTTTTCCAACAAAATCAGCATCCATACCTTGGTTTCCCAGCGCCAAGGATACGTTGTGCACGATCACCTGGCTTAAGATCTAAAACCAATTGAATTTTCTCAGGATCCAGGTCGAGGTCTGCATGCTAAATACTTCGCACTGTTTGTTGAAATGGCCAAATGCTGCGAATCGATGAGATTGGATTCTTACCAACACTTGCAGTTACTAATGTAATGCTTTCAATGGACTGGCCTGGCTAAGCACGATCTAATGATTTCTCGTTCACAATGGAGCCAGTTCAATCGAATTTCTCGAGCAGTTTCTTAACATCGGAACAATTTGAGGGATTTTTGTCGAAAAAAAAATAGCATTAAAATCCGCTGTTCGCCTGTATAGCGTTAACTGATAATCGCGATGCCTGAAATTTTTAGTCTAAGAATACAATGCTGAGAGATATGTGGTGTAAGATTTCGAAAGCTATGCTCCATCCCGAACTACTTATGTTAAATATTATTAAATTGTTATGCCTAGTTCCATTTTAAAATCTAATTATCAAACACGTAGTTTTAACTTCAAAATCTTACTCAAAATGTTTTTTTATATCTACCCAAATTGTGAATGTTAAAGGTTTTACCGAAATTAGTAATAATTGATAGTAATTAATTTCAAATCGTATCTGTTACATATAATACAGAAAAGGGTTCCTTTATTTTGAAACTAAAACGAAAATCTTTTAATCCCTTGGTTGTTTTGAGATGGCAATGCTAGTAATAAAGATTAGGAATAATTTAATTTCACTAAAGAATTGACAAAATTTCTAATTTTGGTTTCGGTTTTTAATGAAATATGTATTCCTTTATTAACATTCGTGTTATAATCAAACCAAATATAATTTTTGATGTAGTTTCTCCCTGGAATAACTTAAAATACTTATTGGGTACTTATTTTATACTAGGGATTATAACAATACTATACAAATAACTAAATTCTATTTAGTGCTAATTTAAAAAAACATTGTAAAAATATTTAAAGACATTTATTTTAATTAGGATCTTTATAAATAAATACTGACGCTAATATGCTATCTTAACACTATGATAATTAAAAGCCTCCTCGAAATCCACCCCTATTTCCAAATCCACCCCCTCTTCCAAATCTACCACCGCCTCTATTACCAAAATTATTTCCTTGATATCCACCGTATCCACCACCCATTCCTCCACCACCTCTTCCTCTAAAACCACCACCTGAAGATCCACCATATCCGCCTCGACTGAATTTAGCTGGCGGTCCGTCTAAATTATTTCCTAAAGTGTGTCCTCTAGGTGGACGTTTTGAATCGAGCTTCGATGTAACTTGCCGCTGTATTCCATAACATCCAGAATTCAATTTGCACAGGTCTTTAATCAGAGACACCACCTATAAATTAAATTGTACATAAAATATTACGTAAATCAATTAAATTTTAGAAGACCTCATGATCCAACGGGGACATTTCCAATACTTGTTCAGGTTCTTTGGAAGCTCGAACTACTAGACTTTCGAGTGGCGGTCTTAATGCTAGTAATTCAGAAGCAACTGCAGGGTCCATATTGAAGTTAATCCAATTGTCTAGTCTTACTACACCATCAATCTGAAAATTATAGCAGTTATGCATGTTTTAAAATAACATAAAGAAAATACAAAATACCCAATCGACTTTTCTTGATCCAAATAATAATAAGTGTATTGGAGTAACCATTGACATTTGCTTACAAGATACTGCCCTAGTTCTTATTTTTTCGCCAAATACAAAGAATGGAAATGGAAATGTTTGTTCCAAATTACTGCAGTTTACCGATGTTTTGTGTATCAAAGCAGCTTTACTTTCTGTTGTTAAAACCTAAAAATAATATCAATCTTATTTTCAGGATATAAAATACATGAGTACATAATGTTATTTGAATATTAAGCTAGTCCACCATCATAAATTACAAAAATTTGATGTAATTTGATGTATGTGTTGGTATTATGACATTAAGATATTGGATCTTCTGTTAATAATTTGTTAAAATTCAATATACCTTTTCCCTGTCTTCGGGAAACCCACAAACTTCTTTCTTTTTGCTTTGCTTTATAAAGCGATTTGGGTTAATGGCATTGTTTATTATACTAATAATCATCAGATTCATTCATTTTCTTTTAATACAAATTTTTCAGAAACTCAATAAATTAAAGACCACACAAGAGAAGTTATTTCAAGTTATTCCAAGTCCTGTCAATATTTTTTTACTATCTACCAACAATAAAATGTCATTCCCCTTTGTCATCTTTGCTTCCAAATATTAACGTGTATTGTGATGACAAGCGTTTCAATTTCTACATGTATTTCTATGACGGTGTATTTGTTTAAATTTAATTAAAACAACGTTAAGAAATCACGAATAATTTACAATTTAATTTATTTATATTAATTATAACATGTACCTTTCTTTTTTCTTTGTGATAGCAAACATTTGGGTATAAACCATAACACATAAGTGCCATCACTACATCTAACTTTGGATCTGGTCCAACAGTATCCATGTGCATTGGTAACATAGTTTCTTCTGCAAATCCAACTGAAGTCAAAATGGCTTGTAATTGATTTTTGGCTTCCCATGTAACTCGTAAGGTTGGCATGCTTATGCCTTTATAGTCGCAAAATCTCATTTCTGCTTCTTCACCACCCTGTCGCGCCTGGTCCCACAACTAAAATAAAAATGATTTGATGATTTGCTTTTAAACTCTCAACAAATATCTTATACTTCAAATGCTGTTAACATCGCCACGTGATCTGAATGTCTATCACCGGCCAATGCTTTCTGGTGATAACTAAGTCGCCTTTGACCGCCTTCCAAAGTAAATATTTCTGGAAATGTAGAGGAATTAGCAGCCATTGTAGCTAATGGACCGCCACACATAAATATGCAACCTAACACCATCATTTTGCCTAAACGAGGTTCAATGGGTAGTTTGGCTAATATACGTCCTAATGGTGTCAATTCATCGTTGCTATCCAAACATTTCATTTCTCGTAATAATACCTAGAATATTTTAAACTTAAACTCTCGATACAATACGTTAATTTTGTTCTACAATACCTCTGCTTCAATAACAGCATCCAATGGAGGTGGTTCGATAGCTTTGCTAAGAAAGTGTCCTATTGAACCTAGCCTAAGTAATTTTATACTTAAGGCAAGTTCATGAAGAGGTGTTCTAAACATTTCAGGTGTCATATGTTCATCTAGTTTATCAAATCTCGCTTTCGAACATAAGTGAAAGCAAAAACCTGGCCTTACACGACCGGCTCGTCCTTTTCTTTGTTCTAAATTTGTTTTTGAAGCCCATACGGTAGCATAACTGGTCATATTGTTGTGGGATGTAAATAATTTCATTTTGGCCTTGCAACTATCAATAACAAACACAACATCATTAATAGTAATTGATGTTTCTGCAATATTTGTGGCCAGAATTACCTAAAATGTGTAATAATAAATATGAGAGTGAATATTAACAAAAATTTTATCATACTTTTGTGACATGTGAAGGTACAGGGGCAAAAACCCTTCTTTGGTCTTCTCGGGGTATTTGAGAATGAAGTGGTAATATACAATAATCTACTCTTCCAAATACTGGATGCTGTTGCAGGTGTTTCATTAATGCAAATATTAAATTCCAACCAGGCAGAAAGATCAACACAGCCCCAGGTGAGTCAGTGTCTTTTATGTGTTTCAAGATAGCTTCAATTAATTCAAAGCTGACGTCTTTTTCAGACAATCTATTCAATACATTTTTAGTTTGTTCACTGTAGTTGCCTCCTACTATCTATAAGAAAAGATAATTAATGAAATTTACGAAAATATGTAAAAAACAATATTAGGCATAACCAGCACTAGTTTATAAACGTCGTATGTTTTATTATTAACTATATATGAAACAATGTCTAGGTTTAATTTGATTAAAATATAAATAACATAAAAATTATATAAGCGTTTACAAGCAGAAATTATAGTGTAAAAATATTATAAAAATTTAAGATAAATGCACCAAATCAATATTATATATTTATAAATAATTTGAGAATACCATTGGATATGCTTAGTTAATTTTAAAATAATCTTTACATGTGAACTAAATGTTGGTTTTAATTATTACCTTGTTCAAATTTTCGTCTCCATCCTCGCCTGTTATAACTTCATCTTCACCACCTCCACCGCCACCTTTGCGTTTACGACCTTCTGTTGGTGGCACAAATTTAGTAATTTCAATGCAATCTTCTATAAAATAATGCTGAACTGGATATGCTCTACCAGAAATTTCAATAACTGGGCAATTGTTAAAATATTTGGAGAATAAAGAAGTATCGATTGTAGCAGACATAAGAATTACCCTAAGATCAGGAAAAGTATGGATCATGTCTCTTAAAACAACCTATAACAAAAGCAAATAAAGGTTATTTACATATATTGTTATTGTATAATTATATATATATATATATATATAATTATATATATATATATATATATATATATGGTAAACCTAATCAGTAGGCGATTAAAGGTCTGTATATTACTTCAAAATATATGTATTTAAAAAACTCTACATGTTTCGGCTGTATACGCCTTTTTCAAGAGAATACAAAATATATTATATATATATATATATATATATATATATATATATATATATATATACCGTGAATTTCTTTTATCACTGAACATATATGAATACATCTATGTTCAGTTTTAAAATAAATGCTTCAAAGCATGGGAAGGTTATGCAACCAACATTGCGAGTGTCATCGCTTGTCGTAATAAGCCATTTTAGTTGTCAGTGTCAACAAAGTGTGAAAATAATTTATTTAACTTACACAAACAATATTAAAATTAATTTTATGATAAATTGAAAAAAATTTGTTTTTATGTACCTATAATTCTTTAACTTTTTTTAACAAATGTTCGAAACCTTCACATTCCGTACAATATGCGAATCGATTATGAAACTACTGCAAAGAGTGTGTTAAAAAATTCGGTTTGGTATGTAATTCGTCGCAGGCTGTACTTGATGCGTGCTTTTAAATCTTCAATGTTAGTGAAAATTACATTATTATTAATTTTAAATTTAAGGTATCTCCAAAGAAAAAAGTCATTTAGCAATAAATCTGGCGAACGGGCTGGCCAAACCATCCATCGAACGGGCTGGCCAAACCATCCATCGAACGGAAAACTTGAATCTAGAAAATTTGTAATTGCTGCAGTTGAATGAATTGGGGCTCCATCCATTTGAAACCAGGGATCTGCAATGGCTAAATTTTCAATTCGGGGAACAATACGTGTTCGAAGTAATTCCAAGAATTTATTGGAATTAAAATTTGTGTTAATAAAGTATGGTCCCACAAGTTCATTGCTGATTATACCTGCCCATACATTAACTCTAGCGTTATTTATTTATTGTACATTACAAGAAAAAAAATTCCAAATACATAGTACAATGCATAATACAAAATAAAACGTGCACATGTTTGTAAATTATAATTATAAATGTTATAAATAAAGAAAAATCAAGGAAACCGCAAATTTTTTAGGAAATGCAGGACTTGCATAATATTTCAAACCACGCCTTTGGTTTAAAATATTATGCAAGTCGACCCCAGACAAAAGATTCAGTTCTAATAAAACTCGGTCCATGGGGTTATGTGCTTACCATAATTAGTTCGATGGAAACGAATACGAAACGTGTCACCTGAGCGAGCACGAAACGGTGGAACATGGAAAAGCAACAGAGAAAGAAGGGCAGAACAGTCTATGTTATTGTGTAACAACTGATATCCAAGTTTAATAAATGCTTTACGCCTTCTATTCTCCAGCGTACTCCAGCGGTACGAAAAACGATTCTGTTTGGATTGTCCCGACGGATATTTGTATTATTTTCATGACTTGCGAAAAGAAGAAAAAGTTGCGGCTAGAGTGAAATCCAACATAAACAGGACCATGGGCTGTTTACAATGGATTTTTCAACACGATTCACACCGCACGGATTATTAGTACGTGGTTTGAAGACTAAAATATGAAGTCTTAGTGAATCACCCGATTTAAATATTGAAAATATCTGGGGATGGCTTACGAGTAGGACTGGGCGATACCGGCGTTTTCGGTATCGGGTACCGATACCAATGGAGGTATCCATACTTAGCGATGTATCGGGTCTGTGCACGGTATCGATTCTGAGTACTGGAATCGGTAAAGTATCGATACCTTGGAATCGATACCTTGGAATCGATACCTTGGAATCGATACCTTGAATCGATACCTTGGAATCGATACCTTGATTCGATACCTAGGAATCAGTATTCATAACCCGTTTTCTAGGTGTCGATTGTTTGATATCGGTTTCAAGAGATGTAAAATTAATTTACCGATTCTACCATAACTACGGTATGAAATTTGCAATATTGTGATATTTTGTTTTTTTTATTTGTAATAATTAAAGTTATGTCATAATATGGAATTTGCTACGCATAATAACCAACGTCTTTAAAATATATATTATGCATACATACTTAAAAATTCTTTACTTAAAAAGTTATTTTTATATACATTTAAAAAACGCAGAAAGATAAAATAATATAGGCAAATATGCGTGCTATTACAAAATTATACAAAAAGCCTAAAATATTCATTTCAAAATAGAAACAAACCAAGCACGTTTTATACCTACAATAGCTTGATAAGAATTCTTGACCCAACTTTTTTTACCTTATTATATTAATTAATACTACATATTTATATTATATTTTGTTTATTTTAGTTCCAATTTACAGTCGTGTATTGTGTATTGTGCATTCTATAGAACAGGAAAGTGTTTTATATTTATATGAATATGAATATCACCTATATTTCTCTCAACACTGCTTTATACAAATTATGTGTCAACAAATTTTAGCTGTTCCCTAGTTTTGATTTATTATAATTCCTACCTTTATTCGTCGTGTAAAGTTTAATATAAGCACTTATATTTCATATCATTTTAAGCTTCATCACTTTGTTCTTATAACTTGGTGTAATAAGTGGATACGTACGTACCAAAATGTCGAAAAAAAATAGTGTAGTTTGGAAATACTTTGATAAAATTAACGACCAGGGCGTGAGTTGTAATGTATGTAAAAAAGAATATAAGTATACTGGTAATACTACAAATATGCTAAAGCATATAAAATGTGTTCATCCTTTTACATATTTTAATATTATTGAAAAGAAAGACAAAAGAGACGGTGATAGTGAAGTTACTGACGTTGAAATATTGGCCTCCGAAAGGTAAAATTATAATTATACTAGCTGCAGACTTATGTATGTAGTTCTTTTTTAATCCTTGCATGAAAAATAAGAAAATTCTAAATTGTCATTTTGCATAAAACAACAACTTATATACCTATGATGTACGCATACTCATTTAAAAAAATGCACAAATAAAATGCTACCCGATACATGGCTACCGATACATCGCTACCCGATACATCGATACTTAGCGAGTACTGGAATCGCTAAAGTATCGATAGGTATCGATGCTTTGGAATCGATACCTCGCTACCCGATACATCGATACTTAGCGAGTACCGGAATCGGAATAGGTATCGATGCTTTGGAATCGATACCTCGCTACCCGATACATCGATACTTAGCGAGTACTGGAATCGGTAAAGTATCGATAGGTATCGATGCTTTGGAATCGATACCTTGGAATCGATACCTTGGAATCGATATCTTGGAATCGATACCTTAGAATCGATACCCTGGAATCGATACCTTGGAATCGATGCTTTGGAATCGATACCTAAGAATCGATACCTTCGTTATATGAGGTATCGGGTACCCGATACCAGTTATGGTATCGGGTATTGGACGATGTATCGATACTTCGCCCAGCCCTACTTACGAGACGCTGATATGGTGATTGTCAGTATCATAACACTGTACAACTAAGCAACGCAATAGAGGCTGCTTGGAACGTTATACCCCAAGAATATTTAAACATTTCGTTACCAAATCGAATATTTGAGGTTATTCACAAGGGGGTATAATATTGTTACGTTAATTCGTTAGTTCAGCTTTCAATTCTGTTGTACTATTTCCACAAACACAACCTGAGTTGTCCTTTTTTCGTGTGAGGCTATTCAGATGTCGCGGTAGCTACGCCAACTTTTTTAATTGAAGTGCGATTAATGTTAAAAATTGTATTTAATACTTTAATTTAATTATAGTTTCGAGCAATATAACGACAAAAATACTATAGTTGCCTCTATTCCTAAAATAATTGTGTAAATTGTATCTTTTTTTGTGAAGCAAATCACTTGCCGTGGATGTATATATATATATATATATATATATATATATATATATATATATATATATATAAAGTGTATATATTTAAAATAATCCTACATGTTTCGGCAATGATGCCTTTGTCAAGGATATAAAAAATATAAATGACAGAATATAAATGTCAAGTAATTGAGTTGCTGTGGTTTAAATTATTCAAAGATACATTCAAATAGTAATAATAAATCATGCCTTAGTATTCCAAAAAATAGATAGCAAGGTGAGAACAGATGTGTTGTTCGCTGCTAGCAGCTTGTGTCTTTTTCTGGGTATGCATTTGTGTGTTGGTTGCTGCTGGCAGCTTGCGTGTCTTTGGGTGTGTGATTTTGTGTTTGTGTAAGAGCGTAAGTATAGGGTTTTGTATGATGGTGCGCTCGTGCGTGTGTTAAGTGACCGGTCACGTAAATTAGAGAGATCGGATAACCAGCCGGTGCGTAGGGCCGCCAACCCTTTCCCGACAACTTCTTTACTTTTCCGTGCAGTACTTCGACGGTCCGTTAAGATGGCAGATTGTGTGACCGTCGTTCACCGAGGTAGCCACTAAGAGTGTTCCCTCGGTTGCGATGAGCGACCCCGTGCAGGGTGCGCTTCGCTGGTCTGCGCCTTGCCTCGTTGGGGCGGGGGTCGGACCGACGAAGTACTGCACGGAAAAGTAAAGAAGTTGTCGGGAAAGGGTTGGCGGCCCTACGCACCGGTTGGTTATTCGATCTCTCTAATTTACGTGACCGGTCACTTAACACACGCACGAGCGCACCATCATACAAAACCCTATACTTACGCTCTTACACAAACACAAAATCGCACACCCAAAGACACGCAAGCTGCCAGCAGCAACCAACACACAAATTCATACCCAGAAAAAGACACAAGCTGCTAGCAGCGAATAACACATCTGTTCTCACCTTGCTATCTATTTTTTGGAATACTAAGGCATGATTTATTATTACTATTTGAATATATCTTTGAATAATTTAAACCATAGCAACTCAATTACTTGACATTTATATTCTGTCATTTATATTTTTTATATCCTTGACAAAGGCATCATTGCCGAAACATGTAGGATTATTTTAAATATATACACTTTGAAGTAATAACCAGACCTTTAATCGCCGACTAATTAAGTTTACCTTATACATATATATATATATATATATATATACAGGTTCGGTCTACAATCATCTTGCATGCGGCTTCCCATACATAAGGCGTGAGAAGTTGCCAAACCGTACCTACCTAACAAATATACATACGAGAGCCGGCAAGTAGACCTTTAGAGAAATAAAAATGTTCTTCTAGATTAGTGGTTTGCCGAAGCAGATGTGATAGACAACGTACTTTAATTTTCTATGCACATGTACAATATTGTTAACAACGAGCGCAAAAAACATAATTTGAGAATCTTTTAGGTAAATAGTCATTAAATACAAGCTGTAAAAAATAGTAAATGTATAACACTACCAAAGTAGACGTATTGAAGTAAGAGAAAAAAAATGCTCTTCTAAAGGCAATAAATTTAAAAATAAAATAGATAAAAAAAATAAAGCAAATTCTTGGAAAACAAAATGAAAAAATTCAATAAATATAATTTCTGGGGAAACAGGAAGAGTACGATAAACTAAAAGAATAATTCTAAATAATGGAAATTAAAATATACTTCTAAAATAAACGGAATTCTTGAAAAACCAAATTAAAACTTCTCAATTAATAAAATGTTCGAATAATCCACCTCTTTGCTCCTGACAGTACGCAAGTCTATGATAAAAATTATTTCGTACATTCGAAAACCAACATATTGAATAAAAACTATAAAAACAGGCCAAAATCAAATAATACAAAATATAACTGCCAATTAGAAACAAATTAAATTCAACAATAAAATTAATAAATGTGAAGTAGGTAATTCTTATAATATTAACTTCAGATACTTATTAAGAATATCACGAACGTGAATAATAATATAAAAATTAAGAAAACGACCACCAACATGCACAATATTGGTCTCTTATGATCGAAATGATCGTATCGACCGTCTTTAAGGGTTCCCACTACTTTTCTCGAACAGTACTTGCGAAGTCTTGCGCACTTGTGTATTTAACTTGGCAACTACGTTCGTTTATATACATGGACTTGTAGCTCGCATTTAAGGTAAAAACGGGCCAAACGTGTATATATTTGCACATCTATCTTACTGGCCTCCACATACCTAACACGCGCCCAGACCTCCACCCTAACAAATATATTTATCTAAGTGTATTCTACTGTAAAATGATAAATTGTACTTCCTTAACAGAGGCATCAAGAGAGGGGAAACAAATTTCAATTTTTAAGATATACAAAATCTAGGTATATTCAAAATAGGAACTAGGCTCTACCTATAGAACTGCTAAGTAGCCCCCTACAGTATATAAATTGACAAAGGTACTCGACGTATTTACCTCCAGCGGTGTTGCCCAAATATGTAAACAAATTTCTGCTAGGAAAGCGAACACGCACATCTGATGCGGGCAAGTACTTGCCCCGTAAATTTAGTGTTACAGGCGTTCATTGTATTGATATATAATGACTATGACTATGAGTATTGTGTGTTGTTATATGAAGCAAATATTTTAAATATGTATATTGAAATTTATCTATACATTGGTATATTATTAAATTTATTTTTCGTATATTTGCATATTGAGAGGCGTACGAATTTAGCTACAACTAGATCTTTTTGATTTTTAAATACAAAGTTTTACAATGAAAGTATACTCTATGAGAACAAAACACATATATGAAATTTCTAGATAGTATTAAAAATAAAAAACTCCTAGTCATATATGTTCTTGTAATGAATACTTAAATAACATGACATAAAATTTAACTTGATCATTAAATTATAAGTACGGTATAATGAAAGTGAAGCTGTAAAGATTAATAATAATGTCATATCTCATGTTACAATAATTTTTAAAAATCTCTTTCAAACTGTACATAAAAACACATATTAAAACAAACGGGTTAAGATTTTTGAAAAATAATCTATATGTGCGGAAATTAATTTAATAAGATAAACCTATTTTACTTTCTATACGAAGTATTATATTATTATTATATATACTATACTTATATATTATAATATATATATACAATGTGTCCGGAAAAATGTGGGAAATCTCTCGGATTCAGATAGAACATTAAAAAATAAGATGACAAGTTCCCATAATTTTTTTCCTAGCGGCCCTCCCTACGGAGATACGGCCTCCTAAAGGACGCCACTGGAAATCAATTTTTCTTGAATAACTTTTAAACTACTTATTATAATTTAATGAAAATTTAATATGATAAACAGTAGTAAGGACCTCTTAAAATACTGCTCTTAAATTTAAATTAGCTTGTTTAGTTTACCAGGGGCGGACTAGGTTGTGCATTTTAATGCTTACATTTTTAACACCCTGTATGATAAGGAGTTAAAAAAACAAATTTAGATACCTTGAACATTAAGCTAAAGAAAAGGTACTCTTGTTGATTGTCGATAAAATGAACCGTTTTCGAGGAAAAAAAAATAAAAGAATTAATGTTTTGTTTCTATTAAAAAGAACCATGTTTTTTATTTTTTTTTGTCTGCAACAAAGTGTGATACAAAAGTCATTCCAGGAACAAAAAAGTTTTAGTTTAGGTTATTTAATACGACAAAATTACAAAGATTCTTAGAAATGCAGTTTTGTCCCAGAAAGGCACCTTAACAAAAATTATGTTTAGAAATGTACTCACTAAAGCTTGCAACGATTGAACCTAAATACGCTAATTAGAAATAATCAATTAAAAACTTCATAAGTGGGTTCAACATGGTCTCCGTGAACTCTGATACACTCGCGGGCACGACGAATAGAAGACTGCTGTACTCGCCACAACAACCCAGCATTGTTTCTTATCACATCACAATGAAATGTGATTCTCTGTAAAAGTTCCTCCCTAGTATCAACCGGAGAGGAATACACCAAGGTTTCGAGATGACCCCACAGGTGAAAATCCATTGGCGTTAAGTCGGGAGACCGTGGAGGCCAGGCAATGGGACCTCCTCTGCCTATCCAATGGTTTGAATAGACATTATTCAGGTGGTCGCGTACAACAACGCTAAAATGAGGTGGGGCCCCATCATGCATAAAATACATGCTTTGGCGGGTTGCAAGTGGCAAATGCTCTATTGAATCCAGAAAAGCGTTCTGAAGGAACTGTAAATAAAGTTCACCATTCAATCGTGGCGGCAATACGCATGGTCCAATCAAAAAATTGCCAATTATTCCTGCCCAAACATTAATTGATTGGAACTGATGTTGATAACGATGAATGACAGTGGCATGAGGGTTTTCATCAGCCCATACATGCGAGTTATGTAAATTTACAATACCATTTTTGGTAAACCCTGCTTCATCGGTAAAAAGAATAGTGCTAATGAAATTTGGGTTTGTTCGTTGCTGATCTAACAGCCAGTTTGCGAACTGGATTCTACGAGGAAAATCTTCAGGAAGTAGTAGATGCACTTTTTGCAGATGATAAGGGTAAAACAACTGTTCTTTAAGTACTTCATGAATTGTCGTTTTTGACGTACTAAGCTGCGCGGCTAATCTTCGAGTGCTTATTGAAGGAGTATCACCTACAGTATCCAAAATATTTTTCTCCAATTGCACCGTACGTACTGTTCTTCTCACACCAGCATCAGTACTTTTTTTCGCAAAACTTCCTAAAACATTAAAGAATGTCAATAATGTTACCTTATTAACTGGAATCGCCCACCAGTCTCTCTTAGACGTTGGTCAAGTCGCTGAAATGTTTTCTGATTTGGAATATTGCGATTAGGATATCTTTCTTCAAACAACCTTCTTGCTTCCAAAGCATTGCAAGATGCAAGACCGTACATAAGATGCATATCTGCATACTCACTAAATGTGTATCCCATTATCAAATTAAATTTACCAAGGTATTCAAAATTCAATAAATTAATATCGAAGTAAAGGATCAACGTGTTAACAATATGAAAGATTACAAGATTTAAAATTTACACGTCAATGCAAGATATTTATTAATTCGTTGGTACCATAGTAACGTTTGTAAAAACAATGCGTTTTTTAGTACTGAAAACAGTTTTATTTCAGACTTTTGTATCACACTTTGTTACAGACAAAAAAAAATAAAAAACATGGTTCTTTTTAATAGAAATAAAACATTAATTCTTTTATTTTTTTTTCCTCGAAAACGGTTCATTTTATCGACAATGAACAAGAGTACCTTTTCTTCAGCTTAATGTTCAAGGTATCGAAATTTGTTTTTTTTAACTCCTTATCATACAGGGTGTTAAAAATGTAAGCATTAAAATGCACAACCTAGTCCGCCCCTGGTAAACTAAAAAAGCTAATTTAAATTTAAGGGCAGTATTTTAAGAGGTCCTTACTACTGTTTATCATATTAAATTTTCATTAAATTATAATAAGTAGTTTAAAAGTTATTCAAGAAAAATTGATTTCCAGTGGCGTCCTTTAGGAGGCCGTATCTCCGTAGGGAGGGCCGCTAGGAAAAAAATTATGGGAACTTGTCATCTTATTTTTTAATGTTCTATCTGAATCCGAGAGATTTCCCACATTTTCGCGGACACATTGTATATATATATATATAATATTATATACTAAAGTATATATAATGCATTTAATAATATACGTAGCCATAATTACGTAAAATCTAAAGATTTTAGACAGGAATATACGTAATAAGTAAGACTTCTACGGAAAATATAGAGAAATTATTATTAGCTACTTGTTGGCAGAAGTACTAAAAATGCCAAATTATTTTTCAACAAATCAGATCGTTACGTTTTATAATTTATTTTTTCTTTATATTTTTTTGTTTAAAATGTTGAAAGATATATTAAAATATAATAAAACAGTACGCTTTGGAAATGCATTTAATAAAATGCGTAGATATAATATAAGAAGCAATATACAAAAACATTAGTACTTCAAACATGTACCGCCAATTCTTGGATGTTCAAAAAGACACTTGATTTAAGTAGTTCGAAGAAACATATGTTCTTGGTATTATACTAAAACAGCAACGGATATCAGTAATTACATTTTTGTTATAATATCTTCTTAAGTCGAACTACTCATCAAACAAGTGTAGTAAGATTGGAGAATTATCAACTGTGGTACGCATTGGTAATCTAGATGTCGATCTTAAGGCCAAACAGGCCGTAGCGTGTAAGGGTGCTGAGATACCGCCGGAGATTGACAATGAGCCATATTCAGCCCCCGCGCCGACGTAACAGTGCTCCGCTTTCCCCGCACACCGGAAATCACGTTTATGTGTGTAATAAACCTCCAATAAGCACAACAATTGTCAGCTATATATTTTAATACCTATACAAATACGAGGCAATTATGATAAGTACATTTTTGTAAACGGTCTTTCTAAATATAAGATTTCAAAAAACTTTAATTTGGGAGCATTTTGCAAAGTCTAAACTGTGACCCATTATTTTCCATGGTGATTTAATTTGCGTAAATCTCAGATTTCAGAAATATAGAACCTCATTTTATTTATGACGTTAAGACAGCATATCTATTTCTTTAGGTGTTAACGTAAATTATTAATAATTTTACACGTTTCACAATTTGATTCTATTTATTTACAGATAGAATAATTACTTATTTTATTTCAAATAAATAACACTGACACATACTCTTCTTGCCTACACTGTTTTGCCGCCTTATCTACAACAAAACGCACATTACATAGCGATATAAATTCAGAAGATATTCGTATATCAATAAAAAAAATCTCTTGGACACACACAGTACTAATAAGCCTCCGTGCGCGTTTGCCAAATGTCGGAGGCCAGAAGATCGGGTAGACGTGTGGAGACGTGAGCGGCAATAGTATTTCACGACGTGTATATATGTATTAGTAGGTGATGCGCTCTAGTAGTACCTCCTCGAACTCTGATGTATAACTGTATGTGTGTAACCGTCAAAATGACCTCCACCATAAAATTCGTTAAACGCATCAGCTTTACGTTTTTAATCGATTGGAATACATATACACAGCGATTCCTAGTGGACTCCGGTTTTACGCACTGGGCTCCGGTTTTTGAGGCCAGTAGTACTTTTGCATATATATTTTGGAGGCGATTTTGACGGTTTGCATATATATATATATATATATATATATATATATATATATATATATATACCGTATGAACGCCGGGGAGTGATTGATCTACCACAATGTAGTAAGACGAAGACGAATAGCGAGTTTATGTGGTTAGGGTTGAGAGAGTATATTCAATCTGTTCTACTGTCTAACTGTACGGGCGTTCCATTTCTTTATCCAACACATTCTACATACGATCTAAGTACGAATCAAATAATCTCTCTCTAACACATTGAATATTCCTATCAGTCGCTCATTGTGTTCAAGCAAGGCGAATATACTTGCAGTTGGCCAGTCATTACTTATATATCCATCGATCGCACGACGTTGTGCACACGGTATATATATATATATATATATTTATTAGGTTTAGTTTTTTTTTTCAAGATTCGGCGAGCTGATAAGAACAAATAAGGGCAATAAGAAAAACTTTAATATACAAGTTGTACATAAATTTGAACTATTTTTCAATATAGTTGCCCTCGACATTAAGGTATTTATCGTAACAGGGAATCAGTTTCCGTATACCCTCCTCATACCATGTTACTGCAGTTTTTAGTACCTCAGTACACACTTTCATTCTGAAGATCAAATGGAAGTCACTTTGTGTCAAGTCCGGGTGCTCGAACAGTTCCCAACTGAAATCCTTGATCAGTTTTTTTGTATGTGCTGCTGCATGAAGACGTGCATTATCATGAAGAAGGGCAATTCCTGATGAAATGTCTCTCCTGTTGTTCTGTGTAGCTCCCGGTAGACGTGTAAGACTTTCACAGCACGTCGTTGCAGTAATTGTGGTTCTAGTTTCACAAAAAAATTCTTTTAGTCCCAAAATACAGTAGCCATAAGCTTTCCGTTGGACAGGGTTTGTTGGGAGAGTCCGTATGCATATATTGTTTTGATTGTTCTTTTCCCTCGGTGTTCACAAACTGAAGTCACGTTTCGGCCCCTATTACAATCTCTTCCAAAAAGCTTCTCCTTCCTTACTGTAGCGCAGAACTCACCCGCTGAAGTTTGTGAGATGTTTGGAAACCCATCGTGCACAAAATTTGTTGTAGCCGAGTTGTATGTAACAAAATAATAAAAAAACTGACCAAGAAATTGGAGGAAAATCAGCAGACAGCTCAGAAATTGTGAACCAGCGGCGCTCTCGGATCACGTTGTCCTCTTAATCGACAATGTCGTCTGTGGCTACGGCCTTTCTTCCCTGACTTCCTTCATCATGGACATCAGTTCGTCCTTCCCGAAAAAGCCTACATCATTTTCGCACTGCACTATGACGCGTAATGTTTTCCATTCGCAATTTTCGACGAATTTTTGCCACATTGGTACCTTCATCTTGGAGAAATAGGATCCCACACTGAATTCATCATTTGGCAGGAGCTGCGGTTGTAGTATCCATGATAAATCAACGCGCACATCAAAATTACAACACGTACTAGCCAGACCAGTTAGGAGGTACCAGCGGATAGATGACTAAACAGTATTACATTTTAAACACGTTTTGTGTGTAAAAACTATAATTTGTGTATAAACTTTTAAAATTAGACAAGAAGAAAATGGCATAGGGAAGTATATTAGAACTATAAGTTCCAGTTGTGGAAAAACTAATGCATGCTGTAAAAAAAAATTTGCAATGTGCTCAGTGAAGAAACTTTATTTGGTGATGTAAGAGGCTATTGCTGTGTGTTCAATTTAGATCATGTAATGGGACACATTACAGTCATCTTATTTTAAAATAAAATAATTGCTATCAGTCAGTAAAAGTTTAAATAATACTAAAACTTAATTTATCACACGGTATAAATTATAATGAATATTAGGATTTAGTTTGGTTAAAATAAAAAGTAACACTGTATAAGTGTTAATACTCTTCCACACATTAAGCATTATTGTGAAATTATTTCACAATAATAATATCAAATGTGTCGGTCGTTTCAGTTTTATGCTAAGTTGTCATTTTATGTAGTTTAATGTGAATAGTTAGCCATGTACGGACTCGAATAAAATGACTTAGTATTATAAACACAATTCATCAGAGTCGCCGTATCACCTCATACACACAACCGGAATGATCCAGATTAGTCGAAGTAAGCGGGAATTCGCGAAAACAAAGAGTAATCAGGACGAACGATGAATGGGAAAAAAAGGGGGACTTCGCCTTGGGTAGCGAAGCAAGTCACACAAGCAGACCCCATAAAGTGATAATAAAGATAGGGTTTACCGCAATATAAGTATATAAGCAAAAAGTTAAGTAAAAAGAAGTACGAAGCGTAACTTAGTTATTTCACACATATAAGTGAAATAATTTCGTTCGACCCATAAAATTCCACGTTTGATTACATCAAAGCTTCTGTTTGGGATTCCAGGCACTTTGAGGCGTGAGGAAAAGGTCGGATTTAGTGTTAAAGTGCGTTAGCTACGAAGAAAGCGGTGATGTGAAGTGATATGGCCATTGCGTCTTGATATCAAGGTTAGTTGTTACTATTACTGTTTATAAAGATCTGATCAGACAAAACAGTTTAAAGTACATGTAAAATGTGTCTTATTTTGTTCTGTATGTATGTATAGTTTCTAATTACCATTTCAAAGTAACGATTGAAAATTTTGTTGTAGGATTATATGTAGTAAATAATAAGTTTTTTGTCAATATATATGTATAGGTTTTATAACATATTTTGTTTTATTCAAATTAAATACTATAAATTTCATTATAAGTTAGCCGATTAATCAAAGGAGATTTGATTGAAATAATTAATAAAAAAAAGAGGGATTCCATAGTTTCACCCTACGATTTCATACACTCCTTGAGATAAGAAGGCGTAAGTACAATTTCAACTTACCAACTTAATATAGAGTTCTCATTTTAATATCTACGCAGATTTTAGCTAACCGGCAACTGTATAAATTTAATTATAAACCTTAGAGGGGTTAATCTCTTGGCGCCCAAATAAACTTAAGATTGAAGAAAATCAATCACTCAATTTTACTATCAATCTATATCTCAATATTGATGATAACTTTGGCGTTTAAGCATTTCAACACCAAAGTTATCAATTTGTTAGCAGCAACTCCGAATTTCTCAAAGCCCGGGGCATTAGTAATATAACGCCAATATCAGGGTGAAAAAGGGAAGGACTGTTACAAAGTGGCGAACCAACGCGAGGGGCTATAAAGGGTGAGAGATTTTAAATAGAGTTAAAAAAAAAAAAAATAGAAGAAATATTGAGAATAGAAAAATTGAAATTAAATTTCAGCAAATTTTATATATAAATTCTGAATTATCTTAACCAAAACGAAAAGAATTTTTTGGTAATAAATATAAAAAAAAAAAAAAAAAAATTTTTTTTTTAATATAAATCAGTGCATAATATACAGGCTGTTTACATGAAAAGAAATTTTATTTTCAGGAATTGTTTTAATAATACATGAAATATTTTGTGCGTCAAAAATAAATCAGTGCATAATATACAGGGTGATCTTATATAAGCGGTTGTAAGAAAAATTTAAATTTCAAATAGTTTCAAGATACAGCTAGTGGGCCATATCTAGGGCAATTTTTGCAGATAGTTAGAAAAGTGGGGGGTAGAACGTATAGTCAAAAGATAATTATTGGCTGCGCATTTAAGGCAAAAAATAAATTTAATTTTATCTCCGTAGAAGAGTTTACCTACGTTGAGATACAAATACAGTTTGTTGGTATCACGGATTAGTGCAAAACAAATAGGTAACTTTTGCTGTTACCATTTCGCATCCGGCTATCAACCAAAAGTGTGTTGTTGGCTTAATAAATAAGCAAAAGATAATTGCATAATAGTGCAAGTTTATTTAATATTATAAATAAAATTTATGTTTCTGAGAAGCGGGAAAGTAACAAGCCCAGTAAAAATGACGTCAGAAGAAAAGGATACCCAAGGAACTGGCAGTCAGCTTTCAGAAGGAATAGAAACCAGACTAATGATGTATATGAGAAAACTAACAGAGGATTCGATGGACAATTTAAGCAAAGAAATGAAGAACTTAAATAAAGAATGTAAGGAAGAAATCCAAAACTCGAGCAAAAAAGCTGAACAAAATACGAAAAATCTCAGTAAAGAAAATAAAGAAGAAATTCATAAATTGGGTCAAAGAATTGACGATGCAAATCAAAAAATGGCCAAGGAAATCCATGAGTTACAGCAACGATGCGATACCAACATGAAAATTCTGAAAGAAGATATTGACGAAAAATTACAAGAACAACAAGAACATTTCCAAGCGGAATTAAAAGACTTTAAAAAGGAAACCAAGTTAGAAATCCATGATGAGATCAAGAAAACGAAGATAGAAGTCACCAAGGATATCGACATCAAGACGTCAATCTTGGAAAAAGAATTCAAAACGTGTCTGAACGAAGAAATAGGAGAAGTCCAACTGAAATTAGACTGCAAGGTGGGCCAGGTAAAACAAGAAATAGTCCAGACACTGGGAAAATTAGGACAAACAATCCCCATAGGCTCGGGAAGCATCGTAGAAGAAAAAGCCCTGCCCAAATTCGGTGAAAATCCGAGGAGCATACACCCAAAAGAATTTGAGAGTTTTGGAAAAATATTTTAAAAGCAGGATTCTACCACAGGAAAGAATGATAGATATAGCTTTAGAACTACTGGAAGGTGATGTGGCCGTTTGGGCAACAACAAAAAGAGATTGTTGGAAAAGTTTTGAGGAATTCCAGAAAGAGTTTCTAGAAAAATACTGGTCAGCAACAGTCCAAAATAAAATCATACGGGAATTAATGCAACCAAGATTGTACAACTCTAAGTTTGGAACTATGGCCCATCATGTATGGCACTGGGTGAGAAAAACACAATACCTAGACCAAACATTGACACAGGAAGGGTTGATCGAAGCCTTAATTAAACACTTTCCTCAAGAAATAATCAGCATTTTAGTGGCGGCCAATGTTGGAACCACGGACGAGCTAGTCAACAGATTGGAAAAAATCGAGGACATGACTAGACAGCCATCAAGAAGAGACGACAGACATCAGCATCCCAGAAATATCAATACTATTCAAAGAGGAAGAGGTTTTCCACGATCTAGAGGTGCTGGTAGAGGCAGAGGTTTTCGCAGCCACTCGCCTCGTTCAGAGTCGGGAAACGAATAAGAGCAGAAGGAATAGCTCCTCATCTTCTGCTAATGCAAACACTGGAGCCCACACGGAAAAATGAAGGCAAATATAAACCCGATAAGGCAACACAAGAAAAAGAGAGAAAACAACATGTGTTAACAGTGCAAGCAATTTTTGGAAAGAAACCATTAGTCCAAGAGACTGAAGAAATTTGTAAAACAAAGTCAAATAAAAATGTCACATCCAGAACCAACGTACAAATAGGAGATGAACAATACGAAGTATTGATTGACACAGGAAGCACCATCAGTGTAATAAGAGAGGAAACGGTGCAGCTATTACGCGCAAGAAAGGTAAACGTGCCAGAGCTACCAGTAGTCAATATGACTGTCCGAGGAGCCACAGGAAAACCTGCAAAAGTAAGAAAACAGGTAATGCCACATCTAGCCATTGGTGACCAAGAAATGCCGGCAGTATTCTATGTAGTACCAAATTTGATAACTCAAATTATTTTGGGAATGGACTGGCTGACAGACCATGCAACGCAAATAGATCTACCGGGGGGTGTTTTGAGATTCTCCTATAATGGAAAGGATATGATTCTGCCTTTAATAAGAAGTGAAGAAAATGAGGAATCCGAAGTACAGCATATCAAATACCAGTTGGATGATACCACCTCAGAAGAACAGGTTGTCAGACAAAAAGCAGTCTTGAACCAAGACGTTGCGGAATTCCAACGACTATTAGATGAAGCAATTAAAGAGGAAAAAGAACTAAAACAAATGGTAGATTTGAAGAAAGAGGAACAGCAAGACCAAGTTCATACCTGTGAAGAAATCAAAGAATTACACCCACTGATCACAAATCAGCAAACCAGTGGGGAAATGACCAAAATGAAACCCACAAAGGAAAGTGAGGATGAAGCAGCATCTTTTAAAACAACGCTGTGCGAAATATACAACTCCCCTAGCATAGGAAGTATCCCTTTGGGAAAATACATATGGGACGAAGAAGAAGAAAAAGTTAGTAATAGATTTATAACAAGCAGAGAGAAGGAAGAAATATTGAATGACATGGTAATGGAAAAAGTAGTGGAGGGATTGGCACCACAAGCGACACTCCAAGGAAACCGGGAAATCTATCAAAAGGAACCGACTACAATATTTCTGGTGGAAATTCAATCAGTGGACGTAATTTCGCGTACAATCTCAAACTACAGCGATGTTTTTGCAAATCAACCAGGGCGGTGCAATATGTATGAGTGCACATTAAAAATGACTTGTGAAACACATTTTGTACAAAGGTCCTATCCAATAGCCGCTTCACAAGAGAAAGCAGTACACCAAGAAATTAGTCGCATGCTGGAACGGGGAATTATTGAGAAATCTGAATCGCCATTTTCAAATCCCATCGTAATAGTAAAAAAGAAGGATGATACAGTAAGGATTTGCCTGGATGCTCGAAGATTAAATCAGGCAATTATACCTGATCAAGAGTCACCTCCTCTGATGGATGATCTGTTGAGAAAGTTCCATGGTAAGAAATTTTTCAGTTCACTGGACTTAACATGTGGTTATTGGCAGCTACCATTAGATAAAAAATCAAGAGAATGCACAGCGTTTTTGGTAAAGGGAAGAAATTATCAGTTTAAGGTATTACCATTCGGATTAAATGTGTCAGTAGCAATGTTTAATAAGTGCTTGGAGAAGGTGTTGGGGCCAGAAGTTATGTCGTTTGCCACGGTATTTGTGGATGACATATTAATCACCTCGGAAACACTAGAACAACATGAGGAACAGTTACGAAAGGTATTTGAACGATTGCGAAGGGCTGGTATGACACTCAAGCGAGAAAAATGTAAGTTTTTGCAAAAGGAAGTAAAATTTTTAGGACACATAATAAATACCGAAGGCATAAGAGTAGATCAGGATAAAGTCAAAGCAATTCAAGATTGTCCGCAACCAAAGAATAAAAAAGATTTACAATCTTTTGTAGGGATGTGCAATTTTTATAGAAAATTTATACCACATCATTCAGAATGGATTAGTCAGTTATCACATCTTCTGGACAAAAAATCAACATGGAACTGGGGAACAAAAGAAAAGGAAATCTTTCAACAAATCAAGGAAAATTTTCAAGAAACAGTGTTATTAAATCACCCTGATTTCAGTAAACCATTCTATGTAGCAACAGACGCATCCACACAGGCACTAGGAGCTCATCTCTATCAAAAATCCGAAGATGGGGAAATTCTAAATATAGCGTTCGCTAGTAGAAAATTGGCCAGTGCAGAAAGAAATTACACAATTACCGAACTTGAACTTTTGGGCGTTGTGTTTGGATGTAAGAAGTTTCACACGTATATTCTAGGATATCCAACTATTATATTAACAGATCATAGTGCACTAACGTTTTTGTTCAAGTGCAAAACAATGAGCAGCAGACTGATGAGATGGATGATACAACTCACGGAATATCGTCTGCAAATAGAATACGTTAAAGGCTCAGAAAATGTAATAGCGGATTTCCTATCTCGATATGGTTATGAAAACACACAAAGGGGAGAACCAATTACTATTCACCCTATAGTGGAAATACCAAAATTAAAGATAGAGCTTAAAGACTTACAAATTAAACAAAGGGAGGATGAAACCGTCAACTGGATCATAAACGAAATGGAAAATGATACTCATGCCAAGAGGAACAGTTTAAAGGACAAGTATTACCTGCATAAAGGCATTCTGTTTAAAAAAGGGCAAAGAACTAAGAATTGGTGGTTGACATATTTGCCAAAGTCTTTGATCCATCCGATTATACAATCCTATCATGAGGCCTACGGCCACTGTGGATCGGCAAAATGCACAGCTCTGCTAGTGGAATCGGTGTATTTCCCGAACATGACAAGAAAAGTAAAACAATTCGTATCATCATGTGATTTATGTCAAAAAACAAAACACCCTAACCAAGCTAGCAAGGGATTAATGAAGAATGTATCAGCAAGCCAACCGTTAGAGGTGGTATCAGTAGATTTATATGGACCATTACCTCAAGGACGCGGAGGAGTCTGTTATATTTTTGTTCTTATGGACCTTTTCACCAAATATATAAAACTATACCCTCTAAAAAAGGCTACAGCTGCAAGCATGAAAAAGGTAGTGTTGCAAGACTATGTAGTCCAAGTAGGGAGACCTAAGGAAATTCTGTCAGACCACGGATCTCAATTTACTAGTACCACATGGAAAAGGTGTATGGAAGAGGCCAAAATCAAGATAAAATATTCGGCGGTATATCATCCACAATCTAATCCGGTAGAAAGAACAATGAGAGAATTGGGAAAAATCTTTAGGACCCATTGCTCAAAGAAACATACCAAATGGCCTGAGTATATAAAACAAATTGAAGAATGGATTAATTGCACCGAACATGATTCAACAGGATTTACGCCGTATGAACTTATGAAAGAGGAAAGACCTGGTAGACAAATAGAACGACTAATCGAGTTTCCCGATAGACAGGATTTAACGAAGGAGGTAAAAATAATTTTGGCACAAGAACGATTCCAAAGTAGGGCAGAAAGAAGGAGGGAAAGACACAAACAGAAAATAAATCCAACTGTATACAATGAAGGCGATTGGGTATTAGTGAAAAATCACAATTATTCATCGGCATTAACAAAGGAAATTAAAAAGTTTTTCCATCTCTATAATGGGCCTTACAAGGTATTACAAAGGACCGGTGAAAACGCATATGTCATCGGAGATGTAGAGACAGGACAATTTTTAACTACACAAAATATTATTAATTTAAGACGTTATAAGAAGCCTATTAAAGATCCACCATAATAGTGGGTGATTGGAAATTGTGAATATGTATAACTATATATAATCATATATGTAAAGGTATAGTTAGTCAAACAAGTAGGTATTTATAAAAAATTACCAAAAAAGGTTTTTATTTTGGTTCATTGCCAAGTCAAATAGAATCTTATTTTATTTTATATTATAAATTTTGTACATATGACTTTTGTGGGGTCTAATCTTTTATTTAATTACTGTTTAAGGACGCCATTAATGAATAAAAGCTTAGGGGGGGTACTGTAATGGGACACATTACAGTCATCTTATTTTAAAATAAAATAATTGCTATCAGTCAGTAAAAGTTTAAATAATACTAAAACTTAATTTATCACACGGTATAAATTATAATGAATATTAGGATTTAGTTTGGTTAACATAAAAAGTAACACTGTATAAGTGTTAATACTCTTCCACACATTAAGCATTATTGTGAAATTATTTCACAATAATAATATCAAATGTGTCGGTCGTTTCAGTTTTATGCTAAGTTGTCATTTTATGTAGTTTAATGTGAATAGTTAGCCATGTACGGACTCGAATAAAATGACTTAGTATTATAAACACAATTCATCAGAGTCGCCGTATCACCTCATACACACAACCGGAATGATCCAGATTAGTCGAAGTAAGCGGGAATTCGCGAAAACAAAGAGTAATCAGGACGAACGAAGAATGGGAAAAAAAGGGGGACTTCGCCTTGGGTAGCGAAGCAAGTCACACAAGCAGACCCCATAAAGTGATAATAAAGATAGGGTTTACCGCAATATAAGTATATAAGCAAAAAGTTAAGTAAAAAGAAGTACGAAGCGTAACTTAGTTATTTCACACATATAAGTGAAATAATTTCGTTCGACCCATAAAATTCCACGTTTGATTACATCAAAGCTTCTGTTTGGGATTCCAGGCACTTTGAGGCGTGAGGAAAAGGTCGGATTTAGTGTTAAAGTGCGTTAGCTACGAAGAAAGCGGTGATGTGAAGTGATATGGCCATTGCGTCTTGATATCAAGGTTAGTTGTTACTATTACTGTTTATAAAGATCTGATCAGACAAAACAGTTTAAAGTACATGTAAAATGTGTCTTATTTTGTTCTGTATGTATGTATAGTTTCTAATTACCATTTCAAAGTAACGATTGAAAATTTTGTTGTAGGATTATATGTAGTAAATAATAAGTTTTTTGTCAATATATATGTATAGGTTTTATAACATATTTTGTTTTATTCAAATTAAATACTATAAATTTCATTATAAGTTAGCCGATTAATCAAAGGAGATTTGATTGAAATAATTAATAAAAAAAAGAGGGATTCCATAGTTTCACCCTACGATTTCATACACTCCTTGAGATAAGAAGGCGTAAGTACAATTTCAACTTACCAACTTAATATAGAGTTCTCATTTTAATATCTACGCAGATTTTAGCTAACCGGCAACTGTATAAATTTAATTATAAACCTTAGAGGGGTTAATCTCTTGGCGCCCAAATAAACTTAAGATTGAAGAAAATCAATCACTCAATTTTACTATCAATCTATATCTCAATATTGATGATAACTTTGGCGTTTAAGCATTTCAACACCAAAGTTATCAATTTGTTAGCAGCAACTCCGAATTCCTCAAAGCCCGGGGCATTAGTAATATAACGCCAATATCAGGGTGAAAAAGGGAAGGACTGTTACAATCACTAAACACTACAAGTCTTTTTGGTTCAAACTCAAGCAACGAAATAAAAGCTTGCTACATTATTAATTGTTCACAAAAAGACATTTGCGACTAGTTGCGATCGCTTGGCAAGGCTCAAAAATTGGAAAGTAAGTAGAGTAGAAAGTAGATTCCAATTTGATTGGAATATATAATATGCAACTCCTTGGAATATATTTAATTACCATCATTATTTTGCAAGCTGCTTTCAAAATAGGTCATTACAATATATGTACATATTTTACTCGGCAGTAAAGACCATTTCGAAAGTAAAGACTTTTTTTTACTTTGTCAAATTTAAATTAAAAAAATCAGACATGTCAGCATAAAATTGCAAAATTGTCTCCAGCTTAAGAAAAAAATTATCAATAATTTATAGTGTCTCCATTAGTATTATGTCATCTGCTCTTGCTGTTCTGAATATAGGTGAATATGACATTAGGATGGTGTAGTTAAGGTAATAATAATAATAATGATCTTTATTGTTGAGTCCATTTGTTTAAAGTTTTAAAATTTTAGATTATTCACTATTTATTTTTCGGTTACCAAATAAATTAATATATTTTATTGCAATAAGTCATTTAAAATTTTTTAAAGTTACATAAAAATAAATGCTATAAAATAAAGATATCTGCATATAAAGCAGCGATTTAAGTACTGACTGATAAAAACTTACTTACCATAATAAAATCACTATTAACATCTCTTTCATGAATTTCATCAACAATAACATGGCTTACACCTCTTAAACCACCTTCTAGCTTCTTTAGCAATACGCCAACAGTACAAAACATAATTGAGGCATATGGTCTTGGCAATAGTGATTCAAAACGCACTGAATAACCTACGCTTTGGCCAGTAGGTTCACACCTTTCATTTGATATTCTTTCGGATACAGAAACTGCGGAAATTCTCCTGGGTTGTGTAACACATATGTTACACCAAGCTCCTTGACCAGAAGCTATATAATCATCCAAAATAAATTGACAAACCTGAGTTGTTTTACCTATAATTACATTGTAATTAAAAGAGGAAGTATACTTAATCTAACCCACAGAGGAAATTATTATCTTACCACAACCAGTGTTTCCTTTAATTATAATTACTGGATTATCATTAATTGCCTCCATTATAGGACTACGCATGGAAAAAACAGGTAATTGTTGTCTTTCATTTACACTTCTTTGTAAATCTATATCTTGTTGGCGAGTTCGAGATTCTTTTAGTAATTCGTCACTTAAATTCTCTAATGATGCCGTTGCAAGTGGTCCTTCGTCAATATTACATCCAGTCCATGGATTCCAGTTTGGCTGAGGAGGCGACCATTGTACTACCCCAGCTGTAGTAGGTTTTGATTCTGTAAATGTCTCTATAATTTGGTTATTTAGTAAAGATACTGGTTGTTCCGAAGCGGCAGATGGAACAGGAGTCGGTATAATTTCTAGTCCTGCCAAACATTTTCCAATTCGGGCTCGTAGTTCTGGAGAGATAGCTACATCATAAGGGTTCATTTCTGTTGAGGATTTGTCTTTTTTTAGAGTTCCGGAAAAAGCTTCGATTACCCCTAAATGATATAATTGTCTAACAATAGAAAGTGCACAGCTCTTGCTAGCTGTCTGTTTATTGGAACCAGTGTCTCTTCCCATAATGGTGCGGCCTAACTGTTTTACATAAAAACTCAATTCAGCTACAAAGCTCCTGTAAATAAGATTGGTGTCAGTTTATTGAACTAAACATGTTGTTGCATAATACTTACTTGAAAATCATAAATATATACTAATGGGCATCATACAAGAGGTAAACCTACAGAAACACATAAGAATATACAGTTGTATTTCGAATACTTAATACATATATATATATATATACATATATTTATACAGAATAGCAAGCTTATTGTATAGCTTTACTTCTGTATCAATTTGAAGATAAATCATATCAGCTATACCATTTCAATGTTTTTTCTTTGATGGAAAAGGTAAAGCTGTATGAGGTAATATAAAACATTTGATGGTAATATAAGAGATAATGTTTATATTATCACCAAATAATTTATTTTTTCACAACTGTACATACTTATGATTTCTGGGCATATATATTAAAAAAAATAATAATTTAAAAAAGAATACATGCACATATACGTTTAAGATTTTTTGTAAACATATACATATACATTTTTCATTTTCGGAAAACTTGGAAAAGTACTTTTTAGAAAATGGGATAATAAAAAATCTGTTTTTAATTAAAAATCAAAATATGCAGATTAAAGATAAAATTGTTGCATTTGAATTAAAAGATAAATAAAATAGTTGGCTCTCGAAACTTGTATTGATTAGGTTTATGACTATGTAAACTGAAAATGTCTTAAAAAATGTGGTTTTAACGAAAAATAACTCGACATATTTCGTTTACACAATTTTTTGCATGGGATTAAATTGCTTAGAGTTCGCGAACGCAAATGTCTCAATAGTATAAGTTAAACAACACGAAACGTGGTGATGTCCAGGTGAATATTGACAAAATTGTAATCACATTAATTACATTCTGAAGTTTACTGTGCTATTATCTTAATCCAAACTAACAAATATACACGGACATATGAATACGCGCGCCATATAAATCGAAAAAAAAGTAAAAGGGGGGGGGGGGGAATATTGTTTCTTAAAACTTGTATTTCAGCGCAATAGGTGTTAAGCGCGAGAACAATCATTTTTGTGTTTTGTTTATTTTCCTTAAATGAATGTATAGTTTAATTATTTAGCACTAAATAATGTTCGCTTTAAATTGATACCCTGTATATCGAAAGTTTAATTATTTTATTTAAATTGTAAACCTTTACCTCTATTCTAGGAACGATATCTGTTGTATTTGTAAGATTATTACTCTTTTCATGAGACAATTTTCCCTTTATTTATGATTCAATTTTAGAACGCAATCAATACCCTGTTTTTAATCTCACAATCTATTCATAATTTCACATTTCTTAAATAAAGTGCAATAAATTTTATAAAGATGAATAACATTTAATCTAAACTTTCTACTTAGGTTTAAGATTAGGATGTAATTAGCATAGTTTAAATGTGTATTGCCGGATATTATTGCTAGCAGGTACTATCGACCAAGACCTTCAAAATTCCCGAATTATGTCACAATCTGGCCGTACAATCGATACAGTTCTCTTTATTAGTCATATAATAGTTTGTGGGGATAATGGCAAATTTTGCCTGCTTGTAGTGTTTTTAAAAATAATAAGAACAAAACTCTCATCTTAACAAGTAAGAACAAAACTTTCATCCTAACAAGCCAAGAGTTCCAACACTAATACAAATCAAAATTACTATATACATCAAACGTTGGATTCAATAAATAATTATAGTTAATGTGCATTTTTATTATCCAACAGAAAAGAAGTGAAAACTACAGCGCAACCTTTTATACAATAGGCTCATATGTTTCGGCGCGGTGTCGTATGCGCAATGTGGTTCTCGCGTTTATTCTGCCTCCGTTTCCGAGATTATTGTTCTTCAGTGTACATTTTCTTTAATCAAGGGTAGCCAGACGTTCGGTGTTGTAACGATATATGCTGTCTCCTTCAGCTTTCTTTTTGTTTAGTGGTCTTCTTTTGCCAGGATTACTGCATCACTCCATGTAATCCAGCGACCTGCTTCCTAGGCATGTTGAAATAGGTGTGATTTGTTTATTTCCCCTAGTTGGACCAATTTTTGATGCTTCTTGATCCTGACTTGTAGGTGTCTGCCTGCCTTTTTCTCCGATGTAAGTTCTTCGACGTTAACATGGTACTTCGTATACCGCCTAATTCTGAGCAAACGCAACGATGCGAATGTATGAATATTTCTCCCGCTCCAAATAGAATTCCCCTGAATGCTGTAGGCGTGTCAACATCGATGTCATATGTCATACATACTTACATATTATGGAGCCGCGTAAGAAAAATTATCTGATTACCAAATTACTATTAAAGGACTATAAATTGTTTAGTCCTGTGTTATTGTAATGATTTTATAATAAATAAATTGCAATACGTTATACTGACGATGGTCACACAAAGCGTAATAAAATTATTAATAAGCGGTTAAGAAAATTGCAAATAAGGCATCAAGAGATTTAATAAATTAAATTTTAATAATAAAGGTAACAAAAACTATTCATAGTAAACTAAATAAACTTCAGAAATAAATAAAATCTAAATTAAATTCTAGTAATGTAAAGAAAAATTTACTCCTACAGATAATAAAATAAATTGTTCATAATGAGAAATTAATTATATAATAACGGAAATTCGTCCGTTTAAACTCATCACCGTAAAATAATTGATGATGTTTGGAATATTAATAATTACGAAAACCATTTAATTTTAGTATGCGGTTAACGGAAGAGCAGCATATGCCTAAATCGTTGGAAATATCGCTATGTGTCAAATTTGAATTTAGTTCTATTGCAGCGCATACTAAAATGAACGTATCATTAGGAACTCCGGCAAATAAGTCATATTCTTTGATAAGAATTATCAGCGTGGTACCATTTCATCATTTCGGCTTTCTCTTCTAGTGTATAACGCGGCATTATCACTATTCAAACGCTTAAGAGACTCCGTATAGGGTGACAGAGGTGACACTAATTTGTGACATTAATTGTCAAATCGTTGCGCGACAGACTGTTTTGTGATTGGCTAAACGCGTTCAGGGGATTTGTATTCGAAGCGGGAGAAATATTCATACATTCGCATCGTTGCGTTTGCTCAGAATTAGGCGGTATACAGTCCTTTGTTCTTTTATTTCCGTTGTCTGGTTTAGTTCTGGTCAGAGACGATGTGTTTGTTGTCCTTATGGCTGTTCTGATGTTGTAGTTATTAACTATTCTTCGGATCTTTTCCGATAGCTCTTTGACATATGAGATTGCCATAGTGTTCACATTTATTTGCTGTTCTTGTTTTTCGGCAATTTTTGTCTCTCTTGCTTTCGGCTACGTCTTTTCTGTATATCCGTTTCGTTTCAGTATGTTGGTTAACGTTATTGAAATACTCTTCTCTACCTCTTGCATCTGGACAGATGTTCTTGGCTCTATCATAGACAGGCACCTGGTCAACTTTTACATTGTGTGGATGGTTGGATTCGAAATGCAGGTATTATCCTGTATGTGTCGACTTTCTGTACACCTTGGCCTTTAATGTGCCGTTGATAGTTTTATGTCCAGGAAGAGGATATGATCTTCCGTTTCTACTACCATAATGAATTTTATGGATTCTTGTTATTGAGATGTTCTAGGAATCCATTTAGTGCTTCTACATCGTGTGGCCATATGACGAAGGTGCCATGCCATCTACATATCACAGACACATTTTTGGTTTTTGGGTGTATGTACAAATCGCCTTCTGTTCAAATTCCTCCATATATATGTTGTTCAGTATAGGAGATAGAGGAGAACCCATTGCCATGCCAAATTCTTGTTGATAGAACTTGTGCTCCACCTGGAAGTATGTAGTATTTACACAGATGACCAGTAGTTCGATGATGGCGTCCACACTTAACGATGTTCTTTCTTCTAATGTGGCGTCTTTGGAGTCTGTCTTTTGCAATCGTTAGGGTAGGTTGTGTAGGTACATTCGTGAACAGACTAGTGATATCAAAGCTAACCAATTTAGTCTTACGCATTAGTGATTGCTGACGCTGTTTTGCCCGATATAGGTATAATGATGTTCAGTAGGAATTTGGCTAGAGGATGACATGGGGAATTCTGGAACTGACGATAGGTCGTAGAGGGATGTTTGGTTTATGGATCTTCGGTAGTCCGTATAGATGTGGTGGCTTGCTGTAATGTGGTGTAAGCCTATATATCATGAATTGGTTGAGGAAGGCTGCACTATATTTAGGTAGTGTTCTGTATATTTTGGACTCCACGGATGAGGTAGGGTCTTTCGGTATTTCCTTGTATTCACCCGATCTTAAGACATCGTATATTTTGTTGTTATATGTTTCCACATTCATTATTTCCGGTGCATTCATTCCCTTTATTCCTTTATCCGCTGGCTACTATTGATTGAAGAAAATGTACACAGAAGAACAATAACCTCGGAAACGGAGGAGTTTGAATTTATAGACTTGGTTCGAATCTCGTATGACTACATTTCGCTAAAAAATTTGGAGAAGGCATATACGTCAAACTGTGAGTTTGGCAAGGAAAAGCCCTCCTCAGGGTACTCTGAAGACAACAGTAGAGTAACTGCCGAAACGTTGGATTATCTAAACAACAAACAATAGAAATAGCCCAAATAACTACTCAATTGATAATCATTGTGCAATAGAATATGTAAAACTACATTTTCTGTGTGCATAATTATCATTTGAATACCAACATATTAGCTAAAATGGTTATTAAGAACAATCCATTATTGCTCTCTCAGACAAAAAAAATTATGGTGCTTATCGTAAAAAATAGATGTCATATCTTAACAAAATAAGGGTTAGAATGCCATAATATTTAAAGTTTTTAGATTCACACTGCTCGACTAACTACTTGCATATATTGTCAATATGGTGGATCAAAGTTGAAATTTAGTAATTATTTCACAAAGCATCTTTTTTTAAAGCTAAAAATTCTAAGTTTATAACATCAAATAAATTTTGTTTGGTCATATTTTCACTAACTTTTTTAACCTTCTGCTAAAAAAAAAAGATATTTTCATAACTAACAATGCCGGAAAGCGTTTTGCAGTCATTGTAAATCGCTAGTAGCTGCGGTTGCTAATGGTGGACTCTTGTTGCCTTTGAATGATTTAAGGGAGGTAAATTTTACTGATTATATACTGTTGTAATATTAGTATTATATACATATTATTATAATCACTTTTTGATAGCGAGCATCAGCCGCATTAGGAATAAGCTTTAGGTCAGTAAGTGATACATAGTCGGATGCTCGAAAAGGAAATCCTCTTGAAAGTCCAAAACGAAAGCATAACAAAGTAAAACCTATCGTGGATATTAACAATTTTACTAAGTGTGCTGTCAGAAATGCAGTCTATGATGTGTATAGAAATAGTAAGTAGTTTTAAATATTTCTTACTTTACAATATAGCCTTGATTGTTATAGAACAGCACATTACACTGAAATCTTTGCGATTTCGACTTTTGCATTTTCATTGTAGGTCAAACGTCACTATGAAGGATATTACACAATATTGGCTTTCATTATGAAGATTAACCCAGAAAAGAATTGAAATGTATTGTATAAAAGCGTGTAAACTTCCTGTCAGAGTATGTGCGCTTAAAGCAATCAAATAATTATCAGTTTGTTTTCACCGATGAAACTTGGACCTTTAAAGATGGTACTATATGTCCTGGTAAGATGATCGAAGAAGTGTTTGTACAACTAAAGTAGGTGGGAAAAGGTAGGTAAATTATGTACTTGTTAATATGCCACCTAATATATTTTTTTAGACTTATTGTATTGTATGCTGGTAATGCTGATGGTTTCATTGGAGCTGAACTTAAATTTCCACCAGCAGCTAGCAGTGGTGATTATCAAGGGGAACTATATAGAGCGAATTATCACCGACTTTCACGTAATTTAGATAAACCAGAATTACCAGATAGAGCGCTGGTGGGAGAGGGAGGTGAGTTTTGATCAAAAAGATCCAGGTGAATTTATTATTCATGTGGACGTATACAGCGAAACATGTTAAATATTTAAGTTCTTCAGATTAAATTATATTGTACGAAATTATATATGTATTCATTTTATGGTATTGTATTATTTTGTATTGTGATTTTTAGACTCTTTTTATCATATTCAAAATGAATACAATTATAGAGTAACCCTGTAAGATTCTATATTCAACAAATGCTTCACCAAAAATGATATTCAAATGTCCTTCAAACTTTCACAAACAAACATTATTAATTTGCATTTGATGGAATAAATGGCATTTGTTGAACATAACTTGTAAATCCCAAATACAAATGACAACAGCATAGCATAAGGCGGTCTCATTACAGGTCCTTGCAGAACACTTTCATGACACCAGTAGTATGACACACATGACACAATTATTAAATATTAAGTATGAACTTAAGTATGAACTTAATATTTAATTTTTGCTTATAAATACGTGAAATTATGTCCGAAGAATTAAGAAAATACTCCACCAAATATTATACAGTGCATTTTTCTAATATTTTATTCTAGGATACGAAACAAAAACATAAGACTTTAACGAAGGTGTTATCAGAAATGCAAAAAAGTAGTGTATTATACTAGTTTTATATATTTTCTTAAATATTTTGAACTACAATTCCAAATTGATATGTGGTGCATAGAGATGCTTAAAGTATCTAGTGAAAAGTCTCGGTTTCAAAATAGAGTCCAGTTTTAACATAAAGACATTAACTTTAATGAATTCTATATCAATTTAATGCATTGAAATGATATATTTTCAAAAAATAAAGGTTTATTTGTATGTTCATTACTATAATTATTGATATACTTACTTTGTATGATCAGGTCCAACAGGAGTGTACTTATAATCCGAATTAATTTTGTTACTTTGCATAAATTGATGTAATTTTGATTTTGCGTTTTCTATAGTCCAGTTGCCATGTATTTGAGCATTAACATCCAAATCCTCAGCATCTTCCAGTTTTTTTTGTTGAAGTTTATCGAGAAATTGCCAATTTGGTTGATCACGACCAATAGGGCGATAAGCTTCACCATAAGTTTGAGGTCCATAACCATCACTAAATACAGATTTCTGTTGCCCTCCGTCATCAGTGGCATCTGATAAATGAAAATGGTAAAATCTTAATAGTAAATAGTTGCTTCAACTACTGATCACTATTTTTACTACATATTTGAAATGGGATTTGTTTAAAATTGGTTTGAGTTAGTTTATTGCAAGTTATGTAAATTTGTATATTAAAGGTTGTGTACATATTCTAAATGTTAAAGAATAATTATAAAGTGCTCAAATTGTTTACAGTAGAATTCATAGCTTTATTTCAGAATTTATAAATTTAAAGTGATGTACACGAGAATTGAAACTTCATCACCAGCTTCAATGCATTTTAAACTCTAGATCTGACTCCAATAATTTCTTTAAAAATTACTCCCCTTACTTATTTAAGAAAATATAGGAGTGCTCTATTCTTTAGTTTAGCCATTTCCTTTAATAATTACAAATATTTGAGTGTAGTATTTGGTTTGATAATACTAATGAAAGGTTATAAAATCAAATACCAACTTTTTCAACATGTAGATGTGCTCCAATGGAAGTGGAAGATTTTATGAGACGGTTAGTAGATTGTCTATAAGATAATGAAATTTTGGAAAAAAGCAGAATTCATTAGTAGGTAGTATAAATGTCTCTCAAAATGTATATTGGTCGTTATATACATTTTCAAGGATATAGTAGAAAAACAATTAAAAAATTGATCATTTTTAGGGATATAAATGTATATCTTCGCGTAAGATAGTATATCTTCCAACAAAGAGGCTTATTTAATGTAATAAATTTGTGTTTTATCAGTTATCCAGTAGCTTTTTTCATGCCATTACCACTCTCTCGAAATAACCACTGGAAACTGTATATGAAATTCTTCAACACCATCTACTGGATATAGCTAACTTCCATAACTTTTCTTTTATTGCAGGAATGAGTCTCAATTGTAAATGTTTTCACTCTATTGTAAGTAAACATAACATGTGTGTGTAAGTAGTTCTAATGTATTGAGAGTTTGATGTATTCTCCCGTCTTAAAATGTTCCTACAGAAGCAATCTAATTAAACAAAATTAATTATTTTCATGAAATTCATATCAGAGGGATAATTTTCGAAAAACATAGATTCCACAAAAATATATATAACAAAGGAAATAAGTATAGGTCATCAAGTATTTCTTCGTAGTCACATGACCAAATTTAAGGCATAAGAATGCCTTAAAATACAATTTGCAGTTTGCACTTTTAGCAGTACAAACTGCAAAGAAATACCTGTTATCAACTGTATATTTCCATTCTTGTGTACAAATACATATATCTAAAGATACTGCAAATAATTTGCAACAAACTACATATCTTTATTGTGTATTCTTTGCCAAACCAATATTGGCTACGGGATGCTTAATTATAGTTGAAAGCAAAAAAAAAAGTAGACAAATAATTTTCTGTAATAGATATTCTCAAATTCTCTGATTTGTTGTAAGTGTGGCTTCAAAGTTACCTGTCAAAAATTTGTAATCTATTAAAATTGATATTAAATTATTTGAAAGACGCCTTTCATAAATGAAGATATTAAAGTGAATGTTATTGCAGATTTAAATAACTGTTTTAAAATCGACAAATTGCTGCACGAAATAATATACGTAAAAGCACGGCCTTTAAAATTATAAAAAATGGCGAGATCGCCATAGAATTTCTAGAGCTCCTGGTTCTGGTCGCAAAAGAATATCTACAGCTGAGCAGAACCACCATCTCACAAATGTACTTCAAGAACATCCATTTTCTTCAGCAGTGAATGCAGCTGATGTTAGTAATTTTCCGGATTCTGTTTTTACCACCCGACGAAGAATTCAAGAAGCTAATTTGCGGTGCTATAAAACAGCCGAATTTTTTTTCTAAATGGAATTCACAAAGAAAATCATGTAGGGTATGCAGTTCAACACCTGGCACATAATAGACTTGGAAAAATGTAATTTTTATAGACGAAAAGTTATTTCAAAGTAAAAAAAAAAACGGACCGATGAACGTATACCGATCAAGAGGGTATAGATTTAAAGAGAAGTTTACAAATAATGTGTATTCAGAAAATTTCAAAGTAAATGTTTGGGGTTGGATTTTTCAATTCATGGCACTGGTGCTTTATGGGAAATACATAGAAGGAAATTCAAATTCTTATGTCAACATTCTAAATAATGTAATATTGCCTTTAGTGGACCTATTTCTTCCAAATCATAATTTCATTATTCAGCAAGATAACTGTCCGATCTATACGTCCAATACAGTCGAAACATGATTTAAACAAAATAATATTAATGAGAGAAGTCCAGATTTAAATATCATTGAAAATGTGTGGGGGTTAATGATTAATGAATCAAATAAAAATATTAAATTGAAGGCCTCAAAATAGAGAAGAAATGGAAGAAATAGTTCAAACAGCATGGGAGAAAGCAGATGAAAATTCAACTCCATTTCCAATAGACTAAATGAAGTTTTAAATAAATATGGTTCTATTACCAGACATTAATGTTTATATTTATTATGCTTGTTCTTTTTAAGCAAATACAAGATCTTTTAATAATTCCATAGAATCATTACATTGACACTAACGACATTTCTAAGTTAAGGCCAGTTCCCACTTGTGCATTTTAATGCTGCATTTTTTAATGCACGAGTAAAATGCTGCATTTGTGCGTTCACACTATGCACTTCCACCAATTGCATGCAACAGAAATGCACAGCTTTAGAACATGTAATATTGAAAATATATCACCTTACTTTTGTTGTTGAATGGTAAATGTTAACATGTGATAGTAATAGACATATATTTTTTATTTCTCAATTTTATAACTTTTACAGGTTCATTTTCGTAAAATTACAAATTCAAATTTGCTTTAAGATTTCTCGGAGATGGTAAAAGCAGTGAAGCACTTGCTCCAATTATTAATAAAAGTAATATTTCTTCATAATCCATAGTTAATAGAAAAAAAATAGACTTTTTATGCCGAATTAAAACCACAAAATTTACGTTACTATCTGTCAAGTAATTTTGTGATTGCCTAAAAATTCAATCCCTAGCTATTTTTCTCTGCTTTTATTTTACTGCACATGGAATTGCATAGATGTGAATATCTTTGCAATTTTTGATGCATAGGAAGTCATGCATTAAAAAATGCATACTTTTCATGCATCAAAAGTTGCTGCATTTTAATGCATAAGTGGGAACTGGCCTTTAGTAAAGCCAGGTTTAAAAAGCATGAAATTTTTTGTCTGCCTTTTTTGCTTTTGTTTGTATATATTATGTATGGTGAAGTCTTTCATTATGTATACAATATATAACCGAATTATTAATCAAATGAGAATTGTAATTAAAACATATTACTTGATGGCGATATAGATCCTATTTTATTTCAGACATATTTGTAATTTAAAGAATATGAATTATCTTTGCTTCATGACTTTACCATAAGAGAACATTGTAGGTTGAGAAAATTAGTGTACAACAATAACATAATGTATAAATGGAATGTATAATACACATACGTAAGATAAGTTAATGGATATTTTACACATTTACTCACCAAAGCCTGCATTATGAGGTTCATTGCCTCCAACGAGTCCAAGGTCTGCTGGAACATCACCTGCATTAACTATGGCTTGTCGTACTAGGTAATTAATAAAATCTCTGGAAGCATTTGCTTGGGCATCTTTTTTATTTGTGGAATTTCCTACTCCAACATAATCAAATCCGTCAACTCTCACTTCACAAAGAAATCGTTGCCTATGTTTAGGTCCTGCGGGCATTCAATAATACAAACATTTTATATTTACAAAATTTTATTTATTTCTTTCCTTACCGGTTGGACGAATTTCAAAACTTGGCTCTTTCTTGTTTTTCTGACAATATTGGTGTAAAAATGATTTAACATCTCCCATATTTATATGTACTTAAATGTATAAAAGTACATATGAATTTTATATATTTTGCCGGTATTACAAATTAATACGCCAACAATACTCAATTTCAAAATGGAGGAAAATCGAAACGCAAACGAAAAGGACGACAGCGATCTACTGTGCTGCCAACCTCTAAATCATCTATAAAGTATAAATCCAAAAGTCGGGAGCACCAACCGTAAAAAATCAGTAGGTTGCAAACATTGTTAGAAAAAATAGTTTTTATTCAAAAACGAATACAAAAATACAATAAGAATAAAAAAAATAAAACTCCAAATAAACTAATTTAATATTCGCTTGATGAAGTATACAAGTTTTGCTTGTTCATTACTGTGTATATATACTTTGAAATTTTGCTATGACGCAAATATATGTTCCGAAAACGTAAATCCAAATGACATTTGATAATCTCAATCACAAATATCAGTTAGTACATAAAATAATCGTGCGTCGATTCTGGTTTAAATAAATTGCTTCTCAGTTTTAAAATGGCTTTCACTTTAGAACATAATAGTATATTAAAAAACAAGTTTCATAAGGCACGATTTTGCCGCACGAGATCAGTTTAGAAAACGAGCCGCGATAGCGGCGAGTTTTCTAAAGAGCGAGTGCGGCAAAAGGCCTTATGAAACGAGTTTTTTATACTATTTTTTCTATTTTGCGTTTTTTACATTAATAAATTGCTTAAATTGGAATTATTTATTTGAAAGTTCAGAGTTTAATTTTTACATAAAGCATGCAGTTGGTCACATTGATACTTGACATTTTCAAATTTAAATCTTGCTATCCGCGAAGTATATTATATTACATATTATTTATTAATTTTTGTTAACATTACTTGATATTTCATTTAAAAATATAAACATGAGTGACATAGAATTAGTATATTGTACAACTAGTGCTGAAAATAGGATATTTCACACGAGCATGAAGTTTGAGGCACGAGCCGTAGGCGAGTGGTTTAATTATGCGAGTGTGAAATATTTTCAGCACGTGTTGTACACTATACTATTCCGACGACCGCCTAGTGACAAGAATTAATTTCAATGAAAATAAAAGAATGATTCACAAAATAATGATGATGTATTTCATAACAATTTGACATTTGAGAGTCATTCTTTTACAGTTTCCTATTTGTTATTTAGTAGGTTGGCACGTCTGTTACTTTGCACACGGTTCTGCGACCATTCTAATTGGCCCTCTTGAACTTTTCAGCACAGTTCTAGTTACAAGATAACTTTTCAACACAGTTTTGGGGATACAATGCAATTTTCAGTGGTCTATGTCACCCAAACTTCGAAGTATTGCTCTTATGGAGATTGCATTTGTTGTTGCCTAATTTCTAACAATAGGGTTATTTCATTTATAGATTGGCTATACGTAAGATATTGATTTATCGAATTGACATTCAAAATGCATGTTGTTTACCTTTTAGGTTAGAAAACTCTCGTCTTAAATCTGTATTTACAAGACGTTCAATTTAGTTAAAATCATTAATGCAAAAATAGGTAGATGTGCATAAATTAAACAAAATCGTTTCGACATTTTTTTTAAATTCAATGTAATTTTATTTTGGATTTGGATCAAAGAAAATCAAACAAAACGAAATATTCACAAAAGATGACAGATCGAAAATTTCAAGTGACAGGGAGTATATAACAAACACAAAATAAAAATTTTCCCCTAGAGACAAAGTGCGGCAAAATAATTGCAACGTCGTACTGTTAAAAAATAGTATATTAAAAAACGAGTTTCATAAGGCACCATTTTGCCGCACGAGATCAGTTTAGAAAACGAGCCGCTTGCGGCGAGTTTTCTAAAGAGGGAGTGCGGCAAAAGGCCTTATGAAACGAGTTTTTTATACTATTTTTTCTATTTTGCGTTTTTTACATTAATAAATTGCTTAAATAGACCACGCAAGCGTGACGTCAAATCGCCATTTTCTGTACGGTAGGTCAGGGTCTACGTTCCAAACAAATTTAAAGCGCCATTTGAAACGTATAGTCACTCTTGGTAAAACGATTTTTAATTAATCTTCCTATATTAATATCATTTGTTACTTGGTAAGTATGTAAGCAAAATATCAATATACATATTATAGTTATTAAAAACAAAATATTTGGCAATGGTGTTTTTTATTTGAAAAAAAATATTAGCAATGACTGCAAAAAAGCTTTTTCCACCTCGATAATTCTGCCTTTTCTGTAGGAAAAGTAAAAATAGTGCATCCCTTTTTTTCACTTAATGCTTGCAAGTAGGAGCAAAACACATCACCATTATGTATATCTATCTAACCTCACTTTTGTACTTTAGTTACTCAAGTATAACCGTGCTATAAAACAATTAATATTATTAATATCAGTTTTAAACAACGTCGTTCATACCTACATGCAGTAACAATTAAAATTAACTTAAAAATAACAACTTTTCACTTCAAATTTGCAACGCGTTCCAAATACAATACGAAATACCCTATGAAAAAAATTGAAATGCCGTTTGTTTGGAACGCGATCCCTGACCTTCCGCAAAAATGACGACAGCACTTGCGTGGTCTATTGGAATTATTTAATTTGAAAGTTCAGAGTTTAATTGTTATATAAAGCATGCAGTTGGTCACATTGATACTTGACATTTTCAAATTTAAATCTTGCTATCCGTGAAGTATATTATATTACATATTATTTATTAATTTTCGTTAACATTACTTGATATTTCATTTAAAAATATAAACATGAGTGACATAGAAACATATATATGTTGTTGTCAATTGTATACAACATGCGTTGTTTGTATAAAATACGGACATATATCATATCTGTCAAATGTACATAAATTCTTAAAATTAAATGACAGCAATGATATTTATTTCTGTATTCGAACAACGCTCGAAATGAAGCTCATTTCGATACTGTTTTGGGTTTCATAATGAGTTCATTTCGAACGCAAAATAGAAAAAATTTTTTTAGTCCAGGCATATTTTCGAAGAGGTAATAAAATTGATGGTTTATGGGTTTATTCAGTTCAAGATTGCATGGTAGAATTTCAAGTTGAGTTTCCACATTTTGTAATAGATTATATACAATTTAAGAATACTTTGGATAGAACTTTAAAACTTTTTTGTGAAACTAGTAGTCTCTTAAGAAAATCAGGCAGCGGGGCAGTTAAGAAACGTACACATCAAGTTGTCAATCGTGTTGAAGGAATAGAACTAATGAAAAATGAACCGCAAACATCTGTTCGACATTTGAGTCAACAAATAAACCTTTCTGTTGGTACAACTCACAAGTTATTAAAAAAAGATATGCAACTTTATCCATACTGTGTCACAGCAGTACAAGAATGGTTAGAAATTGATTACCCACGTAGACTACAGTTTTGTAATTGGTTTGTAAATATGAACAATAATGGAGAACTTTCGCAAAGAGTCATCTTTACTGATGAAGCGTGGTTTTATAAAACGGGATACCTAAACTCACAAAATACAAGAATTTGTAGTAGTAAAAATCCACATGTAATTAATGAAGAATCGCTACATCCAGAGAAAATTGGTGTTTGGGCAGTGATAAGCCAAAGGCGAATCATTGCACCAATATTTTTTCAGGGATCATTAACTGCTCAAAGGTACCGTACGGAAATTTTACAACCATTTGTCAATCAGTTGCATGATGATGAACTTCAAAATGCATATTTCCAACAAGACGAAGCACCTTGTCACTGTACTGCAGAATCTTTGGATTATTTAAGAATTTTTTGATGAGCGTATAATTAGTCGAAATACTGAAAATGCCTGGCCTGCACGTTCATGCGATTTAACACCTTGCGACTTCTTTTTGTGGCCTTATCTAAAAAATAACATATTTCAAACACCTATATCGAATTTGAATGATATGCTACAGAGAATCGAACAGAAATGCATGGAAATTAATAACAATCCAGTAATGTTGCAGAATATCATCAGAAATTTTGAACAGAGGATTTTAAAGTGTATTGATCTTGAAGGACAATATTTTAAACATTTGTTATAGTTTTCAATAAATACCTATTATTTGTTATTTATTTGTATGTATGAAACTGTCAAAATATACGATTTCGTAGGTTAAGTAGTAAATTTTAATTTACGACATACTTCAAAATGTTCTCAGTAAATCACATGCCACTATAGTTTGTCTCGAAAAGAGTGAGACAACTTTCCGAACGAACCCCCATCCCAAACCACATCATTACTTACTTTCAACCAATGAAAATTAACGATCATTGTGGGTTGTTCAGAAAGTTGTCTCTCTCTTTTTGAGACAAACTATTCTATCAAAATTTCAAAGTAACCTAGATTGACTTTTCAAATGAACACTTGTTATACTTTCAAATAGATATTAGTAAATCGTACTAACGTTGCATTATTTCCGCACTAAGATAACAATATGTAAGCCGTTTACTTATACAGTATTGAAATCTTATCATTATAATATGGGTTAATTATAGGTTATTACCATTACGACCGTTTTAGAATACAGCAATTTACATTTCGTCAAAGAAAGACATTGACGACCAAAATTTATTGCTCGCAGCTGTATGTTTTGTGACACTTTTAATGTTTTATACTGAAGATATATACCGATAGGTCCAACCCGCTACGGGACATACGCAACAATATACGCATGGAACGTAATGCGATGTGGCAACGTATGTACGATGCCACTCCGCGTGCGCATACATAAGTCCGATGATCGAGAGCAATAGATTGCCCGTCAACAGGTTGCAACAGTTGCAAGTTCAACTGTTTAGAATTTTCGAGACAATAACCCCTAGAAATCTCGAGGGAGTGAGGCGGGAGTTTTACAATAGGCTCGGCTATTGTTTGGAGAGAGAGGGCGGTATTTTCGAATCCTATATTTAGTGACTTTCTTAGAATTAAAATTTATTTTGCAGAATTATTGATTTTTTACTTTTATCTTTTAGAAAGTGGTCTGTTCAGAAATTCGTCTCTCTACTTTAAAAATAGAGTATAGTAATCATTTTGTGGATTTAAGGTTAGAATATATTTACTTTAAAATTACCGTATGACCACGTCTACGCTGCTGCATCACTACTGAAATTTGCTGATAAACAAAAAACCTTATAAACAAAATCAGTTTGACCAACTATTTCAGTCTTTTTGGCTCTCTCTGTACATACAGTGCGATTGTAAATGATTGAGGATAGTTTGAATTTAGCGCCAACATTTTTTTTAAATGTTGGCCGCACTTAGTATCTGCTTAAAATTTGCTTCTATTATGTTTCTTCAGTGGCGTTTCGTATTAGAGGGTTCACTATTAAATAAGAAATTAATTTGTGTTTTAAATATTGCCATTACTACTAAATTCATTCAAAATTATTAATATTCTCACTATAGATACTAATATTAAGTTAGATTAGTAACTATTATTAACAATTAATGCATTACATTATTCAAACAGATTAATGTATACTATCGTGAGCAAAAAAAAGTGGTACAGTAGTGAAGTTATATGTAAAGTCAATTTTTAAACATTTTAGTATTGTGACGTTGCTAAGGTACTTAAAATCGTAGCAACGTGCAAAAGTCATTTTTGACACTTACACCTATCTGTATATCAACGTATATGTTATTTGACACTTATAGGTTATATGAATATTTATTTGACGCCTACATCTAATATTTCTAATAATTTCTAATAATCTACATTCACACAGCCTAAATTAATCCGATTAAAATATGACTGTACATCACATTAATAATTAAGGTAAATATAATCAAAAACACAAAATATAAATATAAAATTATCTACGAGTCATTTACAGAAAACCATATAATAGCATTTTTCAGTAATCTTGTGAAGTTTGAGAATTGTGGCTTAATAGTATTGTTATATTATAAATGGTTAACCTAACTCAGAAAAAACTAAAGCACTACAATAAATGTTCAAAATGTCCACCATTAGCATCCAGGCATAAATTAATTCTCTTTTTAACATTTGAGAATATGCGGTGGAGTCCTTTTTCATCTATATTGTCAACTTCATTAACAATTGCTGCTTGCAGTTCTTCTATAGAATTAGGTCTATTTTCAAAAACTTTTGTTTTCAAATAACCAAACAGATAAAAATTTAAAGGTGTTAGGTCAGGTGAACGTGATGGCCAACGATCCTTACTAATTAATCTATCATCGAAATACTGTTGTAGAAATTCTAATGTATCATGAGCTACATGAGGTGGAGCTCCAACTTGCTGAAAATATCCTATTTTCAATTCATCATTGTGTAATTGATTTATAAAAGTTTGCAGTATTTCTGTACGATATCGCTCAGCATTAATAGTGTCATTAAAAAATATCGGGCCAATGACTCGTCGTCTTGACATGGCTATCCAAACACCTATTTTCGATGGATGCAAGCTGGTTTCTACATAATTATGTAGATTTTCAGTTGCCCACGTTCTATAATTTTGGCTATGGATATATCCTGATAAATGAAACCAAGCCTCGTCTGACATAAATGTCACATTTAAAATATAATCATTATTTAAATTTTCATTGAACCATTGACAATATTGCACTCTACGTTCATAGTCAATATTGAACAATTGTTGCATAACAGTTACTCTGTAGGGATGCATATGCAAATTTTGTACTAAAACTTTTCTAGTGGTATTATATGACAGACCTTAAATGAATAAATAAAATTAGTAATGAAAATAACGTTAATTAAATGCATTTACCTGTTTGTGCAGCCAATTTTCGAATAGATTTCTTTGGGCTTGCCACAATCCGTTGTCTAACATCATCAACAATATCTTCTGTCAAGATTGTTGGTCGACCACTAGATTTACCCTTACAAATACAATTTTTAGTTTCAAAGCGGCGAATAACCCTATCTTTATCTTGCGCAAATATTTTATATGAAACAATATGGTTAGGATAATTTTCCCGAAATTGATTCAGGCAAGATTGCAATGAATATGACTATTCACCGTCTTCTCTAACACTACGGTAATGTGCTTTTAGAATAAAAGCATTCTGCTCGATCGTAAATGGCATGCTGCTACCTACAATACTTAAAAAATAAAAGCAATCATTTTAATTGTATTGATTAGAGGTTTCTATTAAATTTACCTAAATAACGGAAAATATAGAATAATAGTTCTGATAAGAACAGTTTTTTTATGTAAATGCAAAAGAAATATCGTTCTTTTGTAAAAGTAGGGAAATTATATGAAAATACGAGAACCAAACAAATATATGAACGAACGACACTGCGATTTTGTTAGATGTACCACAGAATAGTCAACGTCAAAATATAAATTACACTAAAAACTACGGCGGTAAATTTGAACTGTCTTCAGACATTTACAATCGCACTGTACAGTATACTATAAAATAGTTACATGTATAAGGCACTGTTAAAAAATAATAGTAAATAATAAAAATAAAAATATACAATTTAAGTACAAAACAAATACCAAATGACAATTTGTAGACACATGTAAAGTAGTCAGCATATGGTTTATATATAATATAAAATACATATATAAAATATCTACAATTTTGTGATATGTTTAAAAAGTGTCGGGTGTCCGTTAGTATTTGAAGCTGACGTTTGTTATATTTTGGAAACTTCTTTGCTTAATATTTGCCACACTTAGAATTATAGTTATTGTCAATGGAGTTTAACATCTCTTGTCATAGTCGTACCTACATGTTTTTTTTTCCGTTAGCTTTTATTATTCACATTTTTTGTTTGGAACGCGGTAAAATCTATCCCATTTTCTTAAATAATTGTAATTAGCAAATATTGGCAGAAAACATTTCGAAAAGTAAGGGTACCATGTTTGATTTTATAAATTTTTAGATTTATGTCAGTGATTACCACATAGGACTCTAATGTTAATTGTTGCGGTCGAACTCAAGTGAAGTAGTACTACTAACTTAATCAAAATTTGACACCAACTGTTAACTTCAATCATTAACGGACACCCGTTATTCAGTTATATACTGCATAAAAATATAGTTTAAAAATGTTCATATGTATATGAAATTTACATTTTCTCAGCAAAATACTATTGGTCATATTTTAAGTCATCTTTTTAATATCTAAATCCCAGACTAAAAACAGCAGTTTAAAACACGTTTCCCAGAACAACGTGTTAAAAAAAAATAAAACACGATACAAGTATCAACAAGAATGGTTTATACGAATAAGTATAACTACCAAACTTCTCAATGCATGCTTTCTTTCACTTTTAAAGAGGACTTCAGCATCGAATAATGCGGCCAAAGTGATGCAGTGACAACATTTCTTGCTACAAATTAAATTAATTAATTAATTATAAACATGCAAATGAAAATATATAATCGTATATACCTTCTCGTCTAAAAATGCGAGAATTACCTCTTCTGTTACGGCGGAGACTTTGTTATTTTCTCGCCAATGAGATAAACTTGAATAAACCTTGTTATAAGCAGCTGTAGACTTCACAGGTAACAATTTTTCCCGCAATAAGTTCACTTTCTTTAAAATATATTAACTTCATTTCACTTTTTCATTTTCGTTTATAAAATAAACGACTCATAAACAACATATTCATAGCGACTCGTAACCAATGTAGTTGACCAATAGAAACAAAATTGAATAACACACATGCGAAAACGCTTAAAGTATCTCGAGTGTTTATGCAATTTGACTGCGTCTCGTTGCATCACGACAACCTCAAACTTTACTTAGGTTTTCGCACTTGCATTATTAATAACTATAACAATATTTTTTAAGCAAAACTTTGACAATTATTATCGTAAAGTTAATTTATTTATTAATTTGCATTTTACGATTTTTTTAAATTATCATGTTATAATTAAGACAGAAAGTCTTTATTGTTGAAAATTATTTTGGAACTGAGCAATAGAATTCATATATTTTATGCCAAATAAGATAGGTACAGTTCTGTGTAATAAGCTGGCGTACACTTAATATACGATTATGTAAACAAGACTTTTGTTTTCAATTTGTCATATAGCGTCAATACTTAACTGACAGATACAGATATTCAATATGCCCGCATATTTAGATTTGATAAGTAAGCCTCGTATTATAACGAAAATCGAAGATAACTGGTCAATTAAAGCATGTTACGCCTAAAACAGTACAGGTAACAATACCACAGTTGGAATTAGGACGAGTCCTAATTCCGCCCCTGATCTACAAAGGCCCCTCGAAAAACTTACCGGCCAGCGCAGTATTAAAATGCGGGAGCGTCGTGGGCCAACACAACGCATAGATATTATTTGGGCACCACTACGTTCGGTCTGCCAAGTTTCCTGGTTAACGTAGAACACCCACGGGCCAAAAGGGCTTAAGAAAACTAAAGGATGTTCGTATACTTGGTACACATAAAAACCAACACTTTTGCTCGTTAGGACATAAAGTAATCAAACTCAAACACCAAATTAATCAACAACAATAATATTTATTATGAAAATCAAATAAATAAAAAAGAAAAATATGATACAAACTGATTAGGTACAAGTAAACTGAATAAATAAAATTCAACTATAAAGATTACAAAATTGGAAAGTAATAGACAATAAAGAATAACGTGTATTAAGTTAATAATTCTTGCGTCAATAGTCCAACAAAGCTTTGATGTACCTTACAATGTTTACGCTACACAGTTATATAAGTATAGTGAAAAATAATGTGACAATTTAAAATACGCAAAGTATTCACAAAATTGGTAATTCCAATTATTTCAAGGCTCAGCCTGTATATGTAAAATATATAAGTTGAGATTACAAAAAAAAAATAACAGTTTCTCAAGTGGTGGAAATGACTACGAATGTGGCAAATAGTTTAATTATACAATGTTAGGGTGTGCATATATTAAAAAAAAAATCAACAATATACGTTACTGAATAAATAAAATAATGAATCAAATTTACACTAATTACTCACTATTAAGCCACTCAGATCAATTTGTAAGATATTAAAAATATATTAAGAAAAGAAAAATATTCAACAATTTAGGTAAGAAAAGTGATTAGGTAATTTAAGAAAAATTTAAGTGATAAAAAAAAGAAAATCTAATATCGCAAAATGGTGGTTCGCACACCATGTTCTAGGTCTTCACGTGGTCCTTACAAAAAAAACTATTATAACAAATTTTACGGGAACATAGTCACGTATAAGGAATATAAGACAAATTATAGTTTTATCCACACTACCTTGCGTGTAATATGCTTAAGATTCCAATATACAGGAATTCTGAGTCCCAGTATCTCGAAGTATGTGGGAGCGTTTTCGGCGGGAATGCGGCCAATGATTGATTTCTCGCGCAGACAATAAAACAGTAATTTTTCGTGAGCCGGTACCAACAGCCCTAAATAAATGTGAAAAGGAAAAGAATAAGTGGAAATCCAAAAAAGTAACAAAAAAAACTGAGAACGATGCTGCGGTAAAATTACAGCCGTCCCCATGTCTAGAAACTCACCTGAAGCACACGTGGTCGAAAAAAACTTACGGAACTAGGGAAACGTCCCCGAATTAACACACTTCACAAGTGAATTTAATATTATAAAGTCAAGATTGACAAAACCTGCATAAACAGAAAATACACTTTGTAAATTACAAAACTTGACTATTAGTTTTCCAACTACTGAATACTTCAGAGCAAGAACGATAAAGAGAGCTTACAAACGACTGTACTACCATATATATGAGAAATTGAGCTACGTCATACTCACAAAAAAACGATTCCGGACGAAAAATTTGAAAGAAAAGAAAATAATTACCCAAAAACCCTGACGAGGTTAAAGAGTGATTGTGGAAGCTATCAAACAACAATTCGGAAATTAATTATCAAAAACAACGGGTAATTAGACAATATAAGCTAGCCCAACCGTCAAGCGATCTGTAATCGGAAGTAAACTAAACGTCGCGAAGATGTCGCCAAAAGCGAAAGAAAAGGAGTACGCCAAATTAAGTTAAAAAAAAGGTTAAACAATCAAATAAAGCACCCTTAAAGATTTACAAAATTCTAATCAAAAATACCACAATATTAGAATTGTTTAAGGAGGAACAAAAATTGAAATAACAATAAAAATATATGAAGCATGACAACGCATAAAATTTCCCAAAATGTCGGACTGCGCAGAAATATATAAAAATAGTCCGGGCAATATTATGTCTATAGTGACATCCAAAATATTTGAACATACAAAATTAATATGAAGATATTAAAGTTTGAAATAGCCTATGATGATCGATAATTCGTAATTAAAGTAAATAAAATGATATTAAACGAAAATATTGAATTTTGAATAGCCTATGATGACTTAAAGTAAGCAAATAAGGTAATTAACCCATCAAAAATTCCCAAAAGGTCTAAAGATCATTTTTCGAGCGTAACAAGCAGTAGCACAGCAATTTGGCATAAATAAATCTATTGTGTTAAAAATTAAGAAGCGCTGGGAGGAGGAAAGAACAATATATAGAAAAGGTGGATCTGCTGATCCCCGAATATCCACACGCGAAGAAGACGCGCTGCTTTTACGATATTTAAGGGAAACATTTGATACCATTAGAAATGCTAAAATTGAAGTCAATTTTCCTGGCTCACGATCCACAGCTTGTCGAAGAATCCAAGAACCGAACTTGAAAAGTTCTGTGCCGGTTAAAAAATTACAATTAACAGAGGAACACAAACAAACTCAATTATTATTTTCTTTGAACTTTTCTTACGTTTAGAGAAAATTGCCTCTTTGGCAAAATGTCATATTCACTGATAAAAAAGTGTTTCAGTCAACGCACAATGGTCGTATAGACCGCCGCAGGCACGATTTAATGAACAATATATATATATAAATATATATGTATATATATATATATATATATATATATATATATATATATATATTGTGGTAGGTCAAGCCTACACATAAGAATGCCTTGGTTTTGTAAGATACAGATTGTTAACGTTTGTATGTAAATATTAGAAAATAAGAAATTATTGGAACTGAATTCTTCATCTGTCATATCAATAAAGTTGATTTCGCGTTTTTAATTGTTCAAAATTAATTCTCATATTTATTTGTTTTTATCTTTTCATTTGCCTTAGTCATTTTATTTCAATATCTTGTATTTCCGAAGACATTTCAACTTAATTGATCAATAATAAATGACACGAATTATTTTAGGGAAAACTGTACTTATTTGAAATAAATACAGCGGGAAATATCCCAATCAAAAATTAGCATAATATAAAATTATTAACATTCACATGACAATTATTTATTTACTAAAATAAAATATGTAATTTTTGTTAAGTATCTATATAATTTGAGTAATTAAATTATCATTTTCATTAAAATTAATTAGCGAGATTATATTAATACATACAAATTAGACGAATAAGAAGCTAGCATTCGGAACAAACGAGAGTTAGCGTCACTAGGTAGAAAAACTCCAAAAAAACACATCAACGTATTTAAGTGCCTCTCTGGAAATAAGAAGAAAAATCATTAAATAAATTAGAAAAACTATACTACGAACCTATAAAAATATCACCTATTTATCCAGCTCCTTTTTGACGCATTTTGCGTATCCACACATCAACCAGTGCCGCATAAACCGAAAATCCCATTTCACCGGAATAGCATACAGCTAGATCGAAGCTAAGCGGTGACGCCGTCCGAGTACCCGCCTAAACCTGAATCCTGCATTTTCGGATACACAAGAAGACTTCAGACTAACCCATTCCCGTCTATTTCAAACATAAGTATTATTTCAATCTCCTACAAATTTTGAAAATGTTGAATTAGTTCATTTCATAAAGTAAAACCTCTATCAAAGATTTTTTAGAGTAGATATACCTTATGGGTATATTTAGTATTAGAATTATTTAATTTAAAAACTAGAAGAATACAGTTCCCCTGTTTACAAATGTTCAATTTTAAAAGAAGTATTTATGTATGTTAGTTTAATTAAATTCACTTTCGCTAATTCTCTGTGCTTAACCTAGAATTTATTTTATGTTTATATTATCACGTGACATGATTCATTTTGATTAATCCTAATTTTATTATATCTATCACTTACCTGTTAATTAACACTTCCATTAAAGCATTTACATTATTCCTTAACTCACTCGTTTCATTTAGTAGATTTTGCATGTAAAAAAAAATACCATTATTTATTGTGTTGTTCACCATCTTATTTTGTACGTATTCTATTTGAACCACCGAACCTACATTTTAAGTGTATTTTTTTTATGCACAACAAAAAGAGTCTCATTGTTCTTGTAAGCCGGACATATAACACAAATTTAAGCCCACCAGAAAATATACAATAAGAAGTTATTCACCCGTAAAGCTGTTGAGGTTAAGTATACTTCGTTATTAAACGATTATTTATAATTTGAATTATACGCATGTAACAGATATAATATTTTAAACAACTCCATCTGTATGTAGTATTTGAAACCATATTTAAATAGATATTTACAATACATTTTTTTTAAAAATTACCTTACCAGCTTCACTATATTTTATTATTGGATATTGTATGAATTATACGCCCTTTTGCCGTATATCAATATATATATATATACAGGGTGAGTTTTTTTGAATGTTTAGCATTGGGATCTCAGAAACTACTGGAGATAGGAAAACGCTTAAATGGGGAAAGGTGCGCAGTTTTACGAGTTTGATTTAAAATTGCTTTTGTTTCTCCGATAACTTTCATGGCTTATTAGATATTCAAAGAAAACTATATTTTACGATTTTCTTTAAACATGCTTAGCATCGTTAATAGTAATTTTAGAGAAAAAGTGTTCAGGCAAAAGTTTTAGATAATTTTACGCCAAATAAAAACTATTTAGCTATTTTTTTTTTTCGTTCACCATTATCGAGTTATGACTAGAGTGGACCAATTCGGAGCGAAAGCAGAGGCGTGACTTTCAAACTTACTTAAAATATACTCATTTCTTGCGTCTTCTATCGAACATGGCTGTGCAACATTAATAAATACACAGAATACACTTTCCTGCTGCTATTATACGTGTACACACGATGACCGTGAACAACATACTAAGTAATCGTGAACCAATTCGTTAGTCACGCCTCTGCTTTCGCTCCGGATTGGTCCACTCTAGTTATGACACAAACTTGTGTTTTTTTAAATGGAAACCATAGTTGGTTTTGACATCATTAAAAAGATTATTTTTTGCTGATTACAATGATATAAGGTTTGAGATGATTATTTTAAAAAATAAAGAGGATATAGACATTTCTATGATTGTTCACTTTATAAGATAAAAACTTAAAAAAAAAAATGTTTGGTGTTTTTTAATTCAAAAAACGTAAAATCTGAGTTACAATAGTTTTCGTTGGAGCAGTCGAGATAAATATACTAACATTGCTTTCACATTGAGTCACAGAAGTGAGAGCTGTTAATTTTTACTTTTAAGTCAAGTTAATTGTCAAACATTGAGAATTAACTATTAATTAATTTAATTGTAACTTAACTATAAGCGGTGCAAACGGCCGTTAATCATAAGTTTGCATTGGCTATGGAATTTTCTAACGTAGAAAAGCGTGATATGGTTGAATGTTACATTCAGTGCCAGAAAAATTCTACTAGAGTCGCTGAAGTTTATTTTGAAAATTATTTTGATCGACGTCAGCCTTCGCTACCTACTTTTAAGAGATTATGGGATAATTTAGCAGATTATGGTTCGTTCGTTAAACCAAAATCAAAAAAAGGGATGGATGAAGATAGAGAAATAAACATATTAGCAAGTGTCGCTCAGAATCCATCTACATCGACCCGACAAATTTCAACAGAAATGGGCTCCTCTCAACGCACTATTGTCAGAGTGTTGAAGAAGCATAAATTTCGTCCCTACAAATTATCAGTATCACAAAGTTTACATGAAGATGATAACATCAGACGAATAGCTTTTTGTAGATGGTTTAAAGATCAGTGTCAAAACGATCCACACTTTTCAATGAAAATATTATGGACTGATGAATCTCGTTTCACAAATTGTGGAATGTTTAATAGGCACAATGAGCACATATGGTCTCAAACAAATCCACTTCACGTTGAACATAGGAGACCACAAATTAAATTTGGGTTTAATGTTTGGTGTGGTGTTATAGGATCAACTGTTCTTCCTTCTTTTATTTTTGATGGATCACTAACTGGCAATCGTTATCTTAATTTTTTACAACAAGATTTCGAGGAAATGTTAGATAATTTAAATTTAAGAACCCGAGCAATGCTGCAATGATTTCAATATGACGGAGCGCCTCCGCACAATCAACTGAATGTTAGAAATTATTTAAATTTGAACTTCCCTAATCAATGGATAGGACGAAATGCACCCATTGAATGGCCGGCTAGATCCCCTGATTTATCAGTTTTGGATTTTTTCTTGTGGGGTGTACTAAAGGACACAGTATACAAAAGAACATATGAAACAATCGACGATTTAAGAGAAGCTGTCTCAGTTGCTTTTAATAACATCGATAGGCGTAAAGTCCGCAATGCTACAAATTCTGTTGTGAAGAGATGCAATTTGTGTATTAATAATAATGGAGGTATCTTTGAACATTAATAATGTTGTGTGCCCTTCTTAAAAGTTCCTATAGTTTTCATTTTATTACTACATAAGATTTCAAAATAAGTTTTCGTTTGGTTTGTATTTTATCAGTTCGAAATTCAATTGTTTTCCATAAAAACCATAAAAATGTCTATATGCTCTTTATTTTTTAAAATAACCATATCAAACCTTATATCATTGTAATCAGCAAAAAATAAGCTTTTTAATTATGTCAAAACCAACTATGGTTTCCATTTAAAGAAACAAAAGTTTGTGTCATAACTCGATAATGGTGAACGAAAAAAAAAATTAGCTACACAGTTTTATTTGGCGTAAAATTGTCTAAAACTTTTGTCTGAACACTTTTTCTCTAAAATTACTATTAACGATGCTAAGCATGTTTAAAGAAAATCGTAAAATTTAGTTTTCTTTGAATATCTAATAAGTCATGGAAGTTATCGGAGAAACAAAAGCAGTTTTAAATCAAACTCGTAAAACTGCGCATTTTTCCCCATTTAAGCGTTTTTCTATCTCCAGTAGTTTCTGAGATCCCAATGCTAAACATTCAAAAAAACTCACCCTGTATAAATACGCTATATCTAAATTATTTCTTCTTATTTTATTTTACTACTATTTTATTACCGGTCCGGCAGTTTATTTGTATTCCGCATTAGTATTTTGACATATTTATTTAACCGAAACATATGTATATACAACAATATACAACACCCTGTATATATATATATATATATATGTATATATATATGTATACGTATATATATATATATTTATATATGTATATACACACACATATATATATATATATATATATATATATATATATATATATATATAGTAAACCTAATCAGTAGGCGATTAAAGGTCTGTACATTACTTCAAAATATATGTATTTAAAAAACTCTACATGTTTCGGCTGTATACGCCTTTTTCAAGAGAATACAAAATATATTGTATTCTCTTGAAAAAGGCGTATACAGCCGAAACATGTAGAGTTTTTTAAATACATATATTTTGAAGTAATGTACAGACCTTTAATCGCCTACTGATTAGGTTTACCATATCATACCAAGGTCACGAAGTTATTATATTTATATATATATATATATATATATATAATGTAATGTGTCAAATGTAATGTTAATATATATATAAAATGTTTATTATATGAGGTTATATTTATGAACGCCCCAAAACGTTGGGCTCTATTTGTTATGTTACGGAGTATTAATATATATGTGTATATAAAAATGAATGTTATAAAACTGTGAATTGTTGTATAATAAAAAGTTAATTTAAATCGGGCTCGTTCAATACTTATCTGTTTTTTGTTATTTTCGTCGTCGGCTAGCTTCTTTAATTTCTTCAGGGTTAAGGTAGGTTCACCTCTCTCCACTTTGACTTTATGTACGTAGTTTATTTAATTGGGATCGGAACAATATCTCAAGTATATTACAAAGAAAACCAAAGAAAAATATTGACAATTAACTTTATTAATAAAAAAATTATCTCGCAAAGTTTTAGAATTTATATTAACAATTTTCGTGACACACAAATAACAATACGGGAGACACACTCAACGGTTGGTATTCTTATAGTCTAACAATATGGTGTACGACAAGTGCAATTAGGTGTTGTTTTATTAAAAGAGTTTATAAAAGTAACATAGAATCAAGTTTTTTTTAAAATTACAAACAGTGGATTCTAATATTTAAATAAGTTGAATAAAAATTACAGTGATATAATATTGGTGAAAGCAATATAAATAGTTAGTTATGGAATAAACAAAGAAAATTCTAGAAAAGTATATGAGCAAGTAAAAATGGCGCGTAAAATATTGTTAAAGTTAGCAAAAACCTGAGTCTTCGGATATAGCTTCCGTTGCTTCCTGCTCCTGTGTTCTGCTGGTTTTCACAACGGGAAACTGGATAATATTTCTGCGATGGTCCCTCGGGATGACTTGAGTTTTTTAGAAATCTCCAAGTCCGACGGCGGCTTGCTCGGATGACCGGTTTCGAGCGTACCAAGATGCTGGTCGTTGCACGGTGAAACTTATGGCGGGTAATTAACGTATTGAAACTTTAAAAATTCGTAGTTCTTGAACTAATTGGTCGGCAGATGGTAAACTTTGTCTACAGGTAGATCGTAGGTGTGAGTAACGTATTGTAGACTCAAAAATCTCCAGAACTTAATAATTTCACCAATTTGTTTTAATTAATTCGGAGCACAAAAAGCGTGACCTCTCACTGTGACGACTAATTACCGACGCTTACTTTTTCACTTGTTTTTAATTGCATAACTTTCCGCAAAATCGCCCCCTTCTTTACTTGCATTATCTTTTCGAACATTATTATTTTAGACATTTTTACAGAGTAAAACAGTAAAAAAAATTACAATTTGATTTATAAAATAACTTTGGTTGAATAACATATGTTTATGTGTTTACAAACACTCTGGCAATATCGGTTTATTTTCGGGTTATTGCACCGTTAGAATTGTGGGCGGGGCTTAATTGTTCAAATACATTTGAAAATAAATACGTTACATTTGTTTGAATAAACACGCGTTAAATATTAATTTGAATAAAAAAATTGAAAGTAAACATTATAACAAATAGAAAAATAAGTTAATTATTTCAAAGCAAGTTTGTCGTCAAAATAACGTATTTATACTTTGAATCAATCTTTCCCCTTCTTGGTATTGAAGTACATATTAGATATAAATATTATGGTTACAAGTATTCTTTGTTTCTTTCAGAGAAAAGAAACCCTTCTTGCAATGCCTCAATTTCCCCCTTGATTAAAAGTTAGAAACTTGTTGAGAGCTTTTAATCAACCGTATCTAGGAGTAAAACAGAAATATATAAGTGCAGTATAGTGATCTGATGAAAATTTAATAAAATGTGTGTGTTCACGTTAAAAATATTTCAAATTCTATAAGTGGTTATTGGTATTATTCTAGCTAATAATTCCCTATTTAATAATTGTCATTCAATGGTTAAAGTTAATTGTTTTATTTTGTTGTTCGGGTTCTTTTGTTTGAAAACCCCTTTTAATATTAAGTGATTATTTTCTTCTTCCTTTTTTTTTGTTCTCTTATTTAATAATAATATGATTAATTTAATTAGCCTAGTCTAAATGTAAACTTGTGATTAGTATAGATAATAAAATATAGTAATCTAGTATTTATTATTGGCTTACGGACTATAACATGCTTGGTTGGTTTGTTCTGAAAGTTGTTTCGGCTTGTTATGTACATATATAAAAAAAATACTTTATTTTTAAGTGTGGTAGTCTTGCAACATAGTTATGTGATATCTACCTTTAATGTAATTTGTTTCGGGTTCAAAAAGTTCGTAGGTGTTATTACCAATGATTCTCTTAATCGTATAGGGACCTTGGTAGGCTTTCAGTAGCTTTCCCATGATTTTGTGTTTTAAATCTGTTACTCTTAATCTCTTAACTATAACTTGGTCTCCTACATTGTAAGTTTTGTACTTCTTATTTGCCGTATTTCTCTTTTCCTCCCATCTTCGCTTTCTTAGTGCTAATCTTTCTCTGACTTCTTGTAAACGATTATGTAAATTTATATGCTCAGAATCTGTCCATGGTCGTTGTGGTGGTTGTCCAGTGAATAAAGTTATTGGGCAGTGATTATGTACTGTGCTAGGTGTATTGTTTATAGTAAATTCTATCTGTGGTAACAGTCTGGCCCATTTTCTGTGATTTTTGTCTAGTAATATACGTAAATATTTTATCGTTTCGCGTATATATCGCTCGGTAGGATTTCCCTGTGGGTAGCGGATTGATGTATAGACGGTGTTGATGTCGTGTGAATGTAAGAACTCCTTGTAGCGATCGTTAGTGAAATAAGTAGCGTTGTCCGATAGGATCGTTTGTGGTTTTCCATAATGTGCGAAGTAGTCCACTAAAGCTTGTAAAACGGTGTTTGTATCGCATTTCTGCGTAGGTATGAGTTTGATGAACTTAGAAAATATATCACATATTACCAAAATGTGGCGATAACCTTTAGTGATAGGAATAAGGTGTGATAGAAAATCAATTGATATTAACTCTAGTCTATCATATGCAGTTATATTATGGCTTATGTTGGTGTTAGTGAAAGTTTTATCTTTGGTTATTTCGCAGAGTCGACATTGTTTTACCACGCTATTTATTATTCGTTCGTCATTTATACAGTAGAAAGCTTCTCTGTAGAGCATCCAGCACTTTCTTGCACCTATGTGGGAGTATAGTCGGTGTAAGTATTCTGTTATTTCTCTGGTGTGTTGTTCGTTTGTGACGTATACAGTAGTTCTTCCTATTTGTTTTACTATGAATTGTTCTCTGATTGACATACCTTTATATTCACCTACAGTTCTTAAATGTTGTCTTATTTTATCGAAGTCTGGGCTTGATTGTATCTGTAAGATTTTTTTTTTTTTTTGAGAAAATGCCTCTCCTTTGTAGATTTATTAAGTTGATGCAAATATTCTGTCTCTTTACGTCCCCCTCCTGTCTCGTGAGTGCATCGGCAGTTACCATTTCTTTTCCAGGTTTATATTTTATTATGAACTCGTACTGTTGTATTAACAAAGTCCAACGATAAATGCGACTGTTATTAAGTTTGCAGCTCATGATGTTGACTAAGGCTTTGTGATCCGTTTCTAATACGAATGACTTTCCTATCAGATACTATCTGAGTTTCGTTAACGCAAATACGATAGCAAGCATTTCCTTCTCGGAAATCGTGTATAGAATCTCGCATGTTTTCAAGGTGCGTGATATAAAATAAATAGGAATTTCTTGATCGTCTTTCATTTGTACTAGCTCTGCTGCAATGGTCTTGTGTGAAGCATCTGTTCGCACAACAAATGGTAGAGTAAAATCTGGGTGATGTAAACGGAGATTTTCTACAAAGTTTTCTTTTAAAGTTGTGAAGCATAATTCGCATTCAGCTGTCCAGTTCCATTTCTTCCCCTTTTTGATTAGTTCCAACAAGGGTAACGTTTTCTCGCTATAGTTTGAGACAAATTTCCTATAATAATTTAACACTCCTAAAAAACTTCTTAACGTTTTTAAATTCTTCGGTCTCGCATACTCCTGAATGATATCTAACCGTGTCGGGTCTAATAAAATGTTATTCTGATTAATCACATATCCTAGATAGTTAATCTCATGTCTAAAGAATTGACATTTCGCTAAGTTAAGTTTCATACCATGAGTTTTTAAAGTGTTAAGGATAATGTTAATATGTTGTAGGTGTTGTTCCACAGTTTCGGAAAATATAATAATGTCGTCTAGGTAATGCAAAGCGAATTCATCATATCGGTCTAGTATACGATGTAGAAAACGTATCAGAGCGGCTGGTGATGTCTTTAAACCAAATGGACATACCCTAAACTGATATACAATTCCATTCACTAAGAAACCACAGTATTTCCTGGATTCCGGTTCTAAGTTTATTAACCAAAAAGCATTCTTTAAGTCTAATTTACTATAAATTTGTTTACTTCCGCATTTCGTTAATAAGATGTCTATGTTTTGCGGCATTTCGAATTCTGGCTTAATTCGTTTGTTCAGAGCTCTAGCGTCTAAGCATATTCTTAACGATAGGTCCTTCTTTTGAACTATTACAATGGGATTAATAAAATATGTGTTCGATCTCTCAATAATTCCGGATTGTTCTAATCTCTCTAATTCTAAACTAACTTTCTGTTGGTAGTAGTACGGAATCGGGTAATTCTTACTTATTAATGGGCAGTCATTGTCAATATTAATTGGATGTTCATATCCTTTTGCAAAAACAATATCGTTATTAATTAAAGTGATGTTTTCGTTTAAAATGTTAATTAATTGCGGTACGACGTTTGTATAAGGTATTTCTTGTTTATCAATTATATTCGTTATATCATTCTTATCATTTATAATGTCAGTTGTCTGTAAATCCTCCTTAGTCTTGACCTCTTCTTCGCCCTCGTAACTATCTAACGTTCCTAACAAATCTGGCCTATTATTCACTCCTATATATTCATTATTTATAATATTATCATTTCCAACTCTATCAATAAACCTTTCTTCTGCTCTCCTATAGTACGGTACATTATATTCTAATAAATTATTTATTACAACTGCTAAAACTTCTCTCTTATAAGTATTATATTCGTGCACTTCCTCTACGGACAAATGTTTATTAAATGTTAAATTGTTCTTTCCAATTGATAAAATACCTTTTTCAAAATTCAATATCATTTTCAACCTGTTGATATTGTCTATACCCAATATACAGTCATATTGTAACTTCTCTATTACGTAACAGTGAATTAAATAACCAATTTCGTTTATTCTTATTTCGGTATTGAGTTGCTTGGTGACAGTGCCCATCTTTCTTCCATTTGCGGTAACTATGTCGGTACCCTTAGTTTTAGCAACGTGTTGTTCGTATCCCTTTATTTGTTTTGCCAGATCTTCTCTAACTAATGTAATCTCGGCTCCGGTGTCGATTAAACAATTTAATTTTATGTTGCTGAATTGTAAAATAATAATGGGTAGAGAATATACTTCATTTACGGCGTCCCCTGCATCTTCTATGTTTATGAATTCCTCCGGTGATTGGTAAAATTTTATATTTTGTAACTTCCAGAACATGTTATAGCCGTTATCCGTATTTAATTTTGTTGGTTTGACGGTCCGGGTGTTGGGTTCAGATACGGATCGTCTTGTAAAATTGGAGTTTTTTTTTGTAGCTCCTCTAGGTCTGTTCTGTCAGGTGATAACGATCTATGTCGCCGGTAAGCATTATTACCTCGACCTCTTCCTCTACTTGCGTAGTGATTTATTCCGCGTCTCGATTGGTGAGTTTGTGTGCGCTGCGTGTTATAAGCATCGTTATTATCGGGTCGGTTATGGTTATAGTTGTTGTTCGAAGAATTATTATGATAATTGTTCGGATAAGGTCGGTTGTACGTATGTTGTGTATTCGGTCGATTCTGATTATTATTATAATTATTGTGAGGGTGATTATTGTAGTTGTTATTATTATTGTTGTTATTCGGGTTGTATGGTCGAGAGGTTGCTGGTGGATAACGATTGTTTTGCGCATAATTATTGGTGTTGTTATTGTTAGAATAATTATTGAAGCGTGGTATGGGGTTGGGAATGTAGTTCGGTGCTTGTGGGTTCCTAGTGTTGTTCGTCCGATTATTAGGCTGTTGCTGCTGGTTGGTTTCAGCGAAATCGTCCAGTCTTCGGAGTATCTCGATTAGAGAGTCCATGTCAGTGACCTTCTGACAGATAATCGCCTGAGTATCCGTGAAAATAAAGTGGTTTAACAATAGGCGCGCGATCATTGATTCACTCATGTCGCTGATGTGTTTGCACTGGTTGTATACGCGAGACGCATACATCTCCCTTGTCACTTGTCCCAATCTAAATTTCCCTGTTAACAAGCGAACTTTGGCCCTGTTCTGCTGGTTTTCGTCCCAGTAGTTCTTCGTAAATAACACAACAAATTGATCTAAAGAGTGGCAATGTTCCTCTATCCTTTGAAACCATTCTTGTGCGCTATTCCGCAATGTCGCTCGCACTACTTCGATCCGGTGTTTCTCGTCTATAACATCCTCTAAATACCGTAGTATCCCATTTAAATACGCCATGGGGTGTACTTTGGTCATATCTCCGTCAAAATGTTGTAAGTTTTCGATTTTTATTATCGAATTACCTGTATTTATGTTATGTATAGGTGCTGTGTAAGTTCTAAGTTTATTTTCTAATTTGTGTAAGTTGTGCTGTGTTTCATTATAATTTTCGGTTTGTACGGTTTTCATATTATCTAGGTTTAAATTCACCGCCTGTATTTCTTGATTATGCATTTCTTTATTCTCATTAATTTGTGTATTAAGCTCGCGTCTTAATTGTTGGGTCTGTTCCTCATTTATTTGATTATATGTTGTTAATTTTGTATCTAACGTACAATTATGTTCGAGTATTATTTTATTTAAATCTTTGTGAAGTTCTTTGTTCGCTGTATTAATTTTTGATTCGGTTATTTCGTAAATTTGAGTGGTAGAAGTTTCTAGTTGTTGTGCCCACTGTAAATTTTGTGCTTTGACGGTCTCATCCAGTTTTAGGAGATACTTCAACTCATTCTGTTCCATGGCCTTTTGTGTTGCGGTGATTTCCGCAATTTGGACGTCGATATCCCCCTTGAATGTATTAAGTTTCATTTCTATGTTAGTGTTGTTTAATTCTATTTTTTCATTTATATTAATTAGGTTAACTTCTAACCTCGTCGTAAGTTCGTTATTTAAGTTACTTAAATCTTGTTTTAGTTCGCGATTATTAGTGTCTAGTTTGTTGTTAGTGTTATCTAATTTATTGTTAAGATCTTTATTGGCAGTGTTCATGTCTTGATTATTAGTATCTAATTTGGTATTTAAATCTTTGTTGTTGGTGTCCAATTTGGTATTTAAATCTTTATTTGAATTATTTATATCTTGTTTTAATTCTTGGTTATTAGTATCTAATTTGGTATTTAATTCTTGCATTTGTGCCATTAACATATTGAACATGTCCATGAATTTACTGTCAGGCGAAACACTGGCTTCCCCTGAAACGGACGGTTGCGGTACTGTAATGTCCCCCTGTTCACTCCGGTCTTCTTCTACTGCGTCTTTCGGGGTCTTAGCTCTGTGTCTTGTATCCATTTTAGAGAATATTTAGTTAGTTTGTAAGTTATATTAGTGTTTGTACAGGTAGTTGTAATTATATTATTAATATTTTGGTTGTAAAATATTATTGTTTATAGTGTTATTAGATTTAATGTACACACGTAAATGCAATGACAAATAACAAAAATATATGTATATAAAAGAAATATGAGTCTGCACTTTAATATTTCACTGTAACAACCTTTTGAATATCTTACCGATGGTCTCGAATACAGCAATCCCCGGAAATGCAAAATTGTGTTCTCTCTCTGAAGTTCCACAAAGACAAAATAACAAATACATAAACAAATAGTACAGTATGGTAAATGCGAGTACAACGGTTCTCCTTGTTTTTTTTTTTTTAATAATTCTTTGTGCCACGAAACTTTGTTACTTGAGAAAATGTTCCTTCTGAATATATTTGACAATAGAGTGACTTTTTATTGAAATGTGGAGTAGAAGTACGCCCCAAAACGTTAGGGTGCCAAATGTAATGTGTCAAATGTAATGTTAATATATATATAAAATGTTTATTATATGAGGTTATATTTATGAACGCCCCAAAACGTTGGGCTCTATTTGTTATGTTACGGAGTATTAATATATATGTGTATATAAAAATGAATGTTATAAAACTGTGAATTGTTGTATAATAAAAAGTTAATTTAAATCGGGCTCGTTCAATACTTATCTGTTTTTTGTTATTTTCGTCGTCGGCTAGCTTCTTTAATTTCTTCAGGGTTAAGGTAGGTTCACCTCTCTCCACTTTGACTTTATGTACGTAGTTTATTTAATTGGGATCGGAACAATATCTCAAGTATATTACAAAGAAAACCAAAGAAAAATATTGACAATTAACTTTATTAATAAAAAAATTATCTCGCAAAGTTTTAGAATTTATATTAACAATTTTCGTGACACACAAATAACAATACGGGAGACACACTCAACGGTTGGTATTCTTATAGTCTAACAATATGGTGTACGACAAGTGCAATTAGGTGTTGTTTTATTAAAAGAGTTTATAAAAGTAACATAGAATCAAGTTTTTTTTAAAATTACAAACAGTGGATTCTAATATTTAAATAAGTTGAATAAAAATTACAGTGATATAATATTGGTGAAAGCAATATAAATAGTTAGTTATGGAATAAACAAAGAAAATTCTAGAAAAGTATATGAGCAAGTAAAAATGGCGCGTAAAATATTGTTAAAGTTAGCAAAAACCTGAGTCTTCGGATATAGCTTCCGTTGCTTCCTGCTCCTGTGTTCTGCTGGTTTTCACAACGGGAAACTGGATAATATTTCTGCGATGGTCCCTCGGGATGACTTGAGTTTTTTAGAAATCTCCAAGTCCGACGGCGGCTTGCTCGGATGACCGGTTTCGAGCGTACCAAGATGCTGGTCGTTGCACGGTGAAACTTATGGCGGGTAATTAACGTATTGAAACTTTAAAAATTCGTAGTTCTTGAACTAATTGGTCGGCAGATGGTAAACTTTGTCTACAGGTAGATCGTAGGTGTGAGTAACGTATTGTAGACTCAAAAATCTCCAGAACTTAATAATTTCACCAATTTGTTTTAATTAATTCGGAGCACAAAAAGCGTGACCTCTCATTGTGACGACTAATTACCGACGCTTACTTTTTCACTTGTTTTTAATTGCATAACTTTCCGCAAAATCGCCCCCTTCTTTACTTGCATTATCTTTTCGAACATTATTATTTTAGACATTTTTACAGAGTAAAACAGTAAAAAAAATTACAATTTGATTTATAAAATAACTTTGGTTGAATAACATATGTTTATGTGTTTACAAACACTCTGGCAATATCGGTTTATTTTCGGGTTATTGCACCGTTAGAATTGTGGGCGGGGCTTAATTGTTCAAATTCATTTGAAAATAAATACGTTACATTTGTTTGAATAAACACGCGTTAAATATTAATTTGAATAAAAAAATTGAAAGTAAACATTATAACAAATAGAAAAATAAGTTAATTATTTCAAAGCAAGTTTGTCGTCAAAATAACGTATTTATACTTTGAATCAATCTTTCCCCTTCTTGGTATTGAAGTACATATTAGATATAAATATTATGGTTACAAGTATTCTTTGTTTTTTTCAGAGAAAAGAAACCCTTCTTGCAATGCCTCAATATATATACAGGCTGATTTATTTTCGGCCCTCACCATGGGGATCTCGCTTATTATTGGAGATAGAGTATAGGTTTAAATTTGGCAAAGTTGTTAAATTTTGTGTTTGTTATAAATCCGTAAAGAAAATAGACATGTGACAAATGACCTTCGTTATTTAAAAAAAACGCGAAAACCCCATTTTCTTCTTTTACCTGTAGCACCGACATTTCGCCTTGTAGAGAAAAAATAAAAACACATCTTTTTGGCCATTTCTAAACCTCTATCCAGTGGTGTACTCTTAATTTTTGTACGACGTTTCGTTTCTTTCTGGCCATCATCAACTATCTAATTTCTTATAGGCGCCATATTGGATTTAGACATCTTCAGAAAGAGTTTTTTTTTCTGATTTCAACCATGTACCATATGCTGACCTAAGTTTTTGACATTAGGTTTTATTTGAAAGAATACATTATAAGATTAAATAAGGTAGCCATGAAATTTCAATCTGTCAAACATTTCATTTATTGTTCATTAATAATACAAAAATGTCATACACTAACGAAGAGAAACGAAATATGATAAGTATTTTTTATTCTTCGAAAGGAAATTCAACAGTAGCGAGTACAAGATAACAAAAACATTAATAAAAATACATAGAAAAGTAAACAATAAACAATTACAGTAAATGTTCAATTATCTGGCCATCTTCGGTAATGCACAATTGGGCACGCCTTCTGGCATTTTGTACTGCCCTTTGTATAGTTCTTCTAGGAACTGCATCGAAGGCATTCTGAAGTCTGTCTCGTAATTCTTCAATGTTTTGTGGCGCATCTACTTTATAAATATTATTTTTAACAAATCCCCATAAAAAAAAATCTAGCGGACTTAAATCAGGTGATCTCGCAGGCCATTCAACAACTCCCCTATTTCCAATCCAACGGTTTGCAAACTCTTGATTTAAGAAATTTCTAACAACAGCTGCATTGTGTGCTGGTGCGCCATCTTGTTGCCACCATAAATATTGTAATTGATTTAATGGGATATTGTCGTCAAGATAGTCAGATACGTATGTACGTAAAATGTTTAAATATCTTTCTCCATTTAAATGTTCTTCATACATAACTGGTCCTAAGAGACGATTTGCCAAAATACCCATCAAACGTTTATTCCAAAACGATGTTGTGGTCTTCTAGCCCTGTTTTGTCGGGGATTTTGTACTGCCCAATAGTGCTCCGTATTTCTGTTGAACATTCCAGAATTTGTAAATTTTGTTTCATCTGACCAGATGATTTTGCTTAAAAAATTTTCGTCATTTTCTATCCTTCCCATTAAGCAATTACAATATTCTAGCCTTCTCAAATTATCTCCAGGCAGTAAAGAGTGACTAACATGGATCCTGTATGGTTTAAACCTACTTTTATGTAAAGTTCTCCAAACTCTGGACTGGCACAAATTTAATTCTGACGCTACTTCGCGTGTAGAAATTGATGGATTATTATTTATCTATAAAAATACAAGATTAACATGAAATTTGAAAACACGCTTTTAATTTACCATTTGTAAAATATCTTGTCGATTTTCATTTAAATTCCTGTTGTCTTGACCATTACGCGGCTTAGCAAACGATCCATTCTCGACCAAATTTCTGTCGAGATCTAGAAAAATGGTACGATGAGGCTGTTGTCGTTCTGGTTATAATTGTAGATATCTTGTACTGGCTACTGTTGAATTTCGGTTCGAAGAATAAAAAATACTTATCGTATCTCGTTTCTCTTCGTTAGTGTATGACATTTTTGTATTATTAATGAACAATAAATGAAATGTTTGACAGATTGAAATTCCATGGCTAACTTATTTAATCTTATAATGTATTCTTTCAAATAAAACCTAATGTCAAAAACTTTAGTCAGCATGTGGTACATGGTTGAAATCAGAAAAAAGACTCTTTCTGAAGATGTCTAAATCCAATATGGCGCCTATAAGAAATTAGATAGTTGATGATGGCCAGAAAGAAACGAAACGTCGTATAAAAATTTAGAGAACACCACTAAATAGAGGTTTAGAAATGGCCACAAGGATGTGTTTTTATTTTTTCTCTACACGGCCAAATGTCGGTGCTACAGGTAAAAGAAGAAAATGGGGTTTTCGCGTTTTTTTTTAAATAACGAAGGTCATTTGTAACATGTCTATTTTCTTTACGGATTTATAACAAACACAAAATTTAACAACTTTGCCAAATTTAAACCTATACTCTATCTCCAATAATAAGCGAGATCCCCATGGTGAGGGCCGAAAATAAATCAGCCTGTATATATATATTTATATATATATATATATATATATATATATATATATATATATATATATATATTATATATATATATATATATGTGTGTGCATATACATATATAAATAAATATACAGGGTGTCATTTTGAAAACGTACCACCCTCTATATTTCGGAACCTATAGAAATTCCAAAAATATGCAAAAACACGTCAAACTTATTTTTAAGGGGGACATTTTGTAGGCTGGTTTTCAATTAAATTACATCAACCCTCTAGCGGGGGTGGACATAACCTCTAAAAATTTAAATGGAAATGGGGGTTGAGTGATACCTCATTTTAAAGGTCGTTTAACCCGCTTTTCAAAAATGCTAAATTCTTGCCCTTTGTTTTTAGCAGTTCGCGAGATATTTGGTGAAAACTGTAAAGAAGTTTAGGTATCAAAAACACTTTGTGATATTGCTTTAATGAATTAAAATAAATGAATTTGAGGTATTACATAACGGTAAACTTTTAAACTATTTTTACTTCTAATATCCAACGAAATAATAAAGACGCATACTATTCAGTTTAACATTATTATTGGAAAGAATGTGATTTACCTAAACTAGTACTTGTGATAGTCGTACATGTAGTTTAACGTAGAAAAAAAAGAGCCCTGGTTTAAGCATTCTTGACATTCTTGTCAAATTTTTCTTTATTTGTCACTCCATTTATTTTAGCCAAAATTACTTTGTTGTAAAATTAGTTTTGCGAGGTAAAAGTTGCGATTTTATTACATTATTTTAAAAAATGGTGTTTACACTTCAACAAAGAATTGAAATTATTCTTATTTATGGGGAATGTGGAAGATGCGCAAGAAGAACGTCATGAATGTTTAATGAAAGGTATCCGAATAGTAATTTAAATCATAAGTATGTTCTACAATTAGTCGCTAAGTTTAGTGAAACTGGTTCTCCGTTGCTAACAAAAAAAGAAATATTAGTCGTGTCTTGGATGAAGCAGCACAAATAGAAGTATTAGGCACCTTTACTGCAGAACCCTCCACATCACTTCGCATTGTGGCACGCCAAGTAGGAATGTCTCACGAAACAGTAAGGAAAGCACTAAAGTTAAATAAGTTTCACCCCAATAAAATGCAAATTCTACAACAGCTTTTTGACGACGATTTCGACAGAAGGATTGAATTTTGTGAAACAATGACGGATTTTATAAATGAAAACCAAAATATCTTGCACAATATTTGCTTTACTGATGAGTGTACTTTTTTTCTTAATGGGCATGTTAACAAGCAAAATTGTCGCTACTGGAGCGATGAAATCCGCGACTTTTTAGGGAAGGTCACACACAGTATCCAGAAAAAGTGAACGTTTGGGCTGGTATCCTTGGGAATACTATTATTGGACCTTCATTCATTGAAGGAAATCTAACTGGTGAGCTCAACTTAAATTTGCTTGAAGAAATAATAGACCCCTTAATAACAACTAGTTTGGAAAATCAAATTGACGCGGCTGGTAACATGGTTTTGCAAGAAGATCTTCTACACTTCCAACAAGATGGAGCTCCACCAAACTACTATCTTCCAGTTAGACAGTGGCTAAATGATAGATTTCCTGGCAGATGGATTGGTCGAAGAGCAGCAATAGAATGGCCACCACGATCACCCGACTTATCGCCTCAAGATTTCTTCCTATGGGGGCATCTAAAATCCAAATTTTCTTACTGGGAGGACCCTTTTTGGTAGAATTTAGCCTCTGAATAATATTTCGTTGATATCTCGGCACCTTTTTCTTCGAAGTCGTAGATTTTATGCAGTATTATATTTTTTCTTTTTGTATTTTTGTTCGGCGTCGGTAGACGATTTGACTTTAACTCGAAATATCTTGACACCAAGAAGAGATATTGTCGCATCGAAACCTTTAAAAGGCGTATATATCTTATATCGATCTTTTAACACTACTTTAATTATCGCACAACGAATACTTCAGCACAATTTTCTTTTCAATTACGTAGGGTCCACGAATGCGTCTTCTCGCCCTGGCGATATTCGTGTAACCCCCGGATGCAAGGATTTTCAGTGTGACATTTCCTTATATAAATAAATAAATAATTACAAAAGATTGCTTGCAAAACTTGTACTTGTATTTCTTATTAACTATAAATATCAAATGGAAATAATTAATAAGATTAACTTAATAAATACAATAATAAGTTAACAAAAATATTTAAGTTGTGCATTCCTCGATTTTGCTTTTTGCATGTGCATTCAATTTGTTCTTGGTTGCTTTTCAAAATGGTACCTAAGGATACCAGTATAGCATATACAGTAGTACCCCGTTATCCGCTGACTCCGTATCCGCGGTTTCAGTCATCCGCGATTTACCTATGATGAGCAGAAAACGCGTTATATCAATAAATATAAAAGTTATAGGAGCATTTGTCGACATATCGTCGTATATATGAGTCATCCCCTGAATTTGGCGCTCTCTTATGATAAGTTAAACAAGTTGGAACGTGCTTAAGGTGCCACTCGCTTTTACTTGTACATATAAACGCTCCTGTTAACTATGAGTTTAGTACTATTAGAATTGTCGGACAAGACAGTGCTTGCAATAGTTTTTAAATAAAGCAAGTAAATTTGAAAATCATTTTAAAATGGCTTCTAAACCAAAAAGAAAACGTGAAATGCTCACTATTAGTGAAAAAATAAAAATCATTAATATGATTGAAATAGAAAAAAAAATTATTGCAACTGTTGCTAAAATATACAATAAAAACGAATCTTCGATACGACAAGTGTTAAAAAACAAAGATAAGATTCGAGCTAGTCTTTCTAGTGCACCCCAAACTGCAAAAGTTGCAACCACAATACGTAATAAAGTGTTACTTAAGGTAGAAAATGCCTTAAATTTATTGGTGGAAGATATGACAAGAAAACATATTCATATCGATGGCAAAGTGCTACAACAAAAGGCGTTGGTTTTATATGAAGATATGCAGACCCAAGATTATACTGAAGAGGAAGGAAAATCATTCACAGCAAGTAGGGGGTGGCTGCATAGATTTAAATTCGGTTTAATCTAAAAAATATAAAAATGACAGGGGAATCTGCGTCGGCTGATCATGTAGCTGCTGCCCTGTATCCAGAAAAATTTAAACAAATTATTGCAGAAAATAATTATCATCCTAAGCAAGTTTTTAACTGCGATGAGACTGGTCTTATGTGGAAAAAAATGCCTCAACGGACTTATATTCATAAGACTGCAAAGAGTGCACCAGGCTTTAAAGCAATTAAGGATAGACTTACCTTGATATTTTGTACAAATGCAGCTGGTCATATGATTAAACCCGGACTTGTTTACCGATCACAGAATCCACGTGCTCTTAAATACAAAGATAAAGCTTGCCTGCCTGTGTTTTGGCAATCAAATCGAAAGGCGTGGGTTACGGCTGTTCTATTTACACAATGGTTTCATCAATGCTTTATTGCGGAGGTGAAAAGATATTTGGAAAAGGAAGAATTACCATTTAAAGTGCTGCTGATACTAGACAATGCTCCATCCTGTGTCACTAGGCACAGAAGATAAAAATGTTGAAGTGCTTTTTTTACCACCTAACACGACCTCATTGCTTCAGCCTCTTGATCAAGGTGTCATTAGATGCTTTAAAGCCATATATATTCGACAGGTTTTCGAAATGCTGTATACAATGGCTAACGAATGCTCTGATATCGGGCTCATGGAATGCTGGAAGTCATTTACAATTGCTGACGCAATTCTATTTATCAAAGGAGCGATGGAGGAATTAAAGTCAGAAACGATAATAGCATGTTGGCAAAATCTGTGGAATGACATCGTTCTTAGTTCTGAAGACACACATGATATTAATTCACATCTAACAACGATATTTAACATAGCGCAGAAAATAGATGGAGAAGGATTTAACGATATAACCCAAGAGGAACTCAGTGATTACATAAACGAAGAGGATGAAGTATTCACCAACGAGGAATTGGAAGACCTTGTGAAATCTTCTCCAGAAGCGAGTGACGATGAGGATGAGGGTCAACAAGAACCGCCAGCATGGACGCTTGAAAAATTTTCAGCGATATTTTGAACTGCTCAAACATTAAAAGAACAGATAGTAGAATATGATCCAATAATGGAACGCAGTATAAAAATGACTCGCACTATAACAGAAGCCTGGAAACCTTTGGAGGATTTGTTTATTGAAATGAAAAGACAAAAACGACAACTACCAATAACAATGTTCTTTGAAAAAGTCGACAAAACTATCGATAATACACAGCCATCAACATCGTTTGCTTCGGATCTAAGTAAACAATCGACTGCTAACTTGGACTTGGAGGAAGATGAATGAATATGTAGCTCACGATGATAAAGTTTTTCTTGTTGTATATTTTCTTGTTGTGTATGTAAATATGTACTATATGTACATATGTATGAACTTATATATTTATTAAACTTAAATTCTATTTGTGCCACAGCACAAGAATATTTATTTATTTATTGTTTATTTATTTTAAATAAATATTATATAACTTATTTTTTCTTGTTTCATTGTTTTAACTTTGCTTCGTATTTCATATTGTACTCGAAAATAAAGCGTTCGCTACTATCCGCGGTTTTCAGTATTCGCGGAAGACCACAGAACCAAACCCCCGCGGATATGGGGGTACTACTGTATATATATATATATATATATGTGTGTGTTTAGATAATTTCTTAGCCGTTTATATATATATATATATATATATATATATATATATATATAATAACTTCGTGACCTTGGTATGATATGGTAAACCTAATCAGTAGGCGATTAAAGGTCTGTATATTACTTCAAATAATATGTATTTAAAAAACTCTACATGTTTCGGCTGTGTACGCCTTTATCAAGAGAATACAAAATATGAATGACAGGATATAAATGTCAAGTAATTGACAATTACTTGACATTTATATCCTGTCATTCATATTTTGTATTCTCTTGATAAAGGCGTACACAGCTGAAACATGTAGAGTTTTTTAAATACATATATTTTGAAGTAATATACAGACCTTTAATCGCCTACTGATTAGGTTTACCATATATTTATATATATATATATATATAATTATTTCTTGACCTTAGTATGTTATGGTAGATTAAATTAGTTGGCGATTTAAGGTCTGATTTTACCTCAATATGTATATATTTAAAACAATCTTACATGTTGCGCCATATGAAAATTGAACCAGCTATTAAATTGTTACATTAAGAAACATAGTATCACTTATTGCATTATCTCGTAAATAATTTGATGTTGATGGAAATGCGTCTCCGTGGGAAGTATCAGCAGTACATGTCGTATCTGATTGGAGTATGTTCCGATCATTCATATTAGAAGATAACTCTCGTAAAGGCATATTCATTAACTCTTAAATTAAATATTACGTTAACACTTCAGTATAATACAAACAACTTTATTTTGCACCAGTTGTAATATTGCCTGCACTGCTAGATTGTGGATATATATATATATATAAATTAATTGAACGGGTAACCGGTCTGTTAAATAAAAAAACTCATTTATTTCACTCGATATTTTTTAACGATTTGCTACTTCTTCAGGAGTTCAATTACAGAGTTAAAATTTAGCAAAGACGCCACTAAACATGTTAAAATTAATCGTCTACATTAAAACATTGAATGTTGGGTATTTTTCTTACTTTCGTTAATCTCTGCTCTTCGTATATTCTTTCAAATTCTTCTGGATACATTTTCTCTGTCTGTTATCTTTACAACAAAGTTTGTATTTGTAATATAAAAATGAACTTTTGACTAATCAAAAGAATTAAAATTTTAAAATCTAACGCTGTATAAGTTTGTAACAGTTTTAATTCGATGCAAGAATTTAAAATTTAATAGTTTGTTTAATATTTGTTGCGTCTGAACAACTCTAAGTTTCACGTCGATCGATCCTCTTTATGCCGAATTCACTCTTTATATACCCCTTTTAGTCACTTGTCTTTCCAAATCATTACAAAGTTCCACGTCGCCTGCTTTGATTTATTTTGGATTTTTCCTCATATGCGCATTTCTTTTTTGTTCCATTCCTGGTATTTTCTATACTAATAAATAAAAGTGCATTTCCTGTTTGTTTCTCTTTTATTTTATTTTGTAAACTCTTTTTCATTTTGTCGCAAGTTAATGTTTTATAAAATAAAATCTTCCCTTGGATTTGATTTTCGTATTTTCATTGGCTGTTTTGTCTATCACGTTTAAATTTCAAATTCGCGTGCTGTGGTTGACCCCTGATGTTGTTATTAATGCATTTAAACGTATTATTTGCACTTAATATAGGTACTTATTTACTTGTTCTTAGGTTGTTTGTGAATGGTATTTACACTGGGTTTTACTAAAATTTATGACTTGTGTGATTTATACGGCTTATAAACTAATCATACATTGTCAACTAGTTATTTTATGAAATATTGGATTTGAAATATTAAAATGATCTTAATATACCTTTTTATTTTTATTTAGTATGTGAATTTATTATTAAAATATAACTATTTAATTGTAACCTAAGATTCACTGAATTTATAATAGAAATTGTGATTATCTTACGTATTAATACAGCTGCACTGAAAGCACGACCCGTTTTAATTATGATTTTTTCACATTTATACTCATTTTTCTTTATTTAATTTACACTGTTGGAAAAAAGTGACGAGCACACCCTGTATAATCTGAAGAAGTGGTTCTAACGCAACGAAAGTTGGTATGGAAGTACAACTAACTTAGTATAACTTACTCTCACCTGGAGAACAGCGCAGCCCTGTTGGGAAGTGATGCATTAATAGCGGGAGCGGCCCCCGCGAGCGGCGCGTACCATCGCTACACGACCAGGCATGGAGTCAATAAGTCGTTGTATGGTAGCGGGTGGGATATTCAACCATGCTGCTTCAACTCGCCTCGATAGTTCTCAAGATGTTCAACATCTCAAATCTACGCATTTATCATGATACGTTCAGATTATACAGAATGTGCTCGTCACTTTTTTCCAGTATATATCGTCGCAAAATATCACAGCAATATGTTCAATGTTGTATTTGCTATCGTTGATGACATCCTACATTTATCCAGAACGAAAATTACAAAGGCCAATTACATCAGCATTAAAAATATCTTTTGAAGCGTAGTCCTTTAATATTGGGTGCAACTTAGCTTTCCAGTCCTCAACAGCACCACACACGATTTAGAGAGAATTTTATACCCAAAATTTTTCTAGCCAACCACTGAAAGCATTGAAGTTAGTTGTCTTCGAGCTTAGAGCTGCTTCTAATACCTTTTCTTTAAGTAAAGGTCTAGATATGAGAATATTCTTGCTTCGTACGTTACTGAACAAATTAAATACTGCTTCATCGATGGCCGAGTCTGCAGTTTATGGAAATGTTCTTTTTTGCTTCAGGTTTCCATTCTTCTCGTAAAATATTGTAATTTGACTTTGACTTTTCAATATACCGCTAATCTGCGTTTTTCCGATATTAAACCTGTCCACGAGTTTTTGGACACTTAAATTATGTTGTTCACTAGCCCCAATAACATTAATTTTATTTTGACTAGATAAACGGTTAATTTTTCCGCAATCCATGTTGATACTAAGAAAGGCGAATGAAAAATATGTAACTACACACTACACTCCCACTATATAATTTATGCTAGAACAGACAATTTTGCATCGACTGTGTATTTCCAGGAATTAAAGTTTATTATGAAAGCGGGCTGGACGGGAAAAACCTACAACCTGACAACCTACACATTAGAAACACTTAACTATTATCAGGATAAAATAAAACAAATTCTAATGAATTACACTACTTTTACTTTATAAAGTTACGATCGTTTCACTCACACAGGAGCTTCGTCAGACATATAACTAACTTATAAACATATTTTTACATAAATATACCGTAATAAGCACATGTTTTGGATAGTTGAAGGAATGGGTAGTCTTTATTACTTAAATATCTATGAACAAAAACTTTCACAAAAATATTGAACTACGGTTTATACAATACAGTTACTAAAGTGATAAAACTAAAGGTCTACATTATGTTAAAGAGAGGTAGAGCAGCACTTTGGACAAATACGATATATGACAGTAATCAGATAAATAAATTAAGTAACGGTGATATTTAATTTTTAATTGATCATTGAGGATATTATCAGTTTTCTTTAATTTACTAATTTCAAGTGACTCGAATAAATTAAGATTTCTGCCATTATTTTCTATGTGTAGTATTTTAAATTTTTTGTTTAAGTTGTGGTTTGCTAAATTAATATGAGACGCATATGAAGAGTCACTTTTATTATTTCTTGAAGAAGAAAACTGTTCTTTGATGCACATTTCAAGCGATCAACGTGTCTGTCCGATATAGGCAACTCATAGACTCCTGACCTTTTATTGTTATTTGTTAAATCCTTGTTGTTTTTTATAAATTTTGATAAACTGCTGTTAGTTCTATATACGTTCTATATTAATGTCTAATTTTTCAACCAAACCCCCTTCCACTGCGACACTTCGTTTGCTCCCAAATGGCCATCCTTAATTATTATTATTATTATTAATAAAAACATTTGTACAATCATAAATTATTTCTTTTAATATTACTGTTTCTTAGACTCCTAATTTATAATTTTGATTAATAAAATAAATGTGCTTTGACTGCTAATGTTCATTAGTGCTACATAATGGACAGGGGAATGTTGATTAAGAACTTCGACTATACAGTGAAACACTGGAAATTATATTACCAATAAAATATTTTAAAATTTCCGTGCAGGTACGTCTCATTTTCTAATTTTAATTCCCTTCCATTTGTTAGGTGGCAAAACATATCGTCAAAAACAGTCTATTAAGTGACGATTAAATAGTTCAGTTATCTATGATAGTGGTTTTTGAAATATCAAACAGTACTTGTGGTACGATAGGATACTATTACAGCTTCTTTCTATTTGTTATTCTACTTAAAATTCGTAGATATTCGATCATTGTATTTTGGACTTGAAATAAATAAAACGATTGAAACTTTTAAAATATGGTCTCACTAACTAGTCTTTTCTGAGATATATATAGTGGCGCCGGTTTTTGAGGTAAAAGATGTCTTTCAAAAAAATAAGTATTTTAATGAATACGAAGTCTGTTTGACGGAACACTGACTTTTAGATAGAGGGAGCTTGGATCATCAAGATTAATAGGTTTTTAATATTTGATAACTCTAACAAAGTTACATACAAAATTTCAAGTAGATGTATTACATAGTTATTATTTCACGTACTTCTCTTGCTTAGAAAGGTTTAAAAGTGATTCTCTGTATTTTGTTGTGGTCATTTGAGAATGGATACGTTCAGAGCCTCATCCTTCGTTAATAGTGACCATCGAGGAAATAATTAAAGTACGTAATATGGGGTTGAAGTATAGCCGATTACGGATGCGTGAAGCGGTTCGGGTTGTGAACTCCTTTACTAAACATATATTCAAAATCTCGCACGAATATTTGGGCTTAAAAAAGTTATCAGCAAGATGGATGCTCGTTTGTCGACCAAAAATAAAATAGCGTGATAAATTCAACCAAATGTTTAAAATGTTTACCTGCAAAGCGCAATTAAAGTGAAAGAACAGTTGAAACAATGGATTTTCGTTATTTATATATTTAGCGTGTGGCTAACATGGATTGAAAATATATATCTAAAAGTTAAACTTTAAAATCGAGGCCATTGACCCAGTCCAACGTGGGGTTAGTAGCTTTAAAGAAGTCAGTAATCTCATCTCCATATGCTTTAAGGGGACACTAGCTGTAATATGGTGAATAGTCTGACGAGGTTCTCCGCATTTGCAAGTTGATATCTCAGCCAGTCCCCATTTATAGAATGAGTCACAACAAATTCTGTGGGACGTTCTTATTCTATTGAGTGTCTTCCACTCATGGCGAGCCGGCTCCATTCCTGATAAGGGTACGATAGAATCAACAATATGGGCCGCTTGAGCGGGTTTAAAGGTTTCCTAATGCTCTTTGCATTTGCATCTATCATTTGGGTTGAAATCTTCTATTATAAGTTGTTCTGCTAGCAGTAGTTGAGGAGATTTAGACTTCAGTCTCGACAAGCTGGCATCAGGCAAATAACTGTGCATTCGTAGGTGGGGATTCGATATTATTTTACTATATTCTCTTACCAGGCCTTCCTGTCTTCGGATGGTGGGAGGTGCATTATGGCTTAGAACCGGGAGCCAGGGTAACGGTGTACTTTTCAAACAACCGCTAATTATTCTCATGATCTAATTGAGTTTGATGTCGATCTTCTTTGCGTGGCAGCTGTTTAGTCAGACTGGGGCCCAGTATTTAGCTACCGAGTAAACAAGGCTAAGAGCTGACGTTCTAAGGGTGGATGCATTCGCACCCCAACTAGTACCTCAGAGCTTATGGATTATGTTATTTATAGTGTTTATTTTACGGTGTTCTCTAGATGTTTTTTATTTGAGAGTGTTCGATCTATTGTTACTCTCAGATATTTTGGGTAAGGATTATAATGTAGCAAGTTGTTACTGAAGTACACTTGTGGCTCTAGACGTGCTTCTTTATTGTCGAGGTGAAAGCACAACACTTCTGTTTTATCTGTATTCGGAATTAGTCTCCAGTCTGCGAAGTATTTTTCCAGCACGGACGGGTCCTCTGAAAGTATATTATTAGTTCCCTCTATGATTTTACTCCGACATGAAAGAGCTAGGTCATCGGCATATCCAAACTTTGTGTGTGGCATGTCAGAAATATACAGATTAAACAGGACAGGTGCAAGTACCGATCCTTGAGGCAATTCACTATTAAGATGTCTTATTTTACTCTTGCTCTCGTCTGTTATTTTTTGGAAGGGCCTGTCGCAAAGCATGTTGTTTAATAAAGACGCTATTTGGCTGCATGATATTACGCTGAGAAATTTGTAAAGAAGGCCTTCTTTCCAGATCACATCACATGCCGCAATCAGGTCCACGTACACCGCAGTTGTCTTCAGCCGTTTCTGAAAACCTGCCTGAATGTGCGTTGTTAAGCCGAGCACCTGGTTAGCACAATTGCTGTTGGGTCTGAAACCAGTCTACTCTACGGGAATTTGCTCCAATATCAATGAGTTAAGTCGGTTTTAACAGGAATCTTTCCAGAAGCCTATAACATCGGACGAAAGTTTTCAGGAAGGTTCTTGGGTTTGTTCCTTATGTTTCCCACAGTTCTTGAGAAATTCGGGTTGGATTCCGTCAAATCCAGGTACTTTGCCAGATTTAGTGTCATTCAGTGCTTTATCTATCTCCTCTACCGTGCATGGCCTGGAGTATTCAATTTGGGCTGTTGTTATTTGGCGGCGGAGTGTCACTTGTTTCTTAATGCCTGCGTTATGTTGTCTTGTACTTGGGGCCTTAGACAGTGTTACATTCGTGCAGCGATTTGGTCAGCTGATACTTCCAGTGGATCACGAGCGGGTGGGTTAGAGCTGCCTAGTTTCTTCAGAAGGTTCCAAGCTTTCCTACTGGATCTTTTGAAGTCCATACTACCCCATTTTTGACGGCGTTCTATGTCCAGACGATTAAGGAGTTCATCCGCTATCTCACTGTTCTGAAATTCTTGATAAAGCTGTTCCGACTCATTGTTCCATCCGGATATATTCTTTACGGAAGCCCCGAGGTACGTGCCTTTTGCTGTTGCTAATATGGCTTTCATGAATCTATTGTAATTGCTGCTTTTTGGAGGGATCCATCTGACGACTTTGTCTAACTACGCAGCGAATTTATCCCATTCAGCCTTTCCAAGATTCCATCTAGGCCTAGGTGTAGAGTAGATTATCAGGATTTTAATTCCAATTTCGAGAACTACCGGGCGATGGTAGCTATGTCTAAAGTCATCTAAAACTTTCCTTGAATGTTTCCTTGGAATTGGACGCTTTTTGGCATTCTCCGACACGAAGCAGATGTCTGGGTTGATTTCAGTGTTCCCTGTAGCTGATCTGAAAGTGTTTCGTTCTTTAGCATCGAAGATTAGGTGGAGGTTGTGGGCGTCTGCCCAATTCGCAACGCAATCACCATTCTTATCAGTGGTATGGTATTTCCAATCAGTATGGTGTCTATTAAAGTTACCTGCATATATTTTAGGGTATGGATACGTATCCAATACATTATCAGGCTTGTGGTGGCTTATAAACATTGACGAGAGTAATATCATCTATTTTGTTTACTACTTGGTGAACGTTTGAATTTACTATAAAATTTAATAATAAATCGTTTCCGAACGCGGGTCGTACTTCCTAAGGAACGGTGGTAGGTGGCCCCAAGTAAGTCAAATCCATTAATATTACCTTTGTAGCGTTGCTGGGCTTCATTTTCTAAGTGAGTTTCCTAGAGCTTTGAAATGTACACATTCTTAGCTGTGCTAAGTCCTTCCAACGTTTGTTTGACAAATTCGAATTGTTTTTCTGAGGTTTTTTGTTGTTTGGTCCTGAGAAAGGCCATAGTTGTAAGATGAAGTAAGTAATAGCTAGGAGATCCGAAGAAATTGTCTGGCTGCCAAACTTCACTCTAGCTCATTTAGCACTACCCAGGGTGCACGTGTAGCGTATTGCTACGGACGCGAGCTAGTTTACACGGATTTTGTTATTAGCGAGTGAGGACCAAAGAAGGCAAAAGTGGTTTAATTTATTGGAAAAGTTATAGCTGCGGTGTTTGGTAATTCGCGCGAGATAATCTATATTAATTATTTGGAGAAGGGAAGAATGATGCTAATTTATTTGACAATTTCAAGCTGAATAAAAAAAACGTATTTAATGAAGGAAAAAGTATTATTTTACATGATAATGTACCAGCTCATTCATTTCGCAATTGTAAACTCTAAATTGGACGAATTACATTTCTAATTGTTGTTTTATACTCAATATTGCTATGATTAGACCCCTTGATATTTCTGATTTCCGAACTTGAAGAAATGTTTCAGCGGATGGAGATTCATATCGAACGAGGTCATGGTTAACCTCGTTCTGGCTGTTGTAGGGGCCAGCTGGCCGGCTCTTACAATAAACATACAGTAGTATGACACATATCACATGCTCTTCATCGAGTATCAGTGGAAGTCAGATAATGGTATCCGAATGCAGATAAATTGATATCTTCTGTCAAGAAAGTTTTTGTGAAAGCATGTGCCACTACCATCAGAACCTGTTATAATGCGTTGGGGCACATGGATAGAAACAGCATTCTATTATCACATGCATTTTGACGACGTTAAAAGTATGATACAGCTACTGGATCCGAATGATGCTGTTTTTAATTTACATGCTCGATAAGTATTTATGGATCCAACTATTCAGGTAGATTTAGCCAATATTTCATGGACATTATTCCAGAATACCTGTAATCATCCGCCATCTAGAGGTTATTCCGACCAACCCACAATATTCTATAACCAACGAAGGAATATTGTATATGATCTTTGCTAATTCCTTTCCAAATTACCTGGAGTTGTTCCTGATAATGTAAAAAGAAAATTTGTATCAGTTCTAAACAACAATTCAGAATTTCGTACTGTACGCCGAGTTGCTGACTTGTTTGATGGTAAAGAAGTAGACTTTTCCGAACCAGGGATAAATGTGCTGTCACTAAAATACTTTATGTACTTTAAATATGCCCCTATTCATCGGTAGATGCTGAACGAGTGTTTTTAATGTATAAATTGATTTACGGTGACAGACAATTATTCACATGTGAGCATATGGAACAATTATTGTCGATTTATTATCATTTGAACTATGGATATAAACGGTGAATAGTTAGGATGTGCGATAGGTTTTATAAACCCTGAAATATTCCTTCTGGAGAAGATTTACTCTTACTTGATAAGTACTTGTTTCTCTATACATATTTTGATTCGCGTCTGAAAAATGTTAAATCGGGATTCATGATGTCCTCGCTCTGTTTCTGGCATTGACATAATGTACTTCTGACTGCCAATCTCTACTGATAACCATAAAAAAGTTTAGCAATTATTAAATGGTGCGAGAAACTGGAGCGTTCATTAATTTCAGTCATTAGGTTATGCCATGCTTCCAAATATATAAATAAATAAAAGTAAATAGAGCAATTTCAATTAAATAAGATCTGACAAACATACAAATAAAATACTTAAATACGGCTATAATAGACAACATCATAAAATGATAAAAGTAACTCCCACTCTTACATTTAGTTGGTTTAGTGGTATAATATACCGAAACAAGTATTATATTATTTATGTTGTACGTACAATGATTCTGTTGACCCAGATCAGTCTCTAAATAGCGTAGGGTTTTTTATATACGAACTACGGTCTAACTCGCTAATCGATTCTGTGCATTTAAGACAGTGGGGTCAGTTGAGGACACAAGCCTCGTTGATTAACAGCCCTCTCATTAAAATTATATTCGCGGATAATTGTGATTTTACTTTGAAAATAATTAACTTGAACAAATTGTTTTGGTTGTTGTACTTCATATTATTTTAGAAATTATTAGGTCATTTATTACCAAATGACTCAATTGAGAAACTGCCACTGATTTGCACAACAATTACGCATACTTACACATATAAAGACATATTTCATTGTATCAATAAATACTATAGGGACATCAATAATTGTTTAAAGTAAACTACAATAGTTTAAGAGCAATTAAATAATTATCTACTTTAAGTGAATATAAACATATATTAATAATAAAAGCAACGAATTTAATGAAGTAGCGTAATTTTAATATATATCGTTATTGAAATTATATTTAGTAAATTTTATTAAATGTATCATGAACGATGTTAAGAACACTCTATGGATACTCGTAACTTAAGAGTAACAATTAAGGAGATGTATTTGAGTACTTAGAGTACTTATGTATTTGTTTCATGTTAATGCCTATGCATTTCTTAATTCCACGTTATCATTTCTTTTATGGTATCGATGTTTGTTGCAATAACAGAGATTTATAAATAGCTTTCACGAAATTCATCATTAAGATTTCTACATCAATGCTCGAATTTTGCAAATCAGTTGTAAACAGTGTCATTCTCTAAAAGAGCCCGATAAAATCGGTTAATATACTGTCGTTGAGTTAACCCACACTAAAAATCGTATAAAATCAGCGTTCGGAATTGACAATTCCCTTTTTTCGCAATACTAATTTTTTAAAATCAATGAATGAACGCCTCAACATATAAACGACTCGATACCTGGTTATCTTAAATTTTTGGTGTAATTCCATTATGTTCAGCGGATTTTCCGGTTTTGATGTTTCTTACTTACTGCATCTATTACTTCTAATGTAATAATTTCGTTGTTTTCCTTTCCATCATTCACTGCATAGTATATGGCCTTTTTTAAAATCTTTACTTTTGTGCACAGGAACTCTTGAAAGTATTTCTCCTATCGCTCCACTATTTCCCATTCTTTGTCTAATCTTACTTTATATTAAGTTCCGAGTCTCTTATTTTCTTGTAACTTTCTATGTTCTTGAGAGTTTTGCAAAAATACAATTCATAATTATAAGTATAACATTACAACTAGCAACATATATGTCACCTCATTACATCATAATTTTAATTAAACACAGCATAACTAAAACAACGTCCTACCTAGTCAACTTACTAACTTACCCAACAAACACAATTGCCTCGGAGATCTTCGGTTGAGATGCTAACTCAATTAAGAGGCGAGCTAGGGAGATGTTCTTTTTACTAATAGGCGCCACCATGTCTATAATCTCAAACCGGTACAGCGAACACAGACGCTACCGTAAGTAAGTTAAATAAATCATAGGTAAATACGTGGACAAATTCTAACACAACAATAAACCACCAAATAAGATAACAATAACAAGATATAATTAATTAAATTAGCGAGTCGTAATATGTCAACAATCATCTATGTTGAACATAACAGCAATAAAAATAAGAAATATAATATTAAGAAATAACAACAAAAATAATTCAAGATCTGAATAAGGCTCACGAGTTACAATTAATAATGAATTAAGCAACAAGAATTGAAAATATCAGTGACCAACTTGCTTAATGAATACAAAAGTTATATAAATAAAGTTGAAATAAAAGTAATAAATTGATACTGAATTAATGACTCACCCAGTATAGTAATTGTTATCTTATAGAATAATAATAATATGCATAAGATGGCCAATAAATACTGGAGTTTAAATTGAAGTAAAATTATATTAACAAATTTAGAAAAATAAAAGTTATATCACAGAAGCAATAAAATCTCATTATTTAAGTCATTAAGCCATTAATAAATAAGTTGTATGCTTAATCTAGATAATAAATCAGTTGGTAATTTATCCAAAAATCTTTCGATAAATCTTACATCGAGATTCTGTACATTTAGTATAATAGTTATATTATTAAATATTCAAAAAAATCAGTTTACAATTTAAAATCGTAGTAAGGAAAATTGAACAGTGAAAATATATTATAAATTTTAGCAATACGTTGGTCTATACCATTCCTTAAAGTGATAATATTTAAGATTTAGAAATATTTCTTACGTTAGCAACAATAAATCAAAGAAAATTTTGACATGATCCTGGTATATTAATGAAAATTCGACTACCCTGTGTAAGCAAAATTAGGATACCTTCGTTAATTATTTCAAAAGACAGGACACATGACCATTTATTCAAGAAAATTCCTTTCGCGTAACAAGTGCAAGAAAAGGACACATGATACCATAACGTATTAAAAAAAAAGTAAATGTAGCAAATTTTGGATAATATTATCAGTTTTAATTAAATTAAAATAATTAAAAACAAAAAACCGAAACACTTGAAGAAACAAGAAGTAATAATTGCGAGATAATCTTGTATTAATTAAACTCTTCCTAGTTTAAAATAATATTAAATCTAATTTAGTCAAAAGATTCTGTTAAATGCCTAAATATAAGAAGGACATGTTAGAAGCGAAATTACGGATTGATACTTGGTATACGTGATTATTTATTAATTTTTTAAATTCTGGTTTGAGACAGATCCACCAGTCAAAATATATTTTATTGAAACACTCATTCATTATTTAAATCTCTACGTTTTATTTCAATATTGAAACAAATTCTATAATAGTAAAATGTATAAATAGAAAAATGTAAGCTATTCCAATACTGTATATATTTTTTTAAATTTATTTAACTGATTTGGATTAGATATTGCAATCGATTCTATATCATTAAATATAATTTAAAAAAATATTCATTAAGGAAATTAGAAATGAAAATGATTATTTTAAAGCGTATCCAATAATGAGGAAATAATAAGTAATAGTAAAAGTGTAATGTAATTATCGTCGTCTCGTGTTCCATGTGAAATGTTTTTCTTAAAAAGTAAATTATATAATACTTATGTAACAAGGAGTATTATAAAAAAGAATTAAAACTTATTTGTGGGATCGTACCTATATGAATGTCACTTTTAAACTATTCTATTGTAGTTCGTTAAGGTAAATTTATATTTCGAATAACGTTGATGTAATTGTATCACCTTTGTTTACGATGAAGAACGAAAGTTTCGGAAAATGGACCTCCAAGCTAGATCTAAAGACTAAGTCATTCTTAAAGTCAACAGACTAGCTTGCTAGTTCTAAAGACGTTGTGTGCTTGTATTGTCGCTTTAGTCCGAATTTACAACAGCAAGTGCGTGTTTCTATTCAAATGTGCGTTCCGTTTGATTAGTGAAGTAGTGTTGTATATTCGTGCATCATGTTACCTAGAAGTCCTGTGCAGGACGTACTCCTTCTAGGATTACTGATTATATGTAAGTGATTGTTTCTATAAATAAAAATTTAACATATATTTTAAATTTTGTAATAAATATTGTGCTAATGAAGCGAACTTGTTGATTTTATCGTATTGCTAAATGATTATAATTATTATAATTGATATTGGTCTATAGCTGTATAATTTATTTACTCGTTTTAAGCACTCTAATATTATGTTAGTCGAAAATTATCTTACAAAATTGATTTATTTTTTCTTTTATGTATAGAGATTTATTATTTAATTATAGTATTTATTCTAAACGTTTACGCGTAAATTATATATACTTATTTATGAATATAATTAAAATTTATATTACTATTATATAATATTTAATTTATATCTCTATTCAATTTTTTAATTTTTGATATAGTGCAATGACTTATTTTAAGTTTCTGCTTTTGAATTTTGTTAGTAGGTATCAAAGTTTTGCTATTTTAGAAAGAAAGGCGAGTTAAAAGTATTCAATGCCGGAAAGTAATTAAATGTATGGAGTATTGTATAGGATAATTAGAGGAACTAATGATTTAATAATACGCTAAATATATAAGTTAGTGTATTCACAAAATTAATAAAAGTGATAGAGAAGATTTTGTGATATATGTAGTAAAATGACTTATTTTAAGCTTCTACTTTTGAATTTTGTTAGTAGGAACTGATGTTTCTCTGTTTTAGAAAAAGACCAGTTAAAAGTATTCAATGCTGGATAGTAATTATACGAGTATATACGGTGTATTACATAGGACAATTAGAGGAACTACTTATTCAGTAATAATACTTAGTATGAGCTAGTATATCTGCAAAATTAATTTAATATAAGTCCTTATGCACGTATATATTTTTTGTGATATATAAATTTTTTAAGTATTGATATAAAGCTCGGATTTTAATAATATTATCCTAGTAAAATGACAGACGATAAATGATGCATAAATATTAACGATCGCTCAAAAACAACTATAGGTTTATTTCGAGTTCTAGAGCGTTTTTATCGAGGAGTACATGAATACATGTTTGGGTTGCTTTATGCTTCTGATATCAATCCAGTTCTGAAATATTTACGAATTGGACCATATCTAACTTCAGTAGAGATCAACTATAAATTATAATAGATTAATATGAATTATTACTCTTGCTCATTATAGTCATTATGTCAAATTACTTAGTTAATGTACGAGGAAATATCAGAAAGTAACGAGACTGGTGCTGTAGTACAAAAATTAAATATTTATTTAGAAAACTTCAACAATTATCCTTCAAAGTAATCTCTATTCTGTGCAATACACTTATCTCATCATTTTGTCCACTTGTCATAAACATATGAGACACCATTCTTGGGAGTCTATTTAGTATACTCATCACCGTTTTGTTGAGCTCTAAATTCGAATAAAATTTTCGACCCCTCAATTCTTTTTTGACTTCAAGAAACAAGTAGAAGTCACATGGAGCAAGGTCAGGTGAGTAGGGAGGGTGAACCATAATTTCCACCCTCAATTCTTCAAGTGTTCGTTGACAAATCGCTGATCTGTGGGCCGAAGCATAAGATCCAACCGATGTCTTGATAAAGCGGACGTTTTTTAAAGTAGAATAGTACTTTCTAGTTACTATATGTTCTCTAGGTATAATGTGATCATAAATTATCCCCCATTTATCAAACAAAATTAAGTGCATCACTTTATCGGCGCTTTTCACAGTTCACAGTTCGCTTTCTGCGGTTATTGACTGTCTTTGTGCTTCCATTGTATACTTTGAGACTTTAATTCCGGGTCGTAATGATAAAACCAACTCTCGTAACATGTAACCGCATTGTTTAAAAACTGTGAATTATTACGCAGTTGCCTTTTCCATTGCCGACAAATTGTCACTCGATTGGCTTTTTGTTCATCGGCCATCACTTTTGGAATCTATTTTGCCACCACCTTTCAGTACCCTAAATCTTCACGAATAATTTTTTGAGTGGAACCATATGACAAATTAACAATGTCAGAAATTATATATATGCCAATTCGACGATCATTTTGGATCAAGTTGTTAATTTCTGCAATTCTTGAATTGATCCGTGCAGTTGGTGGTCGCCCGCGTCGAGATTCATTTTTTACTGATTCACAACAGTCTTTGAATTTCTTATGCCACTAAAACACTCTACATCGTAATAAACTATCATCTGGGTATGCAGTTTTAATCATTTCAAAAGTTTCAGTTAGAGTTTTACCCAACCGAACACAAAATTTTATTGCATATCTTTGTTCCACTCTTATTTCTTCAATAGGAACGTCAAACACTGACAATTCAGTAATTAATTTGTAATAAACGTCAAAACTTAAATCGAAGCCTACTTGAGGATAAGTATACTTTGTATTATAAAATCCTAGTTGCGAAAGAAGTTATAGCACCAGTCTCGTTATATTTTGATATACTTTCGTATAATTTTCGTGTATTTGATCTTTTAAGTGCAGTTAGATTCATTTTCTTTAACTAAGGTCATTCTTATGATAAAAGAAGTTATATGAATTCATACATATTGTTTGAGACAGTTATAACGTTATAGCGAATGCAATTAACCGTTGAAAATATACAAAATATAAAAATACTGCTCGTTCAACGTCCTTCTTATTCGTATATCCTTCTGAATTTGACATCATTATCAAATAAATGTAGACAAATTCTATCTAATGATTTTAGTAAATAGGTAATCCAAATTTGCTATGCGTGTTTTTACCCATCGTCTATTTCTCTATTTATATTTTTCTCTCTGTTTTTGATTATAATAGGCATTCTGTGTATTTTTCGTAAGTGATTTCTAAGTAGTCGTTAGATCTCGTTAACTTTACTATTTCGACTCTGAGATTTTTATGTAATCTGTCTAGATATGGAAGAAAAAACAGATAAAATATTTTTCTACATATGTTCCATTAATATCTACGCACTTATTTCAACGGATTTGCAATAATGAGATACATACAAAAATTCTTTCGATAATTCCTTAAAACAATTATTGATAGTAGCTTTCAAGTCGTTATCTGAAGAAAATCTCGTTCTCGTAATTGTCTTATAAATTCAGGCTATAGAGTGCATGTCTCATTTCCTGAAAGTCACCCTGATAATTTAACTTTTTGAACCTTATGAACCTTGAAATTATCTAGCAGCAGTATGCGTTTGCCAGCAAATTTTTAATGGTCTCTTTGTAAACATCGCCTAACTTCTCATCTGACAAGTTTCTGTTCTAGTGTAAGGAGCTTAGGAAATCATTTTGCTGACACTTTATAGATTCCTAAATCTTCAGTCAAAATTTTCAAAATCGTTGTCTTTAATATTTGAACTTTGCTTACAATAACTGAAACTTTAATTCTATCTGTCATCAAACCTTAAATTTTCATTACTCGCTTGTGTGTTCTTGTCTCGAGAGGTCTTCTAGATTTTTCATCTTTAATGGATTCCTGACCCCAACGAAATTGTTTTGGCTAAAATTTTACTACATAAGATGATGGAGCATTCCCGCGTTATAAAGTATTTTTCATTTTAACGACTTGGAGTTTTAAATCATTCATTTTTTACTACTCAGGTCGCTGGTAAAACTACAAAAAATTTTTCAATTATAACACCATCCGGTCAGAATACTTATAGAAGTGATGCTTAAAAATCCTTTGTTTTAAAAGCTAGGTAAGTTACATAAAAATTACACCTCGCAGTAATATTTGCATTTTTCTTTGAAGTCGCTTTTAAAGTTTTTATAATGTTGATTATTATAATTTTAATATAGCATTTTTATTTAATATTTTTTACATGCCCGTATTTACATAATTTCTTCCTCAAAATTTTCAATTCAACTTTTTTATTTCCAGTTTCTCTTAACAATGCAGTACGTATTGTTTAGATACTCGTATTAGTAAATTTACATTGGCAACCATTAAAATAATTTATAAATAAGTTCTTTGGAAACTTATTCTTGCAGGATATATGGGATATATGTTAAAGGTAATAATACATAACATAATATTTTATTAGCGAATTTATACTTGCAATTCTCCATCTTTAACTCTAAATATTCGTTTAATGTTTACAATGTTTTTACATTTTTCTTCAATAAAGAACTTTGGTTCCTAGTCCTAGGGTTGCGTATGCAAGTTGATTTGGAATGCTTTTTGCGAATCCCATAAATTAAACATCGAAAGGATTCAGAGCAAATCACTTAAATATTATTAACTTGGAGCTGAGGGAGTTTATTCTCTGAGGAGTTCACTGTCGTATTTTAATTAATAAGTTTCAAATGAAGCCTCTTCAAGTTAGGTGATCACAACTAAAATATTTTTATAGATAGGTTTATAGTTTATTTCAAATTATAAGAATATGACTTTGAACGGCTCTAATGCTTTTATTGCACCACCTTCGTGATGATAATTATTATACCCAGTCTCCTTATTGAACGGGTACTATAGGGCCCTAATTTACCCGTACCCGTTCAATAAGGAGACCAGGTATAATAATTATCATCACAGAAGGTGGTGCAATAAAAGCATTAGAGCCGTTCAAAATCATATTCTTATAATTTGAAATAAACTATACTTCAAGATCGATAGTATTGGAGTTGTTAATTACGTTTTATACTAACATGCTTGGATTCCAGGTATAACGACAATTTTATAAGCTTATGGTTAGGGTAATCATCACCTTTAGCGTCGCTATTTCAAGGATGAGGATTGTTTAATATTAAAGCGCCATACTGTGACATTACCATTCGGCATTAGAGGAAATTCTAGCGAAAGCTAGAATTTATAATAATTTAGATTATTTTATTATTTTTTAGTTTGTTTTATAAGGATACTATTCCTTAGTTTTATATCTTAAATTAGTTTTATAGTTTAGCATATTTAAAGTTTTTTTAAGAATGTTGCCGTTTATTTGGATTTTTTTGTATTCTGTTGGTCAATGATGGTTATCACTATTATTTTTAGTAATTTTGATAATTGTTGACAGAAGTATAGTCTTTAGTTTATAAAGTTGGGCACTGTGAAATGTGAAGATTTGCGAAAATTCAAATTGACGATATTTTATAAAAAATATTATTATTTTCACCACCAATACTAATTATGGGTTTATGTAAAGTGAATTTAGACAAAGCTTTAGAAAATCAGTTTTCTCTTATATTATAGAAGGATTTAAATGCCTCAAAAATTGCTATATTAAAGAAGATAAAATTTATATTAAGTCGATAAATGTCAATAAATTAGATTACTTAATAATGGCGCCAATAAAAATTTAAAAAATGTCTGAACAGTATTTCTGGTGGTGTTTGAAATCGACAAGGAAACTTACATAAATGTATAGAAAGGAACATTAATTAAATGCAAAATACTTATTTAAATGTTTCTCCCACGAAAGTTTAACACCTACTTTTGTAAATAGCATACGGCGAAAACAAATGTAAATATGATATTTTAGTATTTTATAACATTTTGTTGTCCACACTTGCCAATGCAAACAGGAAAGAACAAATAAAATTAACACCTCAAAATTAGTTAAATAGAGAAATCAACGTATAAACAATGTCTTTGTGTAACCTAATTCTAAGTTGTGTGGTTTAAACGAAGTAGGTGGTACTTGCGAGGTTTAAATTTATTGCTGTTCTATTAGAAATAAAAAAATAACATTTGCTATTTAATTATAATTGCGTATTGTAAATAGTCATTCAAGGGAAGACTTCAGACGTCATTGAACTATTGATTATTAAAATTGACTGTTATTTCTTAACACCTGCTCATTAACGATAGAAATTTCAATGCAAAATATTCTAAAGACATTTTCATTGTCTTCTAATTAATGCGTTATATGTGAGTAAAAACGGTGATAAGTGTTATTATTAAATATAAGACGTTCTTAATACGGATTGGATCGGATCGTATACTGAAGACTATTATTAAAGTTTTTTTGCTCCATATTAGTTCTGTAAAAGGTCATGCGTGTTCTATCTATCCGAAAGTATTCTTCCGTGTAATATATATTGACGTACATATGTTAAATGACGTTTCAATATATAAGATAATAGATGTTAAGAATATATTCGTATATATTTACTAATTACGCATTTATTAATTAATGTGTACTATTAATTACTGACTCAAAATTTGGAACATTTTAGAGACATGGCATATCTTATTTATAGATGATTAAACCTGATTAAATTCTGTCTTTTATTAATTCTCATACATGCTGATGCAAGTATAGTGTATTGAAATTCGCAAATTTTATTGGAAATTTATATAAAAAATGTTGGAAAATACTTCTGAATACTTTTTGTAGCCTTAAATATGTGGTTTTAAAAAGTGCATTGCAAAAACAAAAAATTTCACAAAAATCAAAATAATTCAGAAACAGTTATTTTTTACAAAAGAAACTTTAATACAAAGTGTTATAGCACTTTATAAGGAATCTAAAAAAGCAAAAAGATATATAACATTCCATTTAAAATATCAAAGTTGGCTATGACTTCCGGTATAACCGAAAGTGGTCCATGAGGGTAAATATTTTATTTTAACACATCAAGTATCAAGATTACGTGCCACAAATTTTTAAAAGCGTTCTAAGGCGTTAATATAGAAAACTTCTAACGGACGGCTCATGTGAAAAATCCTGTATACAACGTTTGTAACAAAACATTAGACGCTATTTCTCACTAATTATGTTAGTGGACTAATAAGTTATAATTTAATTCTAATTATGAGTTTAATGAAATAAATTGCTTATCTAGTTTTGAGTTTCATTGAGCGTTTCGGTCTTAACAATTGTTTTTTTCTTAATTTATAGATTATTGCTTGCGCATATGCACATATACACGCAGTTTAAACATACGAATAATTTTAATAATAATAATAATTTATTCCTTTAGACTCGTAGTGGGAAAAATCAATTCAGTAAGAAAACAAATATATACATATACGAGGTTTGTCTGGAAAATACGTATAAAAGTTGAATAATAACTTTATTTTACAATTATTCAGGTATTACAATATGGTCTCCTTCAAAGTACTCCCCCTGAGACGAGATACACTTCTGCCAACGCCGTTTCCACTGTTGATAACATTGCTGAAAGTCTTCAGTTGTGATGCTGTTCAGTTGGCGTGTCGTTTCTGCCTTGATGGCTTCCACATCTCCCAAGTGCCGCCCCCGAAGCACCATTTTGCATTTCGGGAACATGAAGAAGTCACAAGGGGCTAAATCGGGTGAATAAGAAGGGTGATCTGTCACGGTGATTGAGCTTCGGGCCAAAAACTTACGCACAACGAGCGACGTGTGAGCGGGCGCATTGTCGTGATGAAGGATCCACCTGCCCCCTTGTGCCAAATCCGGTCGAACTCGGGCCACACGAGCTCTGAGACCTGTCAAAATTTCAACGTAAACATTTCCGTTCACTGTCTGGCCAGGAGGGACAAATTCCTTGTGAACAATGCCCCTACAATCAAAGAAAACAATCAACATTGTCTTCACATTGGACCTTGATTTTCGCGACTTTTTTGTTCTCGGTTCTCCTGCTAGCTTCCATTCCTTGCTTTGAGATTTGAGCTCCACATCGAATTCGTAAAACCAGGACTCGTCTCCAGTGATGACTCGGTTGAGAAAGTCCCCTCTTTCCTCTGCTTCCAACCAATCCTCACAGCACTGAACCCTCTTTGCTTTCTGTTCAGGCGTCAAGAGCTTCGGTACGATTTTCGCACACAATTTCTTCATTTCAAGTTTTTGTGTCAGAATTTCGTGAACGATTGTTTTGCTGATTGACAGCTCGTCAGCAATCATTCTGACTGTCAATCTACGGTTTTTAAGCACACAAGCCCGAATTCGTTCAACATTTTCATCAGAACTCGATGTCGACGCGCGTCCTGGGCGAGGGTCATCTTTCACTTCTTCTCGGCCTTCCCGGAACCTTTTTAACCACTTGTTCACGGTTGGTTCCTTCAGAGAATTGTCTCCGTAAACTTGTTTCAAACACTCAAAAATCTCACGGCCATTCTTGCCTAGCTTTGCAAGAAACTTGATGTTGATGCGCTGTTCCTCAATCAGAGAGAGCTCCATGCCGACGGCAGGTGAAAAAGGGTAACTTTCAACAAGCAGCCGCACAGTCCTACTTACACGCAGAGCGCTCTGACTCGAACTGAGCGTTGATGGGATTTGTTACAGCAGTAGTTCCCCCAGGCGGTGGCTGCAAACTGTAAAATAAAGTTATTATTAAACTTTTATACGTATTTTCCGGACAAACCTCGTACACTAACAAATAATTAAAATAACAAAATATCCAAAAATTCTGTTATTGAGTAGTAGCACCTTTGAGATAAGAATCGTTTGGTCGTATTTTTGAATCTCGTATATGACATTAGTCTGTAACTGTCTGATAATTTATTCATTCATTTTATAGCTAGACATTGAGGATTCTTCTCACTAGAACTTAATCTATGTTTTGGAATTTTTAACGTATATTACAATTCGAGTGTGACAGTTATTCTTGTCCAATATTGGCTATCTATAAACATTCAGTTTAGCATGAGAAAGTAAGACCCCAATATAGACACACGGTATAATCATAATTCACAATTTAGGAAACAAATCCCTACGCCTGAATTCCGTGTAATTATGCAAACTGCTCGTTTTTGAAGATTGAAAACTCGTGTCATATCCGTAGATGATCCCCATGCTAGTACGCAAATACATAATAATCGAATGAAAATAGGCAAAATAGTATATCTCAAGTACCGAGAATCAACTTCATATTTTAGTCTACTGAAGGCAAAACGTATAGAACTAAGTCTCATGCATAAAGTCTCTATATGATCTTCACAGTTACACATAGAATAAATAGTGATACCTAGAAATGTAGTTTTATCTACCTGGGCTATACTGGATTGTTGTCATTTAACAAGACTAGATTGATCCCTAGCATAATAGTTTGATTTAAATTCAATAAATACGGTTTTAGTATTATTCAATACAAACTCATTATCATTAAGTATCAAGAATGGTAAGGAACTTTTACCGATTGAGGACAACCGTTGTCCTGACAATTGTTGTCTGAAATCAATATTTCCTTACCGTTCGTGATGCATATGACGTTTTTTTTGTGCGATTGAATTATAAATTATTTAATATTACAATAATTACAGTAAATAAGAGTTACTCCAATTGTTGTCTGAGATCGGTATATCCTTATCGTTCGTAATGCCGCGCTTCTTCTATACATATAACCTAAGAAGTCTGCAAGTGACGGTATGAATATATTTGTTCCGTTTACACAACTAAAAGACTTCGATTTTACACTCATAAGAGTTGTACGTGCTTTATATGTCGCGCAGTGTACAATTATTACAACTGGTAACATTATTTACAAAAATTGGATGACCTCCCTTATGTCTATTGACTACCACATTCTTCTCATTAAATTTCTACGATGCAAATGTTCACAACCAATTTCAATTGCATCGGTCGTATTGAATGGGTTGACATGAGAATTACAGCAAATTATTGCCGTCTATGCATGAGTTGAACGGGCTTTATTGTCCATTAACGTCAAAAAATTAATAAGTGTCACGTCAAAATAAATTGATCAAGAAATATAAAAACTGATTTTTTCTTTCGTGACTCGTAGCTATGGGAGCAGATATACACAACGTAGGAGGCAAGTATTTTGACCAGTCTCGGACTCATTTGCCAGCCTTCGCTCCGCTCGGGCGCAAAATCGTTCTTGACTGATAAAACCTACTTACCTTACCTTACCAGCAGGGGCGTACCGATGAGCCTGTAGAAAGGTGAAATACGTATCTACGTCTCTGGGGATAGGATATATTCGGACACGTTCACAGAAAATATTAATAGTGAACCTGCATTTGTGTTCTTCACACCAGATTTTTAATAATATTTTATATTATTAAAAATACCTTTGTATTATACAAAACTGGTGGGGTTTACCTACTCATGCATGTTTCAATTATTCTGATACCTACTTACCTCCTTTGTGGTGTAAATAACTAGTAACTCAATTTACTTCCCGCTCTAGAACGCTAAAATTACTTACCGTCGAGTTTAATCTGTAGCAACCGATAAACAATACTTACCGCTTTGGAAACCAGCACGGTAAATGATCAAATAGAGGTTAATCGCACAAAATAGTCATTTAAAGCGTTTAAACTAACAGACGCATTTGAACCTATATTTCTGGAATACTTTGCAGAAACCAAAAGTGAAACATCATCGGCATACATTACCATGCCATCAGTTGGAATATATTTATATATATAATGTAAAACTATATGGATAGATTTTATGATGTAGACTTTTATTTGATATATTTTTAACTATTCATTTATTTTATTTAGATGGCTTTGTAGATTACTGAAAGCACTTACCGAATCTGGATGGTATGTTAATATTTCCATGTCATCCACAAATGTTGCCCCAGTGCAACTGGGTTAACGCAAATATCTATTAGGTGGGGTAGGATTTGAGGATAAGATAAAAATTAAATGGTAGATTTTTTCAATTTATAAAGCGAGCTCTCGTGCCAAACTTTATCAAATGCTTGGTTGTCCAAAAGAACCACACAGCAGAATTGCTTCCTTTATACGTCGTTATTAATTTGTCTTACAATACGATAAATCTATTCAGTTGTTCAATTAGGACATCTAAAACCAAACTGATGAGTTCTTTACATAGTAGTAACGGTGTCAATCTTTCCAAAAGTAGATTTTCTCGGACTTTAGACAGGATTGACAAGAGATATTTTATTAGTCAGAGAAGCAATCTAATCGTGATATAGCATTAGTTATGTGAGTAAATATTTGAACTCTTGTGTGTTATTTGTAGTAGTATGTACCTTGTTCTATTGCAATCATATCTCACGATATTTTAATATATAGTCTTCTGCATTATGATATAGGATTTCATTAGAATGTAAAACCCATGAATATTCTGAAAAAGGCCGAATACGTAGTTCTTTAGATTTTTTTAGTCAATTTCTGTTAGGTGTAGTTACCATCTTCTATAGTTGACAAATATTATCAAATAATTTTAGATGTCTTAGATTTTCATTTCGAGTCCTGAACTTTTATATTTGCTTACCGATATGTTTTCTGTTTCTAGTGGAATGTTTAAATTAATTTAATCATTCAATTTTTTTTGAAGTTGTTCTAATCTATATACTTAGTAAACAGAGGTGGTCGTCATCCCCTATGTAAAATTTGTATACAACAAAATTATTATAGCGGAATGATCAGAGCGTAAGTCGTAGCAAGACTAGTCTTTAGTCTATTTTATGTAGATTTCTTTTGTTATATTATCGTTAAATTTGCAGTTTCTTTAGCAATTATCTAGATCAGGGATGCACAGACTTATAGGGAACAGTGGCCACTCGGGAAAATTATAAACCAAGGACGGGCCACTACAAAGAATACTTATTAACACAAATATTTTTATTCTTAAATAGTATGAATTACTACAAATGATAAACATAAAATTATGTAATTGTAATGTAATCTAATCATTACAATGTAATATTTCATGTTTTATTATTTTGATGCATGACATTGCATTGACCTAACAATTTTGTTTATGTTTGGCTCCACATAACTTGTCGCCATACGTAAAATTGCTTCCAGATTTTCATTTGCCAGACGGTTTCGATTTTTTGTTTTGTTAAGTTTCATAATTGAAAACGTTTGCTCACAAATATACTTCGACCCAAATAAGCTTGCGCATTTCAATGCATTTATTCGCAACTCTTTATAAGCGGTTTTGTCAACGCAACGGTAAAAGTTGAGTAAATTACCTTCATTAAACTTGTTTCGTAAATTATCATCATTTTGCATGTCTATCAATTCCAGCTGTATTGATTCCGGTGCATTTTCGGGCGAAATGTTGAAAGGATGCTGAAAATGTCTAATAGAGGTTTAACTTTTTTGAAGTCTAGAAAACGACCATGAAAAGCTTGTATTAAAATATAAATTTTTTCAACATAAGCGAAATTGACATCATTTTATTGAATTTCTCCATAATTTTTTTGTTGTTCGGAAAATGGCTGTAATTGGCTGAATTGATTTGTGTCCTGAAAAGACTCAATTTTCATTGAAAGGACGAAACATGAGAGTATAACTGCGAAATCAATTGTTCTTTGCCTTGGAGTCGCGTATTTAAGACATTCAAGTGATTTGTGATGTCTACAAGAAACGCTAAGTCACACAACCAATCAGGGTTGTCGAGTTCGCAGGCGTTCTTTTTCTTTTCCGCCAGAAATATTTTGATTTCTTCAATCAAGTTAAGAAACCGTTCTAGTGACAACCCACGACATAGCCACCTTACTTCAGTGTAAAACAGGAGATCACCATATTCGCTTTCAATATCCTCGAGAAATTGTCTGAATTGTCGGTGATTGAGACCTCGTGATTTTATAAAGTTTACAGTAGGTACTACAATTTTCATCACATTTTCAAATCCCAATAATTTTGAACAGAGAGCCTCTTGATGTAAAATGCAATGAAACTGCATTAATTCCTTGGTATCTATGTCTTTAGTTTGTAAATACTCTTTCAACATAGTTATTATCCCAGATTTACTTCCAAGCTTTGAGGGTGCTCCGTCAGTCGTAATTACAGATAATTTCGTCAAATACAAATCCATTACAGAACATTTTTCCAGAAGAGCATTGAGCATGTCACTCCCCTTGGTTTGACTTGTCAAAGAACTCATATCAATCAGTTCTTCACTCATTACACCTCGTAATTACACGTATTACACCCTGTAAAGACAGTCTTTACAGGGTTGCAGTGTATAGTAGTTGTGCGGAAGCGTTTATTTTACTTTACTGTGCCCTATGTGTGACTTTTAATTAGTAGTTTTTACCTACTGATGATGACAACTTAGTTGTCGAAATACGTATTTAGGATACGGCTAATAATTGTGGTAAGGGGTTATATACCTTTTTAAATCTATACATTTAGTCCAACGTTTTTCAAGACCTTTCATTCCTTTAGAAAAATAATAACTATCAAAACCTTCCAAATGTTCATTTACAGCTTCGATGATTTCATTATTCGATGAGAATTTATTTCCAGCCAACCATTTCTTGAGGTGCGGCATTGTCTTGGTGAACCAAGACTTTTTTCTTTGCCATATGAGGCTATTTGACTTTGATTTCTTCGTTCAATCTGTCTAATAACGACGCACAATACGCGCCTATTATTGTCCTCCCGTGTTGCAAGTAGTCAATAAAACTAATTCCTCGGGAATTCCAAAAGACGGTAGCCATCACCTTTCTAGCTGACGGCATCGTCTTGGCCTTCTTTGAAATTGGTTCACCGCGTACTGTCCACTGCTTTGACTGTGTTTTAATCTCTGGCGTGAAGTGATGTAGTCACGTTTTTCGACGGTTATAAAACCTCTCAAAAATTCTACAGGATCACTCTTGAACATATCTAGACATTGCTGAGAAATGGTCACATGAGCTTGCTTTTGATCGTATGGCAGCAAACGCGGCACCCGTCTTGCACTGAGCTTTCTCATGTCCAAATGTTGATGTAACATGTAATGTGCGCGGTCATACGGTATGCTTACTGCCTCTCCTATCTCTCTCAACTTTAATCGGCGATCATTCATCACGATTCCCTGAACTTCTCTAATGGTTCCTTTATCGGAAGATGTTTTTGGTCACCTAGAACGCGATACATATTCTATGCTTGTTCGATCACGTTTAAATTCACCAATCCAGTTCGCAACGGTTGCATACGACGGTGAAGACTCTCCACGAACTTCCTTTAATTCCGTTCTTATTTGTTTAGTATTTAAGCCTTTCAAAAAAAAAATGTTTAATAACTGCATGGAATTCGATTTTATCCATTATTAAGAAAATGCGCGCACTGTTTACTTTGCTTCACAATAACGGCTTTAGTTTATGCACAGTCTAAAAAAAACACCAGTTGTATAATAGATGGGGCACTCAAAACACATGACCGGTTCGCGCGCATAACGCCATCTTCTGGTTCGTTCTAGAAACTTTCCGATCTTCCATCGTATTTCTCATAGCGATGAACCAGCTTTTTAATGCCCTCTTTATAGAACTCTGTCACCTGTGAATTAAGCCATGCTGTAATACTGTCATGCAGCTCCTCATCGCGCGTAAAATCTATAAGAAGGACGCCTTTATTGTCCCAAAAGACAGTGACTATGACTTTTCTCGTAGAAAAAGTTTGACGGTACTTTAGAGGTTTCCTCGTAAGCGAGTTAGACCCACTGTATTGACTGTCTTTTCCCCCCAACGTTGACATATGCGACATGTCCGAGGAAATCTTCATCATTATAACGTGTAAGAAAAGTTAGTGCCGATCTTATTTGCTTTGTTTTATAGTCTTCGGCAACAAGTTTTGGGACCCATCGTGAACAAAATTTCTGGTAATCTAAATGTTCAGTAATAAACTCGTACAAAACTGTACGTGAAATTTAAGAGAAAAAGGCACTCAGTTCTGTGATTGTGAATCGCCACCAGTTCGTCCGTCACTACAGTTGGTCTTCAACTCCCTTCTTCATCATGGACATTAGTTTGTTCTTCTCGAAAGATACGGCACCATTTTCTAACCATACTGTCGTTCAGGGCATTTTCACCATAAACAGAATAAAGTTCACGATGAATCTCAGTAGCCTTTATGTTTTTTGCGCACAGAAATCGGACAAAAGCACTCAATTCACAGTCGGTGGAATTTTCAATTGCAGCAGCAATTTTAAAGTTCCAAAATAGCACGAAAGAATAATGTCTGGACGATTCTCCCACTAGCACTGCTAGACTCACACTGAACCAGACTACACATCAGCGCTGCGATTGTACCGATATCCCCACTCCTCTGCTCATTAGGCGGAAACGGAACTTAATTTACGAATTGCCCTCGCTTATAAAAAGAATTAGTAACAGCAGAAAGGAAGTTTTTTGTCCGTTCCACTAGGTCGGTGGAATGGAAACGTAAAGTTAAAGAAAGAAAAAAAATGATATGAAAGAATATCTATATTGAAGGAAACAAGAAGACCACGAAATATAAGGAACAAAATTAAGAGGAAATAATCATGGCCAAATGAATTTTGGAGCAAAATTAATAAACAATGTCAACTAAAAATTAAACTACTATGCATAAGAATACAGATGTTAAATACTCGTACATTACTAAATATTTTGGACCAATTAGGAATATTAATATAGGTAAATGAGATTACAAAAAAATGGAAAATATATTTTGAAAGATTACTGGAGATATAATATTAGGAAGGTGATGATATATCTGTGGATAACAAGAATAAAGAAACTTATTATTACAGCAATAAATTAGAAAAAGAACTGGTTAAAGTAAAAAGTAAAGTTACGAAGATTCAATATATATATAGCAAAAGAAAATAACGAAAGAATTGGAAGTAGGCATTATTTCGTGTAATGATTGTCGAAGAATTACGACAGGCTGTATGGTAGAAAAAATATATGAACGAATTTTAGTAGAAAGACATGTTACTAATAAGTAAAACGATAGAAAACAAACAGTGGCTTCAGAAGAAAAGCGGAATATAAGATCAAATATTTACAATGACGCAAATATATGAGCGGGCCATGAGGATGGTAAGATATTTATAAATTAGTTTTATAGAAATTGAAAAGGCATTCGACAAAATAAGGAGCATGTAAAAGTATTAGAAAAAAGGGTGGAAACTGATCTAACATGAGAGCAAAATTAATTGAGGTAGTAGGAGGCTGCGGTGCGTAGATTGTATTTCGTGAATTATATTCACAATATTTTTCTGTCAAACATTTAATGACAGACTGTCAGTGTGAATTATTAATTCTTTCAATACAATTTTTTTTTAACAAAAAAACCGTATAATCACATTCAGAATGTTTACTCAAGAACAAATGGTGTTCATTTTAGAATGTTACTTTCGTAACGGTCGACGTTTGCCAAACGGCGAATGGTATTATTCAATAGAAATGTGCAAGGAAGAAATCCAACAACGTTTTCCTGAAGTTGTTTTAGTAAATAAGAACTTTTCTCGTGACCTATTGAGAATTATAAATAACTTTCGAACAACTGGGTCTGTAAAAAGACAATGGTAAGGGGGAAGATCTTGTCGAGTTAGGACCCAAAATGTTGTTAATAATGCAAGAAACGCAATTAGAGAATAACCTACAACATCTGTCAGAAGACTGGCACAACAGTTGGATATAAGTTATGGAACCTGCCGCAGTATTCTTAAATGCGTTATTGGTATGCATCCTTACAAGGTTCAATTGTATCAAGAACTATTGCCGCCAGATTACGTTTGAAGAGTTGCCTATTGTCGTTTCTTTAATGCAAATCTTAAAGACGACGATGTTTTGGATAAAACGTTTTTCACCGACGAAGCGTGGCTTCACCTGAACGGCTACATAAACGCTCAGAATATGCGTATGTGGGCAACAGACAATCCGCATTATTATAGGGAAACAACGTTGCATCCTGTAAAAATAGGGGTTTGGTGTGCCATGTCACGTAGAAGGCTTATTGGTCCGATCCTTTTCGAAGGAACTATAAATGGTGAAAGATATCGCAATAATATACTGGAAACATTCATAAATCAACTGCATGATGACGAGTTACAGTTAGGTTTCTTTCAGCAAGATTCCGCACGACCACACACTGCTCGTGAAACAATAAATTATTTACGTGAATTTTTTGATGAAAGAATTATTAGTGTTGACCGTTTCCCGCCAAGATCGTGGGACTTAACTCCTCTGGATTACTTTTCATTTCCATACTTAAAAAACTCTATTTTTAAAAATCCAGTGCATACAATAGACGATTTACGGAATAATATCGTGCGACAGTGCGAGTTAGTAGACGGATTTATTTTACAAAAGGTTTTTGAAAACATGAAGCGGCGCGTAAATTTATGTTTGAATGCCGAGGGACAACAGTTTCAACAATTATTGTAAACTTTTCAATAAAATATAAAACATGACATTTGTATGACATTTTATAAATATTTTAAGTTGTAAATTAAATTTGTATCAAGGAGACATTTAAGTGCTGTCAGTAAGATTTATTTACTTTATAATTCACGAAATACGATCAGCGAACCGCAGCCCCCTACTACCTCAATTCATTTTGCTCTCATGTTATTAAAAAATATTAAAAAAGTCTATATTACTGAAAATCTAATAAAAGTAAGAACTTTCAAGGGAGAATTCAATACAGACTAAACATTTTAAATGAATAGATAATTAAATACAGTGTGAGGATCAACGCTGCAAAATCTAAGACAATGATGAATTGTAAAAAAGGTCCATATCAAATAATGAAAATAAATGGAACTTCAATAGAACAAGTTAAATAATGTTTGACATTAAAAGGATCAACACAATTCAATTAGTTTCCTGATGTTGAAAATTGGTGTTACTATATTTAAATATAGTTATACGGACAATTCAAGGAAAGTCATGGTATATATGTGTGCCACCCATTCACTCCTCGCTATCGTCCTCGCTAGGATATATTGTAAAAGGTCTTACGACAATGACGGTAATAATAATAATGATAATTTATTTTCAAAAAGGACATAAATTATTTTTACTTGATACGATTTTGACAGATTAATAATGACGATATTCTTGACAGGTTCTTGCATGGTATTATTTATTAGAATATATCGATATTAAACAATTAAATAATGCGCAGCTGGGTTAATTTGGCCTAAAATTAATATAAATTTATGAAAACGCTTCTACATTTCCAAAATGTAGGTGTTTGACTTGGTGTTTGCCGTAGATAGAATACTATAGAATATCCAGAAAAAGATATAGAGATAATTTATTACAACCATTTTTAAATGAACTAAACGACGATGAACTTCGTCAGGAATATTTAAGGCAAGAAGAATAATGGAATTATTTCATAAATTCTATGACAATCGCATAGTAGATGTTCCGACGAACTCCAGATTTGCCAATCCTGGATTAATTAATTTATCCATACCTAAAAATATGATATTTACAAATCCACCCCATACAATAGAAGAACTCACTGAAGCTATCAAAAATGTTTGTGAGACACCACAAAAAGTTAATAATTTTTAAGTGCCTTTTTTATTATTAAACATTTAATTTTTGTAGATAAAACAAAAACATTTTTAATAATATACAAATATTATTAAAAATCGGGTGTGGAGAACACAATACAAGTTCATATTTGTGTGAAAGTATCTTTCCAGACATGCAGACATGTGTTTCATCTTACTGCAGAATCATCAGTACATGCTACTGGAGAGATACTTTTTACACCCGATTTTTAATAATATGTTTAAACTTAACGCTAAGAAATAAGTAATTAAACTTCTAGTTTCAAAAATTCTTTTATTGTAAATCACTACAATATTGTTTCGCCATACAATGGCTTCATCAGGTGGATGAATACAGTATTCATCCATCTGATGAAGCCATTGTATGGCGAAACAATATTGTAGTGATTTACAATAAAAGAATTTTTGAAACTAGAAGTTTAATTACTTATTTCTTAGAGTTATAATGAAGTTTCAACAAGTATCTCCTTGGTCAATTAACTATGTTTAAACTTACTTTGTTATTTTATTTATTTATTTTTAATTGAAACATTTGTATGTTGACATTTATCAAAAAAAACAGGACATCATCATTCAACGGTGTCACTTAACTTCTTTATACTATTAACTTAAAAAAGGTTTCGTGCGTTTCTAGAGTATGAAATATTTTGATCATATATTATACGTGTTTTATTTTCAACAAATTGGTTAATATTGTGTGTATTATAGCACACTACTACTTCATATATGAAATTTATCAGTTAAAAAAGGAAATATACAAATCAACATAGATTAAATAGTGTAAACAATAAACATTAATTACTACGAAATAGATAATACATTATCAATATTATCATAAAAATTAGTAGTTTTGCATTTCTTACACACACAAACGCGTTAATATAAGGTCAAGTGAACATAAATATAATTTTATGTGGATGATTTGATAAAAGCAAGCGAAATACGGAAATGTTTTTTTTTAGCTGACTACTTCAGTATTAAATGATTTAGCAATTTCTTAAATTATAATTTTTAATCGGTAGTTATCAAAAGGAAAATGCGAAGTACGTACTTTTTTTTAATTTGCTTAGATATTTATTATACTTCTCTCCAAGTAAATATTTCGTTCTGTGCCACAGTAAAGGTTTAAATTGCTACTTTGAGATATACAGTGATGGGCAAATGTGTGGAACCATGTAAATATTCGTTAAATTAAAAAAAGATATCGTAATCAAATTTTAATCACGGAAATTAGGGATGAAGAGTCATCATTTGAAGTATTTATTAAATATACAGAGTGTTTAAAAAATGTAATGTACTAAAGTTATACCTTTTTAAATTGAACGCTCTATATTTTTTCGAAAACTGTCATTAAAAGTTGACATTTTCATTAAATTTTCAGTTGACAAAGTGAATCTTTTTTGTCACCTAGCTGCGAAATACTTTTACGTTCTAGAACGAAAAAGTCTTTTTCGTTTTAGAACATAAAACAAATGTCAAAATAATTTGTAATTTTTCCGAAACTATTTAAGATTTTTTGGGGATTAATTGTGAAACATTGCCGCTTCCAATACTTCCCCTGGTAAATGCTCGTCTTCACTTTCTGAGTGAATTTTGAATTAAACACTCTTAGAATACGAATTACAATATATAATTCTGAAACTACTTTTTCAAGCAACTAGTATTTATTGTTTATTAGGTTGCTATCGTTATGATAGTCACCGCGCTTAAACCGTTTTGATTCAAACACGGTTCAAACGATTTCAAATATAAATTAAATTGTTGTGCTAACACAATTGTCTTATTTTTATTGCAGTTTTCAAAAAAATATTGTTTGTATCTCGAACGCGAAATGATACTTTTGCGTTCTAGATACAAAGGATACGTTAGAATCCTCCTCGATAGCACAATTTCAACAAACTGTAACATTTGGGGTTTCAAATATTTAGCTTGAGATTTATATGCAAACGAATATCAGAATTTTTAGAATATTTATCTCTCGGTATGTTCAAAATCATAAGTATTGCTCTTCAAGGATTTTTCTTTAATCGTTGTTTTCTTTATGTGAGGATTGCTATGAAAATTTCTGAATTTTAGTAATTTAAGTGGCACCCATGTTTTCCAAGTGTAATATTCGTAAAATTTTACATTTCTAACCAATAATTCAGTTGATAGTTTGCGTTCAAGTGAACGAGTTTTGTTTTCAGAGCATTTTTGTCAAAATGAAACTTTTATGCGAGAATTTTCTAGCCAAGATTTTTATGATTTCAAATGTGGTTTAACCCCAAAATAAAGCGTCAATTAACTTTATTTGCCTTTGCAGATGAAGCAATTTAAGAGTAGTGTTTATTGTTAACAGGTCGAATTTCAGTGTGGACTCTCATGGACGAATTTCGTGAAGGTCGTCAATCGACGTCTGCCATTGCCACTAATGTTGGTGCGGCGTGTGAAATGATTAAACGTGATCCACACGCCACACATCACGAGATTGGGCCATTCTTGGTCTCTTTAATGAAAGCAATACACATAATTTTGCATGAAGATTAGAATGAACGAAAGTTTTGCAGTCGTTGGATCTCACACAATTTAACAGAAGCAGAGAAACGGTTGCGTCAAATGTGGCAAAAAAATACTAAAACGATTTAATTGACGTCGTTTGAATTTAGTATGAAACATCGTTACTGGTGACAAAACTTTATTTATTCGTACGATCTGTTCACGTAGGGCTGCAAAGCAAATAATTGTTTGCCGAAAGTCGTTCGTGAAATAAGAAAGAATAATCGAAATCGGCGAATCTTTATCACGACAATGTCAGCTCTGACTCTACGTCAAATCATTGCTTTTTTAGTTAGTAAAAATGTTGAATTAATGAGAAGATAAATCACGTGAATGCAAGCAATCACTTTGTAATTTCTATTGGTTCCTAATCACAGCTGAGGCGGCTCTTGAAAGATTCTGAACACTACTTTCTTTTAAATGTTGTCTATACAAAATTAGTTCACTTAAGCACAATAGCTAAATGGTAAATATTTAAATTACAATAACTCGTGTCTGCGGTCTATGGCTTAAACTCATATACTTCATTATTAATATAGAATAGGTCATCTAGTGGCCTGTCTAAATGTGCATTCTTACTGTTTTCATATTTGTTAGCAATGCACATGCATATTTTCTATTATGGAGAAGGAAGGTGAAAATCTTTCTTTGGACAAAGTATCATGGAGTGTAATTTGATTTGTAGTATTTTTTAAAATTCACAACATATTTCCGTGGCCTTGTTTTAGGTTCACATAGGTCTAATGTCGGCTAAATATAGGTAGTAGTAATTTTTTATACAATCTCATTCGTACGTTTTCCACTTTTCGTCAATTCATTTGTCGGAATCTTCTCCATGTTAATCGCCGGTTTAAATATATTTCACATCGTCAGTTTATGATACATCTTGTTGATTTATCACGACAGTTGGATGCAGTCTTTTTATGGTGTGAATATTGAACGTATAGCTTTCAGTTCCTTCTATAACTACTACATTTTTAAACAGTTTAGCTTAAAACCTTACCTTATTATTAGATATTATTATGCTAAATACGGGGTCCATTTGACAGGACCGTGACTTTTCGACAGAGGGCGTTGGGATAATCATCATTATAACGGGTGTTCAGAAACATTCGAAGTCAAAGTAGTCCTTGAAAATATGAAGTCATGTCTGAGATAGATTGATTTTTGACAGACAACAGTTGACATTTAATAATTATTACAAATCAGATACTTAAGTAAAGATATACGATTTTTTGTTCAGAGCCCACTTGACTTCGAATGTTTCTGAACACCCGTTATATTTTTAATATTTTATAACATAAAATTAGATAAAAAGTTTTAAGTACATGGGTATACCAGACATGTTTTACTTCACACTTTTCAAACGCGAACAAGTTCGTAGTCTGTTGTGAATATGAAAAAAAAAGGAATTTAGCGCAGCGCTAAACACTATTTCTTCTGTGGAGCAACTATTAAATTACGTTGAAATATTATTACGAAGATTCGGCTTTTTCGCATGGAATGAATTAAAAGTGGTTTTCTGCATTTCGCTCCCAGGTCCTTTGTTTGCAGCGACTACCGACGAAATGGTTGCATATCCACCGAAAGTAATTCCAATATCTTGCATGAATATTTTGGTATAAAGAAATGATCAGCAAGATGGATGCGGCGTTTGCTGTCAAATAATAAAAAACGAAATTGTGTGAGAATATCAAGGCAATGTTTGAAAATCTACAATCCCTATCCAAATTTGTTCTTGTAGCATTATATAACTGTAGACGAAACATGGATCCATCACTTCACACCAGAAACGAAAGAACAGTCGAAACAATGGGCTTTCTTTAACGTACCAAAGAAGGCACAAGTAATTAAATCTCGAAAAGATTGTCTACAGTATTTTGGGATTACTACACCGTAATCTAAATTTATTATTTGATAAGAGAAAAAAGATAACCATATTATGTTAATTTAGTGGACCTAGTTAATGCTGAATTAAATTAAAAAAAAACAAGCAAAAAGTGTTGTTTCACCATGATATTTAATATTTTTATTAATGATCTCATTGTGCTCTTGGATTGTAGAGTGTTTGCGTACGCGGATGATCTCAAGATTTTTTTAGTTTCGTCATTAGTCGATTATAGGGAATTATTACGCAAAATTTAATTAGAAGATCAGCGGTGTAGACATAATGGAATTGCAGTGAAATGAACAATTGTCTCGTATGTCCGAGTCACGAGTTCAATTCTATTGCCATACGCTCTAAATCATATTTCAATTTCAAGAATGGATAAATTTAGAAATCTAGATGTTTTATATAGTTCATCATTACAATTTATTAATCGTATTTTTAATAACAAAGTTATTTGAAACATACTTCAGTAGGTATAGCCTCACCAAACTTTATGAGGTTTTACCTACTCAAGTATGTTTTAAATTACTTTGTTATATGCGCATTCGGTTTGTCCGATAAAGAGTGGAGGCACGTTAATACATCTTCTGCAAGTTGCGGTTGTATCCGTCAGACGGAAGCCTCTGGTTTAGTTTTGCACATGTTATGGAGACAGTGATAATTATTTTGGCGTTCGTCAATCAGCAGCGCTGAATGTTCTTCTACGATATGTCTTAATAACTTCTGTAATGTGGCAAGAGTGTTGTTTTTGTGAGCGTATTTCTCCAGTGGTACGTACTGACGATTCTGTAGTAAGATGAAACACGTGTCTGCGTATCTGGAGAGGTACTTTCAGAAATATAAGAACTTGTATTGTGTTCTCCACAACCGATTTTTAATTTTATATTTTTAAAAATGTTTTTGTTTTATACGTATTCTTAACATGTATACTATAGCTATTAAATCCTTGGGTTTAATTATGAGATCTTGTAGGCAATTTCGCAATCTGTTAGTATTAAAATTCCTTTATTATCCTTATGAAAGAAGTAGTTTAGAATGCGAGTCTCTTATATGTTACCCTCATTATTATCACTTGAAACTGGCCATGAAAAATGTCCAGAGACGATTTTTCAAATATCATTTAAGCGCAATGGAACGCAATGAATATGCATCTCTCCTTGAACGTCATTCTTTGTTCTGTTAGTGATTGAAGAAAACAACTTAGAGTAATATTTCTACTTCATTTATTCATGATTGTCGAACAGATTCACCATCCCCATTGCCATGACGAATGTGTTATTTAAAGCGCCTTTATCCACGTATGGTACAAAATCTACACATATTACAAGGTTTTCTTTAATTTTCCATTCCTTTTTTGAATTTACTTTCAACCACTATTTTTGTTATTATTTGTTGTTATTTCTCTTTTTTAGCGTATTTTTAGTTATTACTACCTTCCTATACACATAATTGTTTAGTTACTATAAATGGAATTTTTTATTCTGTTGGACAATAAAGAATATTATTGTGTTAAAAACACGCTGGTTCGGTTGTGGCGGCGTGCTAACAATAAAGCAAATTATTTAAAATAATTAATGGTGGTATTGGTGATGATCAAAGATCCAGGACGTGTGTAATAAACTGAAATAGAGCTTACTAAGTAAAAGAAAATACAACAATGTTATCCATAAAGTTTTTATTTAATATTTACATAAGAAATTGAGAGATTTAAAATGTATTAATAAGTGATTTAATAAAAGTAGCAATATATACAATTACGATGAACAAGTTTGCAAAAATTACTCTGGAAAGAAATTAATTAATTCAATTAATGTGAATTAAATGAAAGAATAATATATATTTGAACAATAGAGATTACCTTTGTGTTGTGAGCATGTTGCGATCGGACATGTGCAAAGCAAAGCCGAACAGCACGTGTCAAGCTTTTGCGATGTGTATCTTACAAGAGTTGGAAAGAGAAGAAGGATGAGTTTGGAAAAGGTTTTGTTTTTATGGCCCAGAGTTGAGAAAGGGATGAAGCTGACGATGTTTTGAATTAAGAACTAATTAAAAGCGCGAGCTAAGGATTGCGATATCGATGACATAAATATCTCCCGCAAAAATGGCTAAGGCGTTTCCTTGGGCCGGAAAGGTAATGGACCGATATTTCGATGGGATTCGAAGGGGATACTTCTTATCGATTATGTCGCAAAGGGCTAAGTTATCAACGGGACATATTATACTGACCTTCTGAACATGTTGCACTATTTGCAGAGATTCCATTAACGACACCGAATTATTTTCTAATTTTTTTATTGCCTCCACTAGTACGATGTAATTGTTCTGAATAGTTTTTAAATCTGTTTTAACCTGACTAATCTTGAAATTTTGACTGGCTTTCTTTCACAGCCGCAGCTTGTTTGGGATCGAATTTAAAAACCATGTTATTTAATATTATCAAAATATTTTCGATAGCAAAACACTACCGGTGATCATGTTCTCCAACGTGTTAGAATCGGCTGTTGTGGTTCAGGAATATCGGGACACAGCATTTGTATTTGAAATTAATGCCTCTGCATTTGCGAATAGTACTAGATGGAAAGCATGAATTTTACCCGTAATATGTAACGAATTATCAGAATCCTTTTTTAGAGATCGACCTACAGAGAGCATGTTTGAAGCACCATCACTTATAAACATTTACACTTGGTTTGCTGAAAGTTCAAACTTTTGCAATGTATTTAACACCAACTCTGAAATTATTTCGGCAATACATTGTTGTATTCTTCTACAAGCTAGTAAAATTGAAGACGATGATTGATGTGGTTCCATTGTACGTACCATAATATTAACAACCGATTTTTTTTTACAATCTGCTGTTTCGTCCACAGATAACCACAGTTTCTTGCTTTTAAATTCGATTTTAATCATATTTTCAATACTTTCATGAAGGCATGGTAGAAAATTTAGTAATCTTTTCCGGCTAGATAACGTTCCTTTACCGTAGTGCTTCCTAAATGAACGAAATGATTCGTTATCGATTAACTTAAACGGTACATTAAACAATATGGAAGTTACACATAAATGAAACAAAAATGTCTCGCTATTTTTTTTTGCCATTACATTACACTATTTACGTTTCTTATGTAGTGAATACATTTGCGGTATATCACAAATTTTGCACTATATTATACTGCCATTGTACGTTAAATCTAGCAATGCCTTCATCAATTTATGAGCTACATCGTGAAACGGTATTTTTCTGACTATTTGTGACATTATAAAATTATTATTGATCACTGCAAACCAGCAAAGTGAACTGAAAGGTGTTCGGACGGTGACTAACAAAATATATATACGCGCTAGAATGAGCCGCCGGTGGGATGTTACTCGAATGAACTTCTCTTTTGATGACTATAATAAAACAGATAACACAATGGGGAATACGTTGAAAATTTTTAAAAAATCATTGCCGTAATCAAGTGTTTTATTTTAAGTTTCACCCTTCCATCAACTCGTCCTCATACATAAGCAATGGAATAAACAGTAAATAATAATAGGGGAAAGGGTGGTAGATTCGGCCACTTAGAGGACATTTAATTATGTAATTTCATTAATATTGGATTTTGACTCTTACTACTGAGGCATGTTGTTACACACACGTTAATACAACGCCTTGTATTTTTATGTATTTTGACACTGTACCATAACTCAGATAATTTACTTTTTTTATGTTTAAAAATGGACGAATCTACCTCACCGGTGAGGTACATTCGTCATAGGAGTGGGGTACATTAGTCTTGTAGAAAAATAAATTTGAAACATGTGTTGGAACATATAAATCTTTATTATTAACATAGAAAACAATTCTACACGTTATAGATACATAGCATATTCATTTTTACCGAACATTTACTTCTTCAAAATTGTAATTGAAGTTGAATAAAGAGGAAGTTCTAGCAGTAGAATTTTTATCAGCTCTTGATAGAAATGCTACAATGTCACCTCTATTTACATTACTAACATCTTCAACTATGGGGAATACAAATGTGTTGGATTTATCTTTACGTCGTAAAAATTTAACTTCAAATTCCAGTTCTTCCAAAGATTTAATTATTTGACCAATATAATAGCAAGAAGCAAGCTTTGAATGAAATTTAACAAGAACAAAGTCTCCAACATTAAATTTTGTATCAATGTGCAATTTGGGGAGAGATTGAAGCTCTGCATCAGAGTTTATCAAAAAATCTGTATCATCAGACGTATGACCAATTTCCATGGAAACATCAGAATCGCTTGAGCTTGGATCTTCTTTTGCTTTAATTTTCTTTTCTGGCTTACAACAAAACAGTTTCCTTTTTGCTTCCACGCGCTTCTTTTTTAATTCATTTTTTCGTAGCTTTTCCTTTTCTTGACTCTGTTTTAATAACATTTCTGGCGAATCTGTATATATACACGACTTTGTAGTTCTTTTTGTTATTCTTTTTTTTCTTCCGGCTCCCTTTGGAAAAGGACGCAGTTCTTCTAATGAACTTCCAGGCTTGTTTTCTCTGGAGCTTGAAGGAGTGATGTTTATTGATTTTGGCTGTTCTGCAATGCCAAGAGTGATGGAATGCTGTTCAGTCCCTTTTTGTGTGGATGTTGATGTGACTGAATTGAGTTCTACAATATCATCTTCCTGGGATGGAATATCAGGATCATCATTGTTTTCGTGAGAGATGGTTAGTATAACTGCGTCTGCTCCGGCGTTGTTTATATTTTCTGTTACTGTGCTTGGCATAAAATCTTCCTCTGAAAAAACTAGTCTATTAAGGGGCCAAATTCCCGTTTTTCTGAATGCACTTGTGATGTTTTTTATTGTAAAAGCATTCATAAACGCTTTGTTGACCAGTTGTGGAATCTGTTTTACAGTAATCATTTTTCCAGGATATGCAATCATGTGGTCATTGAAAGCAACGTTTAATTGACCTTTAAACGGTCCATAAATTCCCACGTCAAGTGGTTGAAGGCGATGCGTAGTGTGTGGTGGGAAAGATAACAACACTATCCCATTTGCTCTGCAAAAAGTAATGGCCTCAAACGACGTATGTGACTCATGATTGTTAATAATTAATAAAAATTTTTTTTCAACTGAGCAATTCGTATGAAGTACAGAACTTTAATAAATAAATCCGAAGTCATCCATCCTGATTTATCCCCAATGCAATACTAGATGTAGGAGCATCTTCTAAAAATTCGCTTATATATCTTATACGGGGAAAAATAAAAACAGGAGGAATTGTTCTACCAACTGCATTAATAATTCCTACGAATGTCACCAGCTCACCACGCTCTGCCGATGCAACTTGCCCTACTTGTCTTTTACCTCGTTCACACACCACTTTAACTGGCTTCATTACAGTTTGAATATCAGTTTCGTCCAAATTATATATCTGTTCAGGTTTAAACTGGTATCTTTCTAATAACTTTACATAGTTGGCGAAAAAATCATCTACTCTGGCCCTGTTGAAGGCCATGGTTCGATAAAGGCTGGTACTTTCAGGCTTCCTCAGTGACAATTGCTTATTTCTAGCCATAAAGCTTTTTAGCCACTCTATTCCTAGAATGTAACATTTCTCTCAATAAATAATGCAAAACAAATTTGCATGTAAAGTAACTTACCTGCCATTTCCTTCAGATTCCAGTTTGGATGCATTTTACAGTTCGGCAAATTCTTTGCAAAATCATATGCTACACGCTGAACTTGTTTGTATGACAAACCATAGTTCAAATTGGACGATTTTTTAATGTATTCAACTAATTCCTTTTCCTGGCTTAATGTAAAAACTTGTTTCACAGTGTACTTGCTAGAGAATTTTTGTACCTCACTCTCGCTCAGAATCTTTATCGAGATCTCTTAAAATGTCTTCCACACATTGTTTTTTCAGCATAGTTTTAATACGGGACTGCAAGGTTGTTCTTTTTATGCCATAGACTCTTGAAGCTTCGTGAACACTAAGTCTCCTGGAAAGACCTTCTCTGATTGCATTGTTCATATTTTTTTCGTCAATATTCGCCCTGTTTGTCTTTTTAATATAATTTCGCGGCATCTACACATGAAACAATAAGATCATGTAAAATTAAATCAAATACTATTGTAAAAGGGAGGTAGAATCGTCCAGGCTGAATGTACCCTACCGGTCTTAGACGAAAGTACCCCAACAGGTATTTCTGTCCTTTTAAATTAATTGTGAAAAGACTAAAACAGTTAGGTTAAGTTTGTCAACACACACAAATTTACCAATAAAAACATAACGTTCATGAATATTTACAAGATTTAGAAACACTAAATGATAGCTATTTCTATATTTTGAAAGTTGCACAGAAACTTACCTTCAACAGCGAAAATTTCAATTTTTTTGTTAATAAAATAACGGACAGCAGTTTAAATGCACAAACATTCACCAACGATCAGGAACGACTAGTACCGACTTCGGGCAACACAATCTCAGCGGTATATTCGAAAATGAGCGAATAAAATGCATTGGACGATTGTACCCCACGGCCGAATGTACCACCCTTTCCCCTACGGATAATCAAATATTGATAATAACTACTCGTAAATTATGGGAATTTCAGTCACATTGATTTGGAACACTAGGACAATACTGTCTACTTTATTGATTTTCGTTTACTCTACGTAGGTATAGAACTACCATAATATCTTTTATCAAGGAATTATTTGTATTTACCTCAAGCCAGACTGTATATTGGAAACCTTTATAGAGATTGAAAAGAATGTACATGCCTTGAATTCGATTATTTCGCAGGCCTTAAAAGTTGTATTCCTTTCCTCTTTGTAGTTTATATTTCAATTCCAATTAAAAGGAACGTGTAATTATATTTTTGATTTGAATTTTATTTAATAGTAGGGTAGATATTCAACCCTCTTTTTACAAGCATATCGTAGAAGAGTAACAATTAATTATTAATTAAAGAAATTTCTTATGAATAGAAGATGTAAATTACTGCACGGTGAAGTTGCTATATTTCTCAGAAAAGAAATATTATTGAAAAAATACAAGTCACGTTGTAAAATATCTTTAACAATAAGTGTGAAAATTCTATACAAAAGCAACTTTAACAATATGAACTATCAAACGAAAGCACATTCCACGACTTATAGTATTGCAGGTATTCGCTACTACGTGCATACCCAAGAGAGTATAAAATATACATCAATCAGAAATAAACTGTTAATTTTAATTATACTGTGTGGAAACTACTATTCATTTCGAAATTCGGTAATTTCGAAATGAATGATATTTTTGAAAAACATTAAAACAAGTCAACTTTTATTCTAAACTGCGCTACCGCATCTATTAGTGACGTCGTCTCCTTCAGAGCAGTGACGTCATATGCATTTTTTTAAATGGAATACTATATATTTTTTGTAAATTAGAAGATAGTACTATCAATGAACCCACACTAGTTAACTCTATTTTCAATAGTTCTATAGATTTTTACTTCTTTACGTTCCAACCACAACAACAGCAATAATAAAAACGTCGAATTACTTTTTTCTTCTTTCTCCTATCGTCAAGTGTTATCAATTTTATCATACAGTTTTTTCGTGTTGACTTTTTCTTTTTAAATCATTTTGTTGCGATACATATAAGGCATTATATTAGCTAAATCACTTGCTGTCATCAGTGACAATCCGTTATTTGATTAAAATCGATATTTTTTATTGAAAGTTTGTAACAAAAATGAAATATTTAACGAAATTTCTTAGAATTGAAATTTTGATGATGATCGGATATGGAGACAGATGTAAGAAGAATTTCGAGGTAGTGCAACTTTTTCAGGAGAGGCACTCCGAACAACTCCCCATTTCACAAGGGACTGCTTCTAAAATTTAGGGACAGTTTCGAGAACTTGGTCATGTGAAACCTTTGCAGAGACAGTCTACTTTTGTTTCTGACAACACCAAAATAAACGTTCTTCTCAGTATTGCAGAATCTACGTTACGCCAAGTAGCTTTGGAAAATGGCATCAGCCAGGTATTAAAGTGTTTAAAAAAAGAGAAGCTTCATCCCTATAAACTTCGATACGTTCAAAAGTTGACAGAAGATGATCCAGACCGCCGTCTTCAATTTTGTGAACAAACGATGGATTTGTTGGATAGAAATGAAATTTTCTTGGATAACATAATGTTTTTTGATGAATCTACATTTACTCTAAATGGAGAAGTGAACCGCCAGAATTGTAGATACTGAGCTGCCACGAATCTTCACTGGATGCCCGAAAATCACAACCAACGTAAACGTTTGGGCAGGCATACTCAATGATCGTATACTAGGTCCTATTTTTATTGGTGGTAATCTTACCTAAGCAGAACATCTAAATCTTCTGAGGGAGGAACTTGTTCCAGTCTTAGCAGTTTTATATCCAGATTCTCAAGACCCAGATATTCCTTTTCTGTTCGACAGTATTTAAATTAAGTTTTTACAAATATATTGATTTGGAGGAGGGGATTCATAGAATGGCCAGCCAGATTACCTGATTTAAACTTCGATTGATTTCTTCCTTTGTGGTTATTTAAAGAGTAACGTTTTTAAAACAACACCTATCAATTTATATGATTTGAAAGAGCGTATCCGAACGGAAATTAGAAATATTGCACCTGCTACTTTACACAACGTTAATAGAGAGTTTTATTTTAGATTAGAAGTTTGCCAACAACACTTCGAGCTTTTGTTACGTTAGTAACGAATATAAAGTTGTTCATAATCCTATTATTTAATAAATTTTTGCGGTTTTTTTTTGTGATGTTCACTTACAGTATTTTTGGTTAGACAAAATGTGGTTGTTTTAAAAACTATGGCACATAAAGATATGTAGGATTTGTTACAAAGGCTATTAAGTGTACTATCCACAACTAAAACAAAATATATTGCAGTACATTAAAAAATAGTGTGACGTCATAGTTTAAAAATGGATGACATCATGACCAAGTGAAGCAACATAAAATAAGCATTATGAGAAATAAGAATTGACTTGTTTCAGCGCTTTCGACAAATGTCGTTAGTTTTGAAGTTACTGGATTTATTCCATAAGTATAGAGCGTTTAGAAAAAAACCTGCCTCTAGTGACCCATGATTTCTAAGTAACATCAAAAAGCATGTCGTAACTTTACTAATATGAATTTCTTAAATGACAGTTACATCTAAATGACAGACGGCTTTAGAAAATTGCAATGTTAGAAAATTGCAAGGTTAATTCCTAGGTTATACTCTTTCTGTCATGAATAAATAAAATTATTAACTATTAAGATAAAATAAAACAAATTTTATGAATTTCACTTTTTAATTATCACTGTAACGAGTCGTTTCGCACCAACCTGGGCTTCGTCAGACATATAACTAACTTATTTACAAAAAAAAAAAAAAAAAAAAAAAAAAAAAAAAAAAAAAAAAAAAAAAAAAAAATTGTAAATAAGTTAGTTATATGTCTGACGAAGCCCAGGTTGGTGCGAAACGACTCGTTACAGTGATAATTAAAAAGTGAAATTCATAAAATTTGTTTTATTTTATCTTAATAGTTATAATGGAATTTCATCAAGTAAAGGCCGAAACAATCATATAATAAATAAAATTCCCTGTTATCATTTTTATTAGACGACACTAATGACTAGAGAACGGACACGCTTACCACATGACGCAAAGCCCAGTGCAGTACTGGCGAAAGGCTGTATTTCTAAAATATTTAATTTTATTTATATAATTGGAAAACGAACGGGTGGTGATCTATAAAATTACGAAATACATATTTATTTGTTGAAAAGTTGTATTTATAAAGTTTTTAATTTTATTTCTATAATTGGAACATTTTTATTTGTTCATTTTGTCGTTCAAGTTGAGTAAAGGACTAAAATAAATGCAGCTCCATTGAACTATTCAGAGCAGCAGCATCAAAAATGAGAATAGCCGTGATGATAGCCAACCTTCTGAGAGGAGATGGCACCTGAAGAAGAAGAAGAAAGGACTATTAATATTGACTAGCAATAGTTTCTCAAGGTTTTCTTCTGTAAATTTTGTTCTCTTTGAATTAAGTACATCCTTATAAATAGAAAACGTCCTTTCTACATCGCAACTGGTTATAGGTGCATACTGGAAATATTCTTTTATTTCTTCATATTTAGCCGTTAGATTTTGTGGAATTGTCTCCATACATAATTGCTGCAATGTAATTAAATCTGGATTTCTATTAAGAATTGCTTCAAACTTTTGCCGAAGGCCACATCCGAAGTCACTTGGAATACTTTTCAAATTATTAACAGCCACATCTAATGTGGTTAATCCGTCATTTAATTTGAGATTTCGATTTTCAAAATAAGTGATTAGTTTTGGCAATTTTCCAAAGTGTTCGTGAAGAAAGTACAACTGATTTTTTAAATTTGGGATTTGTGTGAGCTCCTTGCACTCACCAATACTTCTAGCATCCTCCTTTAGCAGTGTTACGAAATGTTTTAGACTATCTAAATTCTCAGCATAATAACTAGTAGCTTCCAGCCATGTTCCCCATCTAGTTATTACTGGAGTGGGAGGCAGTGACAGAGATGTAAATTTTTCCCTGAAAAGAGCTACTCTCAATGGTGCTTTTCTGAAAACTTTTTTAAAAGCTGATACAAGTCTATCAACTTCCGGAAAAGTGTCTCTGATATATTCACAGATTCTGTTGAGAGCATGTGCTACACAAGCAATATGCAGCATATTAGGATATGTTTTCTTCAATAGTCTGCCTGTTTTTAACATATACGCAGCACTATCACTGACAAATAAAAGTATTTTTTCTTTGTACGTGGCGTCCGAATGAAGCATTTTTTGCATATTCTCCTTATGGTTTCAGCAACTGTTTCCGCATCAACTCTATTTATAACACTTGTTGCTATTACATATGAGTTATAGGGAATAGTTGGATGTAGTACACCAGCTACAACATTTACCACACAGCGTCCTAACATATCCACCGTTTCGTCGGCGCTTATCCATATGTATTGATTTAAAAGATGGCTTCTAATGCGTTCTACTGTTCTCGTATAGCACCTAGAAACATAATATTTGCGTAAAGTTGATTCATCAGGAACATTTCGACCAGTATATTTTTGAAGAAATATTTTCAAAGTGGGATTGCTAAGTTTATTTAATGGAATATTAGCGGCCATAAAAGTTTTACAGAGTTCAGATGTGTTTGCGATCCTAAGTGACGAATTTTTGACGATATTTTACGGATTTTGTAATAATTTCGGAGTCACTGACAATGGACATACAATCAGTATGACCGTCAATCCAACTCGCCATTGTTTTCCAATGCCGTTCTCGACATTCTTCCATATCATGTCTGAAAAAGTAACTTAAACAATGCTCTAGATCTAAATAAATGAAAACTAAAAATGTGGGCGTAAGTTATTGAAACTGAACGAAATTCAATGCACACTCTTACGTCGAAATAATTGGTAGAAATAGATTCAATCGAACGATATTAAACAGGATCTATCACAAAAATTACGATGTGATTAACAGTTAAAACTATGAAAACAAGAAACTTACTCACAGCACTTTATTTATCTTACGAAATATAAACTAATAAATAAAATACATTATAAAAACCCCGCTTCTATCTACGCTCATGAAAACACTCCGAATACAATAGCTGAGTTGTCCATTGTTATCGTGCGAGACCAGGTGGCCGAGTAAGTCAAACAAATACTTCATTGAATTACGCCGGGATGTTCTGTGCGACTTATACACAATTCCAATTGCCGATTGCGTTTTATGGAAATTGCATCCGTTCTCTACTAATGACATTAATATTTGACAATTCAGAACGGTGCGGTTACGATATACCTAAAATTTCATGGCCAATTTTTAGGCTGTTTTTTCTTTTGAACGCACGATAATTTCCACACAGTGTATTCATTAACAGCCAGTAGTTAGTTATTGAAGTCTATTAAAAGAATTAATAATAGTCGTTTAGAATTTCCGTTCATATCAACAAAGGTACATATTTGAAGATTTTTTCTTAATAAACGAGAGATATTCGATTCTAAGATATTTTAGAATCAGTGTAAACAAAATACAATGTGTATGTAAGCATAGGCTTCTGTAACTTAATAAGCAATTCGAAAGAGATTGCTCTTTAAAATTAGAGACAAATCTAATTAGATACGTCGTGTTTTAATACGGCTTATTTTTGCCCTATGGGAATATACGTACGTATGTCTACTTCCTAGTTTACTCTGTGTTGTAACATTTTGTTAGATCGCTTCATCAAACGAAAATTCGTACCTATTTAATAAGTTTCAGTTAATAACATTTTTCTTAACAATCTTGTAACAAGGAATAATTAAACATTGAGAATCGCCCATTAATTTTGTTTATTAATAGCTTCAAAATTTCTAGATTGCCAGTTGTTTAACTCATCATGCAATGAATAATACTGTTCTAATTAAGATAACGAAATTAGTATATATACGTAGGGAGTTCAAATAGTTCTTTGTGATAACACTAGTTTACAAATTTAAGTTTACCTGGGGTTCGAATTTTAATAGGTAATATTGACTAAATATGTTTTTGTGATTTCGAACATGATTTAGATGTTTTTCTAACACATCCAGATACAACGCAAATTACGAAATAAAAGAGCATTGCTTTTTATGAACGTATACACTATATTGTATTTAATAATGACAAATTGACACTTTCACATTTTAATATATCAGAAAATACACAAATACTAAATAGTGTTAATCGAAATTCTGAAACTTTAATTAATAAGACAGTTGTTTCTTTATTTGAAAAGACCGCTTAATCGTTTTTCTTTTATGCACAGGCGCAGGGATGTCTATTTTTAAACACCTACAGTAGTCGGCCATCATGTTTGTATTCCACCTTCCCTGGTAGCTCTGTGCCATATGTCTCTCTGTGCATATGTCCCTATGGGAACACCTCTCCTTGTTTTTTGCTCGTATGTCGAAGATTTTTAGGAAAAAATAAAAAGGTCATGTAAAAAATGCATTTTGATGCACATATTGCAACCTAAATCGCGAAGCTTATGCAGCTTATACAGATTTTTGGGGAAAAAATTAAAATGGCCATGCAAAAATGCATTTTGAAACCTAAATCGCGAAGTTTATGCAGAAGTTTGAATAATTTTTTCATAATATCATGATTTATAATTTTCTAGAAAGTTTTCAAGTATGCTTTCGAAAGCAATCTAGGCTTTCCTTTCAACGGCAATCATATTAGTTTTAAAGTGACTGTTCAAAACGATTTTCCTAATTTGGGGACCCTCCTTAAGTTTTGTGTTAGACAAGCTGATAAATTTACTACAAATATACTTAAAGCAGTTTCTATACTTGTTCAATGCTTTCACAAATTGCTCATTATACCTAATTTTATATGTATTGGGGGCAAAATTATTTTATCTGGTTTCACTAAACATTTATGTATAATAACTCTACAAACAAGTTAGCGTATGCGCAGACAAGTTTAAACATGCATATGCTGCTGTATTTGGGACAAATATTTGATACGATTACGAATACAAGGGTATAAAGCTTGTCTTGGAAATACTTTGTTACTAAATTGAGAAAAAAATTGGCATGATAGAAACAAACAGACTTCGGCTTAGTAATCAGTAAACAAGTATAAATCACTGGCACATGGTTCTATTTGAGCTCCAGATACTCTGTAAACCAGTGTAGTTATTTGTAAATATAATATATAGTACTATATATTCGAAATATTTTGTATTTTATGCCTTTTTTAAAGATTTTACTTAGCCACAGTCTCCAAAGAAAGAGCTTTAAGAAAATGGAAACTGGTCGTTTTCTTTTCAGTCTTACGTAGAAGAATTGAGGACAGAATTTCATGTTTTCTGACAAATAACTATACCGAGTGTCCTTGAAATAAAAAGACAACGTATGAATAATGGAAAGGTAATTATATAGAATATATATCCAAAATTCCCTCTTATAAGCGAGAAAAACAAGGACAAAGATATTTATCACGCATATTATTTGTTTGTCATGCCACCGTTCCATGGACTATATTATGAAAGACGATATCTTAAAGTTGACCGACAATAACAAAAAGAATAGTCTTCTTATTGTACATCTCGCGTTAAGTTTCGTTAAGTTGTCGATCGTTACGTACGTTCGATACAATTTACATTTACGTCTTCGATTAAAGATAGATCGTTACCAAATAAGATGTCGAATGTGTGCCGTAGAGCACACATCTTACATGTTCTTTAATACATTATATTTAAAAATTCACAATAAATTTTTAACAGCTGATTTTCGTACCAGGTTATCGAACCCTTACCATAATAAAATTTATACACAATGTTACATTCTATCGTTTTTATAAACATAAATATTGCAGTGTGTGTTTACTCTTTTATATCCTTATTAATATTTTATATTTCCTACTTCTCGTAACGAAAAAATAATTCGCGTAATACACAATATTTTAATTTTTAATAATTCACTAGAATGTAGAAACAGCTGATTTTGATTGACGTTATTGATCTTAGGATACAACGTTATTGTTTTTATAACATCGACAGCGTTACATATTGCAGTGGAATGTGCTTTTGATTGCTTATTAATATTTTTGTTCACACTACAACTTATGCTTCCGGCTGTTCAGTCTCGTAGATTTCCTAGAGCTCACTTCTCTCGGGTCGATCCTTGCGGATATGGGCTAGGTTATATTTAAAGTAAAACGACAAGCATTAATAAAAATCAGATCTAGTTTGTTTACAAGTTTAATAAAAATAAAAAAAAGAAAAAAATCCCTTTACTGAATGTACAGGGAGCTAAAGCAGATTAAGCAGTAGCTTAGGAGGAAAGACTCTTTATGATAATGACACGCACAAAGAGAAAAACCCCCTATGACTCTCGAGCAAAACATATAATTAATAAATACTTTAGAAATTTGTCAAGTTTGACCTCTACTGTAACCCCTAAAAATCAAATGTCAACAACTACAAAGTTATCAAATACGCGTGACAGCCTTACAATCATGCGCAATAAAACATGACAAAATCAAACCCATAAACAAAAAAAACCAACCTGAATTTAAAACGCTCTAGAATATTTTATATTGAAGAAAAAACTCCTATACAAAAAAAACATGACAATTTTCTCTAATATTCATATACTAATTTAAATGTCAAAAATTAGCGCAAATTATACTCTAAAATTACAAACATAGGCAAATTATCATATAAGCAATTATATAAATAAAGTGTTTTTACTTACATCGATCTAAGCACAATCAACACAAAAAACTACGTGAGAGATACCATAATTTAATTAAAATATCAAATGCGAGATCTCAAACTCTCGTAAAAATCGCAATAACTTTAAATGCACAAAAATAACTGCACCAACCAATAAAAACCCGACTTTACTCAAAAACAGAGAATAAAAATGAATTTCTTATACTCTATGACCACTTGGTTTGCTAGATCTGGTATCTCTAAATAAATTACCGCGAAAATCTCCTACATCGAATTCAATAGTACACCATTTAGCCGCACCCACCAATCTAATATAATACATACAGGGCCAGTCAAAAATATAATTACAAACATAATAAATATAAATAAAATTCAAGAATACATTTAAATCCCAAATTAGTCAAATATAGTTCAAAACTTAATTCTACCAATTTTTTCTCTCTCTGGTTAGAAAAATTCACGACACAATCCCCAAATTTATCCGAGAACAAAGTCAGAACATTCCTAATCTTTTTTCATGGATAAATTTTCGCACTACCACTTGAGACAGTATCGCACTCTGTCTTGGTTCCCCGCACTAACAAGTTGCATTGTTGCTGAACAGGATCATCCTCGTTCTGATGCTGTAGTGTGACCAACGGATGCAGTGCACTGATATGATAGCGTCCTTTTTTCTTACGTCCATCCATAGAGTACAACTCATACGTCACATTATTAAAACGTCTCGAAATACGATAAGGACCTGTATAAGGCAGATCAAGCTTTTGACATTTACCTTGATCTCTTCTGCCTAAACGATAGCTCTTTACTATAACCACATCTCCAACCTCAAATATTGTTCTCGTGGTAATCTGTTCATTTTGTTTATCTATGTACTTTTGTGCACTTACTACTATTCTTTGAGCAACTTGGTTTTTTAATTGTACCAGGTTATCAACCCCTTCAGTTTGTGTATTCCAGGGTCTGGCAGGTTTTGTCCCATACATCACAGTCGCAGGACATTCCAGTGTCACAGTATTGGGTGTGTTGTTGATGTTGTCTTCAACATCCTGGACATGAGCAACCCATCCTGCATGGTTTTCATAGGTTTTGATCCTTAGAAACTTTATTATTTCCTGGATATATCGCTCACATGGATTCCCGCATGGATGACGTATGGAAGAGAAAGAAATTTCAACATTACGATCATTTAAAGCAGTCTTAAATCTATCATTATTAAAATACGAAGCATTATCAGCTAATATTCTACGCATTTTCCCTTGATGCATAATCCATGAATCAATACACTGTATAGAGGTATCTGTGTTATGTTGCGAAGTGGGAAATAATTTAACGAATTTTGAAAACACGTCTACCATTACTAAAATATTTTTATATTCTAATTCTCCTGGAATAAGATTCCCTAAATAATCTATAGCTACCAATTCTAATTTTTCATGCGTAATTATACTCTTTACCTCATACTGGCAGGTTCGATTTTTATGTTTACCCAATCGGCATGTAATGCAGTTTCTCACTACATCTTTAGCAATTATCCTATCTTTCTTAGCATGAAAAGCCTCCCTAAATACCAGCCATACTTTATATCCCCCAATGTGTCCCAAACTTTCATGAATTTGCAACATCGTTTGCCTTACATACACATCATTTACAGCAACATAACTCATTTCCCTAATCACTTTCATAATCAACCCCTCTTTAATAATAAAATTTTTATAATTATCTTTAGTACTTAATTGTTCCCTTATTAAATCAAATCTTTCATCTTGCTGGACCTGAAGGATCATCTCATACTCATAATTCCCCGTAGCATAGTGTCTATTATATTCATTCAATTCTACGTAATGAAATTTATTTTTACTGTTGTACATTCGTGACAACGCATCGGCAGAAACATTTAGAACGCCTTTAATATGCTTTATTTCAAATGTATACTCTGACAACAATAGTGACCACCGATACACTCTATTATTTTTAAAACGTGTACTCAATAGTGATGTCAACGCAGCATAATCTGTCTCTACAACAAAGCTTTTCCCCAATAAATAATATCTTAGCTTTTGAATCGCGTGTACCACAGCCAACATTTCTTTTTCACTAATGGTATATTTAACCTCATAGCTTTTCAAGATACGAGAGATAAAACATATAGGTTGTTCAATCCCTTCGTCATTTATTTGAATTAAAACTCCGCTTATAGCGACATCACTAGCATCCACTCTCAAAATAAACTGTTTATTAAAATCTGGTAATATTAATACTAATTGATTATAAAACTCTTTCTTTAACTCCTCAAACGCATTCATCCTTAATTCTGTCCATTTAAATTTCTCATTCTTTTTAAGCATTTCATAAAGAGGAACACTAATACGTGCCAGGTATGGTACAAAACGTTTATAATAGTTAACCATGTCCAAAAACCCTCTAAGCATTCTTATATTTTTAGGTAGAGGATACTTCTTTATGAGTTCCAATCTACTCTCATCTACACTTATATATTTAGTACTAATATTGTATCCCAAACATTTAATTTCTTTCTTATAAAATTCACATTTATTCAAATTTACCTTTAACCCATCTCTTGCTAACACCTCCATGACTTTCTTCAAATGTTGTGAGTGTTCCTGCTCATCCCTGCTGTATATTAGAATATCATCCACATAATGAACGACAAACTCTTCATATGGTTCAAGAATTTGTTGCATTGCTCTAATTAACGCTGCTGCCGAACTGCTCAACCCATATGGTACAGTCCTGAATTGATATACTCGTCCATCTACCATAAATCCGCAATATTTTCTGGACTCCTTTTCTAACGGAACCAACCAAAAAGCACTTTTTAAGTCCAATTTACTGTATATTCTTGCATTGTAACATTTCGCCAATAATGGTTCTATCGTAATAGGCGTCTCGAACTGAGGCTTTGTTCTTTCATTCAGTCGACGTGCATCCAGACATAATCGAATGTCTCCTGTTTTCTATTTTACAACCACTAATGGATTAACATAACGCGTTTTACCTTTTTCAATTACACCATCTCTCAGCATTCTTTTTATTTCTTCATCTACTTGTGATTGCATATTTCTAGGAATGGGATAATTCTTTACTTTAAATGGTCTCGTCTCATCTACCTCTAACGAATGTTGGTAATTTCTGGCAATACTGGGAAATTTATTAACTAATTCTATATTCTTTTTTATTAAACTTTTTACTTCTTCTACCTTATCCTCCTTACAATCCAATTTCATCAAATCAACATCTCCAGGGAACTACACTTCCCCATCTTCTTCCTTACCCATATCTTCCATCATCATTACTTCCTTTTCTTCCTTAAAATCCTCTTCTTCTATATTATTAATAACTTTTTCACCATCCTCTTCACACTCCTTAATCCATTCCACTTTCGTATTATTAATTACTATATCTCTTTTTTGTATATCTATAATCGCATTAATTTTATCTAATAAATCTATTCCCAGTATTCCATCCCTTCCTAAACCTTTTAATACTATAAATTCTCCCATAAACTTATTATCATCTATCGTAAATTCGACAATAAAAACTTTATTCACTACAGTTAAAATTTTCTTTGTAGCAGTCACTATTGTAATTTTACTCGTGGGCATATATTTCCCCACATTATTTTTAATCAAACATTCAATCACATTCTCATCTAAAAATGACGTTTCGCTTCCTGAATCAATTAAACAACTTTTAATACTATAAATTCTCCCATAAACTTATTATCATCTATCGTAAATTCGACAATAAAAACTTTATTCACTACAGTTAAAATTTTCTTTGTAGCAGTCACTATTGTAATTTTACTCGTGGGCATATATTTCCCCACATTATTTTTAATCAAACATTCAATCACATTCTCATCTAAAAATGACGTTTCGCTTCCTGAATCAATTAAACAACTTAATTCTCTATCATTTATTTTAATTTTTATATGAGGTAAAACCGTGTTTATTGCGTATTTCGACTGTTCATACAATGCATTACATTCATTCCTTTTGGTTGGTCTAACTAAAAATCCTTACTACTTGCTACTTCTAATTTACCCTGTTTATCTTGTGTTTCTAAATTAAAATTACATCTAGTATCTTTAGGACGTGTCCCTGTATAATTTTTAACCTCTGGTGACGTTTCCCTTCTTATATCCTTATTATTATAGTCTACCCTACCTGGTGAAGCCATTCTATTATTTCTATTACCATAATTATTTGCTCGTTGAGGACTTGAATAACTACTATTATTGTTATTATTTTCTATTCTAGAATATGGAGTTCTATTAACATTTCTATCTATATAATTATTCTGATATCTTTTGCCATATTCCATGTCATCTAATCTTTTCAATAGTTCAATGAACTGTTGCATATCACTAATATTTTGAATGGCTACTGCCTGACCAATTTATGCATCGAAATGTGTACTTAATTGACATATTAGATCTCTATCGTTAATTTTAGGTTGCAGATACTTTAAAACGGAGTGTCTCCTCATAACATAAGACGCTCGTGACTCGTTACTATTACTACTATATCTACCAACTAATAAATCATTTCTTACCCTCGTTTGTCTTGTTGTTCCCCAGAATTGGCTGGTAAATCTGACCTCGAACTCCTCCATGGTCTTCACCTCATCCGAGATCATATCCCACCAGGTCATCGCATCGTCCTTGAGACAGTTCCCTATCTTTTGGAGTTTCTTTTGGTCCCCCGGCACATCTTCTAGACTTTCTTTTATTTTTTTAAGAAAACCCATAGGATTGGTGTTTGGCATGCCATAAAATTTCGGCAATACTTCATTTTGCACTGGTACAGGGATGAACACAGGCACACTCGCTTCACTCTTCTCTTTTCTCACTTGTTCAATTTGTTTCTGCATATACATCATTTTCTGTTCCTGCCATTCTCCTTTCTCCTTTTCTTCTAAGAATTGATCTACGCTAACAGTGTTTTGTGGTATGCTTCGATCATTTATTAACGGAAATGAATCATCTATTATAATTTCTTTATCTGTTTGTTTAGTGCTATTTATTGGTACTATTTGATCCATTATCTCTTCCAATTTTCTCTCTAACCTTCTCTCCCCATCCTCTTGTCGTTGTTCCATAACCATTTGTTGTTGTTCTATCCTATTCATCCTCATTTCCATCTCCTTATGGTTTTGTTCCATTTTTCTATCCAGATCATTGTAGTTTTGTTGTATCATTGTCATCATTTTTTTCAACATGTCCATTACCTTTTGACTGCTACCACCATCCTGCCCTGCTTCATGTATGGGATTTAACTTAAGATTACTTATACCTGCACTCGCACCTTCTAACGACTCTTGACTGCCAATTAGTGGTGGCTGTCTCCATTCATTTACATTTGAAATACCATCCATTTTGCTTGTAATTGCTTTCTATTTCTTCAATATAACTCTTTTAACTTTGTTATATTCGCGTCACACGTTGGGCTCGCCAAAATTATGCAGTGGAATGTGCTTTTGATTGCTTATTAATCTTTTTGTTCACACTACAACTTATGCTTCCGGCTGTTCAGTCTCGTAGATTTCCTATAGCTCACTTCTCTCGGGTCGATCCTTGCGGATATGGGCCAGGTTATATTTAAAGTAAAACGACAAGCATTAATAAAAATCAGATCTAGTTTGTTTACAAGTTTAATAAAAATAAAAAAAAATAAAAAAATCCCTTTACTGAATGTACAGGGAGCTAAAGCAGATTAAACAGTAGCTTAGGAGGAAAGACTCTTTATGATAATGACACGCACAAAGAGAAAAACCCCCTGTGACTCTCGAGCAAAACATATAATTAATAAATACTTTAGAAATTTGTCAAGTTTGACCTCTACTGTAACCCCTAAAAATCAAATGTCAACAACTACAAAGTTATCAAATACGCGTGACAGCCTTACAATCATGCGCAATAAAACATGACAAAATCAAACCCATAAACAAAAAAAAACAACCTGAATTTAAAACGCTTTAGAATATTTTATCTTGAGGAAAAAACTCCTATACAAAAAAAACATGACAATTTTCTCTAATATTCATATAATAATTTAAATGTCAAAAATTAGCGCAAATTATACTCTAAAATTACAAACATAGGCAAATTATCATATAAGCAATTATATAAATAAAGTGTTTTTACTTACATCGATCTAAGCACAATCAACACAAAAAACTACGTGAGAGATACCATAATTTAATTAAAATATCAAATGCGAGATCTCAAACTCTCGTAAAAATCGCAATAACTTTAAATGCACAAAAATAACTGCACCAACCAATAAAAACCCGACTTTACTCAAAAACAGAGAATAAAAATGAATTTCTTATACTCTATGACCACTTGGTTTGCTAGATCTGGTATCTCTAAATAAATTACCGCGAAAATCTCCTACATCGAATTCAATAGTACACCATTTAGCCGCACCCACCAATCTAATATAATACATACAGGGCCAGTCAAAAATATAATTACAAACATAATAAATATAAATAAAATTCAAGAATACATTTAAATCCCAAATTAGTCAAATATAGTTCAAAACTTAATTCTACCAATTTTTTCTCTCTCTGGTTAGAAAAATTCACGACAATATGTAAACATATACTGTAGCGAATGTTTGCGTGAGGTATATATTATTTATACATATCCTGAATATTTTGAATTCATAGGCGTCACGTAATAGAATTTTCAGAGGGTTTTTAATTTTGGGGTCCGCGCGTCATCTTTTATTAATACTCTTAAAATCATATTTAAAGGATCGGTTCCTTCTAGTAGAGCAAAATGAAGCTTACAGTTCTTTGTATAAAATCCAATCCGGTGTTCCATAAGGTACTACTTTATGGAACTCCGGATTGGATTCTCAAACGATTCTCCGACCAACTCTTTTCCTTTTATATAGAGTATACTTCTTGCGACGACAAGTCCAGAGATTTCATCTATGCACGGCCTGTGTTATTATGGCCTCTCATCCCGTTTACAACCAAGCCTCTCTGCTACTCTGAAAACACTTATTTCAAATATAAAAGAGGTGTCAATTTATGGCGAATAAAAATAAATTGCTCAAAATTCACCCACACTACATTTACTTTAAGCAGTCCTATCTGCAAATAATGCCGCCCTATCCGTAACATTTTCATAACAAAAAAAAACATTCACGAAATTAACAGCGTATTAGGCATGAGGCACCCTTTAATTCGGTTCGTGACAATTATTCACTTGTGTCTTCCTGCTGAAGGCGGTCACTTCGAGCATTTTATTTGACTTTTCCACCTATTTACAAATGGTTTTTTTTTCAGTAACAAAAAACAGTTGTTACATTAAGCATAAAGAAAGAGTTTACAGCTGATATTTGTACGTAATGGTATTGAGGTTATTGAAACCTAAGTATACAAACTGCTCCATTGTCGAAGCTTTATAACATCGACCGCCGTCTAAACAATGCGATCCTTTAGAGTTTTTATAAACATAAACATTTCAACGTTATGCTTGCGTGTAAATTACTTCGAGGTTTCTTTTATAGACATTGTAATCCATCAGCGGCACATTATTTTATTTTCAGGGGATTTTTAATTTCGAGGTTCGCATCGAAATTGAATTTTGGATTTATATTTTATATAAATGCATTTTTCTATTTTTCGTAAGCTATCTTTTAATTTCAAGGACACCCGGTATAATAGAGCAACGGAGAAAAGAGTGAAATGAATATGTGAAAATATGAAACTGAGTGTTTATTTTCTTCATTTGTTTCTTGGTTCATTAATAACTGGAGCTTACGCTGTTTCTAGATTAAAATGACAATTGTAACAGTTCTCACTATATATAAATACGCTATATCTAAATTATTTCTTCTTATTTCATTATTATTTTATTTTACTACTATTTTATTACCGGTCCGGCAGTTTATTTGTATTCCGCATTAGTATTTTGACATATTTATTTAACCGAAACATATGTATATACAAAATTAAAACCATCCAATGTAATTTCTTGTTGACTGTTGTTTGGCGTTCTCACTTAATAAAAGTCAAGCACTTGTACAAGTTTATAAGTCTTTAAGACAAATATACATTTAATTCAAAATTACAGGCGCATCTCTTATCTGAGAAGGTGCGAAAGTAAATAGATTTTTATCTAAAGAGTCTTCCTAAGGTCCAGTAAATATTAGCATAGTAAGTTGTATTTTCTGCATCGTGTCGTATATATTTGTACATCTTAGATATTGCCGAGGTTTATTGGTGAAATAATGTAAGCAAACATATAAAAAATGATTTAATTGTATTACATCCACTAGAAATCCATAGAATAAAGAAATAGAATAAATGTTATTTTAACTTACATATACACAATAACATTTTAAGAATTTTGAAAAAATTATGAAAAATGTAAACGTATTATTATTAAATAAAGAAAATTTTTTTTTGATTAATGTCTGAATTCTTATATTTCTTGCAGAATGTCCGCTTATTTCTTGTTTATTAATTTCAGATTGCAAATTGTTCTTTGTCTTATTATCTTGAAGCCTCTTTCTTAGTAGTTATTTCATAATTTAGTAACTAGATTTGTTCACGAAATTCTTCATATTTTTAAAATTAATATATTGTAATGTTTCTTTAAATTTTGATATTCAGGACATAATAAAAACTTGTGCTTTATTTATTATTTTTATTGTTTCTATTAATAACCGTTTAATAGGTCACATTCTTGAATATTCCTTTTTGTGTTTAAAATGCATTTCAATCCACTAATAAGTGTGCTTTAACTCGCTAAGAAAATCGTACAGTGACGGTTCGGTACATGCGCACTGGACAGTGGCGGTTCTTGATGACGTACGATGTAAGTTGCTGTACGGACGAGGCTACTTCGAACAATTTCGGACAATGACGGTTGCAGCTACTTGCTTCTCTGTATATGTGAAAGATTAAACGAAGTAGTCTCATCCGTGCAGTAGCTTACAACGTACGTCATCAAAAACCGTCACTGGCACTGCAGAAAAAGCGTTCTAACTTCATTTCTGACCGTATATTGAACAATACCAAAAGTGTTCCAACTAAATTTTGATCGTACACAAACGAGTTACTGAACGGTCAAATAGTTCACAGAGTGAAGAATGTATAGTTTGTACTGACAAGTGCATGTACATATTTCATCCTGTGAGAATTACAGGATGGTCCAAACGCAGTGCTCATGTTTATTGTGTTTATGTTTGAATACCATGAGTGCGCCAGCACGAGTGGTATTCGCAAACACAGTAAACATGAGCACTTTAACTACTTATGGTACAATAAAAGAATAACTTAGGAACCGCAGACAAAAATAATATTCAACGTGATTTCTTTCTTATCTACGAGGGTGGATTGATATATAAGGTCTCCAACTCTATAAAAAATGAATAAGAAACGACAAAATAATAAAACCTGTCATGTGTCTATATAACTGCGGCAGTTATATAGACAAACGGCGGGAGTAGTAATGTTCATATAAATAAAATAAGTTTTTACAGTACAATAGTGACACATAATTTATATTTTAATAATAATTTTTAATATGTATGTAACCTTAATTTTTTAACGAAAATGAGATTTAATTATTTATAAAAATGTTCTGATGAAGACACAATTACCTATATGGATAAACAGTTGTCGAAATGTTAACAGACTCATTTATTGGTTTAACAAAAAAGCCGAAATTTCAAGAATTTATTAACGTCGATATATTAATTAAACGGCTAAGAAATAGATCATCTCTCTATATTATTACATTAGTTTAGTGACGCCCATCGTTTAAACGGAAAAAGCGCGCGAGTCTATCAATATGTAATACGCGCAGCACACATAACCAACTGTTAGAGGTACCTTCATATACACTTGTAAATTCTTAAAATAATTTTATAAACCCAGTTAAATGATTTTTATATTCAAAATTCAATTTAAATAATAATTTATTTCAAGGTAAAATCAAGATAATTTGCTTAAAATAAGGCTTTGAAATAAACAAAGGACAACTAGCGTCTATTTTCGAAAATTGATACCGTCCACATCGGAATTTTACGTGCTCGCTTTCTTTTCATCAAAATTAAGATAAAAACAGTATTATCGATATAATTGTTATTCATAAAAGTGACTAATTTTTATAATCATCTTTTACACATATTTTAAACTATAAAAAATATTTATCTACGAGATATCTAGCAAAGCATAATTAGGGTACGCTGGAATATTCACGAAGAAATCAATTTAAAACGTACCTGGAAACTTATCCAAAGCGCCATAAATAATAAATACAGTTCCAAACCTGGAAGAACCTTATCCCATTACACCAAGTTAAAAATATCCTAACTTTTATCCTACTTGGTTGTACATCGAGTATAAGACTGACGCCACCACCATACTGTCCTGAAGTAACACCTAAAACCACAGGTCTTTTGTAGTCTAAACATCAGTTATCCTTATTCTAAATAATTCACGTTTACAAATTACTCAAAATCTTGATTTTAACTAAAATCATTTAGAGATAGCTTAGGAAAAGAAAATATTTATTTAAAACAAGAAAAAATAACTTACCTGAATAGTTTACACAATTCAAGTCGATTTATATTAGATTTCTTTGTAATTGATTGATTTTCATAACCTTACAATCGTTAGTATAAACCATTATTTAAGCATAGATATATATTTCATCAATCTACAGATAGAACCGAAATAGTTACCTATATGTATACAAATTTCTTTAATTAAATAAATAATTGCGACTATAAAATATAAAAATGGTGTTTTTTTATTCATGCTCATTGAAATTAATATTTTTTAATAATTTCTTATGTCATTTTTACTGCTATATTTAAGTGTATTTACCGACTGCAAGCCTGAAATCAGTATATTTAGCTAATTCATATTAATTCTCATGCTCTCTGCGACATCTGGGAACTACATTAAAAATTGCTACAATATCAGCTGATTGAAAAGAGATAAATTTAAATATAAAATTTATAAGGCGCCCAATACATTTTTATTATACTTAATAACACTAATTATCTCATATTTTCATATCCTCAGCAGCATCATATCATTTACATATATATATATATATATATATATATATATATATATATATATATATATAATTATATTGAATTTAATTAAAGTGAGAAATGAGAATTATTCAAATCTCATCCCACATGCAATTGTCGCTAAATTTGTGCAGTTGATTCTACAATCTGACAAGATTACTCCTGCCGAAGAATTTAGACGCAAACACGTTGCGACGTTAGTCATCCACCCGTGCGAATAATGAAAATTGTATGAAAAAAACCACATCCGTCCAGAAACGTGCAGATATCGATATTTCGCTGTCGTTACAGCTCATCAGTACACGATATTCAGACAAGACATGATTTTTATTTGTATACTTTCGTGTATATATACGAATTATATTGAATTAATAAAGTATACAAATAAAAATCATGTCTTGTCTGAATATCGTGTACTGATGAGCTGTAACGACAGCGAAATATCGATATCTGCACGTTTCTGGACGGATGTGTTTTTTTTCATACAATTTTCATTATCCGCACGGGTGGATGACTAACGTCGCAACGTGTTTGCGTCTACATTCTTCGGCAGGAGTAATCTTGTCAGATTGTAGAATCAACTGCACAAATTTAGCGACAATTGCATGTGAGATGAGATTTGAATAATTCTCATTTCTCACTCCAATTAAATTCAATATAATTCGTATATATACACGAAAGTATACAAATAAAAATCATGTCTTGTCTGAATATCGTGTACTGATGAGCTGTAACGACAGCGAAATATCGATATCTGCACGTTTCTGGACGGATGTGGTTTTTTTCATATATATATATATATATATATATATATATATATATATACATTGTCTGTTCAAAAAAAAAACGTCAGAGTTGGCCTTGAAATTTTTAGGTATGTCGTAACATAACATCACTCTTCTGAATTGTCAACCGCTAATGTTACTAGTGTCATAGATAACATGGAATTTTATTTATTCATGACAGGAAGGTTATAACCTAGCAATTAACCTTACAATTTTCTAACCTTGCAATTTTCTAAAGCTGTCTGTCGTTTAGATGTAATTTTCATTTAAGAAATTCATATTGGTAAAGTTACGACATGCTTTTTGATGTTATTTAGAAATTATGACTCACTAGAGGTAGTTTTTTTAACGCACGATATATATATATATATACAGGGTGTTAGGGAATGCTTTAGTCAAAATTTACAGATCGATTTATTTATAAAATACAAATAAAAAAGTTATATGCCATTCTTGTGAAATATATAGCGTTTTGCAGAAAAAGCATAGTTAAATTTGTTACTAATAAAGACAAGACACAAACAATAAAACTACTATTAGACAACACGTTTTTTTTTAAATATCTGTGACATTTTAAGCACTGACAATATGACGTTGAGTTAAGTTAACCAAAATAAAAACAACGAAAAAATCATAAAATTAAATGAAATGTTGAAAATGCCCATCATTTGCTTCAAGTCAAGCTTCAGCACGCCTGGCTGACTTACTCGAGCTAGTTAATTTTCCTTATTTCTTATAAATTCTGTAGCCGCCATAATGCAATTTTCAAGATTTTCCACATTTTCTACAGGAGTCTTGTAGACCAGTGATTTCATGTAGCTCCAAGATAGTAATCACAGCTGTTAAGATCAGGTAATCGAGGTGGCCAGGCATGTGGTCCACCTCGTCCAATCCATCGCTCACCGTAAATTTCATTTAAAAAGTTTTTGACCCGCAGAGTAAAATGTGCAGGGATCTCATCATGCATGAACCATATTATTCTACGTAATTCCAAAGGTAATTCTTGTAGTAATTCCGGTAATACTTCTCGTAAAAAATGTAAATACCTATCTCCATTTAAACGATTTGGTAAAACATATGGACCTATAAGTCGGGTGCCAATTATTCCAACCTACATATTGATAGAAAATCGACGTTGAAAATTTTGTTCAATTATTGCATGAGGATTGATATCGGCCCAGACATGCCTGTTGTGTAAATTAAGAATTCCACCTCTAGTAAAACAATATTAGTCAGTTATTAAAATTTTTTCCGAAAACAGAGGATTTTCTGCAATTTTTGTTAACAGCCAATTGGAAAATCGACGTCTAACGACAAAATCGTCCCTGTTTAAACTCTTTCGAAATGATAAGGATATCAAAGAGATTCTTTAAGAGTCCTCCACACTGTCCAGTGATTAACTCCAACGTAGCGAGGTACCTCTTTAGAAGGATCTACTTCAACAATTTGAAGAATATTCTCCTCAACAGCCGCCATTCTTTCATCACGTCCTTTCCCGCTTCTTGTTTTTTTTGGTACTATCTAAACTGTTTCCCGAAGCCTTTGGTACACCTCTATGAAATTATTTTTGTTAGGTATTCTACGATGAGGATACCGTGCGTATCTTCTAACTGCGTCCCTGGCATTTCCACCACATTCACCATACACAAAGCGCATGTCAGCGTACTCTTGAATGGAATATTATTCAGCAGAATTGCTGTTAATTTAACATAATGTTTTACTTTTTTAAAATTGCTAAGTTACATCTTAAATATTTTAATCAACACGTCACTTGATAGAAAAACAGGAGATTATATCAATAGTTGCCTAAATTTTTGGGGTCTTATACATAGTGTTTCGCGAAAACCATACGGCTAGGAGAAAAGCGATAATAAGCTTTTTTCCCAGAACTTTTTATGAAGAATCTATCCTTTAATATTGGCTAAAGCATTCCCTAACGTGGTGTATATACCGGGTTTTTCTTTTGTCATTACACATAGGTATAATGAATTGACTGACTTATTTTCATTTCCAATTACACATAAGCATAAATGTATGGTGGTGTAGGCAACCAGTTATACACCAAAATCTTCTACAAACAATAGATTAATTCTTAAATAGATTGCCATGGAGAGACAATAAAATTTTTTTAATGTCACAGATTTCTCAATTTTTATTCATAACAAAAATCTTAAATTAAATATATTTTGTTGAAAAATAAATAATTTATTTAAGTCATGGACACGTATAGCAAAGACGAAAATGTTTCAATGGTAATGTGGTATCAGAAGAATAACAGTTTAAGGACGGTCAGAGACATGTTTTCCGTTAATTATCCTAACAGGCCTATACCTTGCGCAAAGACAATTTTAAATATTTACAATAGGTTCAAAGAAGATGGTTGGCTTTTAAATTCACAAAAAAAAATAATAAAATCAAGAATGTGTTAACAGAAGACATTAAACTGAATATCCTGTGTTATGTTAGCTACCTAAACCCTAGAATACCCCTTCAATTCGACACGAATAAAAAATTTCGTAGGATCGCTTTTAGATGTAGCCAGACATTTTGGACTATCGTACAGTTCGGTGTACAGTACCCTGAAAGAATTTAAATATAAGTCATACAAGGTATCAAACCATCAGGAGCTTTTCGAGGAAGATAAAGTAAAACGAACTGATTTTCGTGAAAAATGTTTAATATGTTAAATGAAAACGAAGCAATTTTAAATAAAATAATTTTTACTGATGAAGCTACATTTACAATAAATGGTGAAGTTAACTCTCAGAATTTCCGGTTTGTATCCTACATTTATCCATTGAAAAATACTAAATTTCCTTTCCATTAATCCATTAGGTATTGGTCTCGTACAAATCCTCATGCGCAAAACCTAACCCGAACGCAGTAGCCTCAAAAAGTCAATGTCTGGATTGGAATAATAAACGATAGACTTATTGGCCCATTTTTTTATTGACGGTAACCTCACTGAAGAAAAATATTTGAATCTCCTACGAAACCACATCATTCCAACAATAAGTAACACATTTCAAAGACGGTGGATTGGCAGGTTTGGCCCCATACCATGGCATCCAAGATCAGCTGATTTATCTTCAAATGATTTCTTTCTTTGGGGTTACCTAAAAAGTAAAATTTATAATAACGTGCAAATTCATAACTTGGATGAATTGAAAGAACGTATACTTACTGCATGTGATGGAATAAATCCAGAATTTATTCGGATTTATTCCATTTATTCTTATTTTGCTTTCAAAATCGCCTTGATTATTGTCTTGAAAGACAAGGAGGACATTTCGAAAACTTGCTATAAACGCTTTTGTTTTGTTGTTTTGTTTATATTAATTAATCGTTAGAATAAATTAATTTTTTCATTCAAACTAAGATTTCCTTTTTTTTTCTAAAAACATAACCTAATTCTTTATGGCTTTATTTTCTTTGGTATTACCCACTGTTGCCAGTATAAGTATTATTGACAAACTAGATTCTAGAATATTTTCGCTATAAATTTTAAGTTTTGAAATAGATTTAAAGAGTTTCATGTAGTACATTCTGTATGGCAATCTAAATAATTTCCCTTTGAATGCTTAAACGTTCATATTTGTAATAGTTAGAAAGCATAGTATGATGAAACTCATTGAGTTATATCTTTAGCTAATAGGAAAAGGTTGTGTGTAATGTTAATAAAATAAATACGTAGTTTACTTATTAATTGATATGATAAATACTCTGAGAATTATTATAGAAGAATCCCTGGAATATCAATCACCATTATATTTAATATTTGAAGATTATGAAAAAGCGTTTGACTCATTGGACAGAGACTGTATATGGGTAGCGCTTAAAAATATTGGAATGCCTGAGAAAATGATCACCCATCCGAATTACAAATGTGGAATTATGGGATCGTGCAGGACAAGAAAGGGTCGAAGTACACATTAAAAGGAGAAAGTTTGAATGGCTTGATCATACTTTAAGAAAACAGAGAACAGAAATCTGTAGGAGAGCATTGGAATGGCAGCCCCAAGGAAGGAGGAAAGTAGTACGCCCGAAGGTAACATGGAGAAGAACATTGCAAGAAGAGACTAATATGTCAGTGGCAAGATTGGGATCTATAGCTGGAAATAGACAAGAATGAAGACAAACGATTTCTGCCCTATGTCCCAAAAGGGACTCTGGGTTTTACTACTACTACCACTTACTTATTAAAATTTTTATTTAAGAACAATATCATATTAACATTTTTGGGTTTTAGTCTTGCACACCTTTGTTCTATTATTAAATGAGCTGTACTATATACTCTCACTTTCTGTTGAACTCGCTGGAATACTGAAGTATTTCCTAGCACATTGTTTTAAGGGTTTCAGCTCCATTCCTGTTACCCAAAAGAAAATCCAAATAAAAAATGTTTTCTTAAAACTTACTTTCCAAAATAAAAGAGGATATATGTCCTGATTTGAATTTGGCGTTTCGAGGTATTGCCTTATAGTTATTATTACATCGACTGTAATTGATTTTTCTTTCTCTTATTCTTTCTTGCAAAAATCCAAATAATGAAAGTGACTTTTGATGTTGATTGATGTCTGTTTCGGTTACAGGCATTTGTTCTTTATTTTCAGGATCTATTTTTTTCATAATATTAAACATTTCTTGTTCTAGAAAAGAAATAGCCCCAGTAGCATTTTCAGTACTACGAAAACCTTCGCTTTTAAATCGAGGGTCTCAAATAGTTGCTCTAGTAACTGATCTTCCTTCGTATGAAAATAGCCTTGCTTTAACAGATTCCAAAAGTCTGTTGCATAGTGTCTTCCCTTCCTCAATCTCTAATTCCAGTAGTGATGCTGTCAGATAATTGTACAGTCCAAAAGTTATAGGGATTACTAAAGAAATAGTAACATATTTATTACCTACAAGAATTTCCCACTACTGTCTTTTATGATAAATTTCTCCATTTTATGAAATCACTTATTCGTAAGATACCAGGAAAAGTTATTTCTTTTTATCGTGTTACTGAAATGCCCCCAATACGTGGGTTACGTTCGGTAATTCATTAGAAGTAATGTGAGGACGTTCTACAATTTCATTATGTGGTCAAATCTATTTGTACTTTTTTGTTATATTTTCTACCTTTTTTTGGTACACTAATTTTACTATCTTAGATATATTTCAACCTTAAGGAAATACTATCTATCTTCTTTGAATTTGTTAAAAATATTTAAAATTGTCTTCGCACAAGTTATACGCCTGTTGGGATAATTAACTGTTTTAAATTATGTATTTTTCAATAAAATGTAATTAATTTAAGATTTAAGTATGAACGAAAAACATAAATTTTGGACAGTTTGAAAATGTTACTGGTGTATAATTGGTTCCTACTACATGCCACCATACATTTAGGCCTATGTGTAATTGGAAATGAAAATAAGTCAGTCAATGCATTATACTTATATGTAATGAGTAGAGCAGACAAATTTCCGTGCGCGCCATGTGCGCCGATGTGAGGATGATTGTATTGTATCAGAACTAATAAAAAGCATTCAGTATGTGTTTGGTACTTGCTTAGACTGCATGTAAGTGTAAGCATACGTAATAAAATGTCGTCGACACATAAATCGAGAAAACGACCGTTGTCAGACGAAGTGAATAAGTTTATTATGGATTTCCCGGACTTAATATACGATGGCTCAAAAATTAAATGTTTAGTGTGCAATACATATCAAATGCGTTGGTCGAAAACACATTGTAAAGAACACGTAAGCAGTTCGAAGCACAATAATAACAAAATTAATCGACAACAGTTTATACATGAACTATGTGTAACTATGATTGTGTGTACACTGCCGTTTACCTTGTTAAGTAATGATTCATTTATTTTATTTTGGAATAAATACGCGAATCAAACATTACCGAGCACGACAACGTTACGAAGGAATTTACCATCGGTGTGTAAACAGGTTGAAAATAAAATCAAAGCCGAACTGAAAAATAAAAAACTGTGGTTATGTGTGGACGAAACAACTGACAGCAAAAAACAATCTGTAGTTAATGTGATGGCGCGTAATATGGAACCACATCAACCAACGTCTTCAATTTTATTAGTATCCAGACGAATAGAACAATGTAATGCCGAAAAAATTTCAGAGGTGCTATTAGATACTTTGGAAAAATTTAAACTTTCGAAAGACCAAGTATTAATGTTTATGACCGATGGTGCCGCAACCATGTGTTCTGTAGGCCGGTCTCTTAGAAAATATTGTCCTAACTTGTTACATATTACTTGTAAACTCCATGCTCTACACCTTGTGGCAGAACAGGTTCGTAGATGTTATCCAGAGGTAGATGCTTTAATATCGAGTACAAAGGCAGTATTCCTGAAATCTCCAAAACGTATTCGGAAATTTCACGAATTGTGTCCCTATACCCCCGAGCCACCACAGCCGATTCTGACACGTTGGGGTACATGGTCACGGGCGGGGTTTTACTATCATGAACATTTTGAAAAAATTAAGGACGTGGTTTTATCATTCGATCCGAAAGAAAGTGCAGCTATCAATACAAGCCAGAAAAAATTTCAAGATGCCCAGATTAAAATGGATTTACAAAGTATTCGTGAGAATTACTTGAGACTAGAAGAAGCAATAACAAAATTAGGAAATTCGTCGCTATCGTTAGAGGAATCACTGCAAATCGTTAAAGATGTTTACGCACAACTGTGTGCTGTAGAAGACGCAAAAAAGTGAAAGTGTTCTAATTAAATTTGAAAGTGTTTTAGACAGAAATGCAGATTTTGACACCTTAACACGTATTTGTGAGGGCACGTCTACAGATGCGTTAAGTTGCTTAAAAAAGTATTTTGATTATGCGAATATAACATCACTAGATGTAGAACGCTCGTTTTCCGAATATAAACATATTTTTTCCTCAAGGCGGACATGTTTTTCAGAAATAACCTTAGAAACGCACCTGATGTTGAAAATATACAATCGAGTTTCTCCAGTTTGGCAATCCTTGGAAGACGCTTAAAACGGTAAGTGTTTCTTTAAATCCTCTGTCGTGCACACAATCACTGATTTCATACATTTTCCATTATTTATAGGTACATACAACACTGCTATAATATGTACTATTCTTATTTTTCGTGTGTTTATGCATATTACTTTAATAGCTGAAAACCAAATGTATATTTAATTATTTCTGATAGAATAAATGTCTCTACTTCTATACTTATATCGGTAACAAGCTCATGTTGCGTCCCTATTCTATCGCATATTCTAATATATTACGAATTGCACTCTCATATCGGCGCTCATAGCGCGCACTGAAATTTGTCCGCTCTAGTAATGAGTGTAATGACAAAAGAAAAACCCGGTATATATCAAATATTGTATAATTTTACAATAATATTCTATTGCTAGTGATATTTATGAATACCTGGGATATATTAAAGACGCTGACCTTTTTATTTAATATTTATATACATATTTGAAAGTCAATATTTATTATTTTCGAGAAGCTACATTGCATAATCTATAGTTATTACATCGTAAAAATAAAACAATGCAATTTCAAAAGAAATGTAAGTTTTCGAAAGGATGTGCTCTTTAGTTTAAGGTATATAATATACAGAAGCGTTTATTGCAGATGTACGTATTGTATGTACGTATTGCCATTTGCGTATTACCTAAACCAATTCACAACTTAAAATTTACCTTTAAGATACATAAAGCACCAAATAAAAATTGATTTAATCATGTCAACAAAAATATAAAAGGTATGTTCGGAAACGTCGTATATACAAAAAATAAATGTCTATTTGGGGTTAGTCTTAAAACTGAAGAAAAGTTGGAGATTCCGTATATAGAAGTGGTAGTTATCATTGTATCTACAAGATTAATGCAAGCTAAATTACAAAAAGAAATACAACAAATGCTTTTATGAACGCTAACGAACCAAGTAATTACTTTAATTTACAAATCAAAAGATATTTGAATGTTGTTATAAGTTGACATTACAAAATAAACTTCTTGAGCGTCTCGTTTACAAGACTTTATTCTATAGTAATGAATGTAATGGTACTAGAACCATAAATGTGGAAATAAATTATATTATAATAATATTATAGCATAGAGTCAATTGTTGTTTATTGGAAGGGAATGTTTTTAATGTCTTCTTAAGCATAATCGGTTGATTGATTTATTGGACTAACTACTGACCGAAGTTGCGAGGGGTATTAAGTCTCTTCTATATATATATCAGATAGCCAACTTAATACAAAATTTTAGTTCGGCAAGATTGAACTGGTCAACAGTATTTGAAGATGGGATAGAGGGTGCGGATAACGCAAATGCCGGAAAAAATTGAATCACGCATCTCCCTTTATTATTTTTGTATTTTTCTATAATGATGTATCTTTAATAGATATTTAGCCCGCGAAGCAAAATCTATACAAATATATATTTTGACTTCATCTGGCTAAATATCTATCAAAGATAAGTATTTTCTTATTCTACACATACATTAATAATAATGACAAAAGTAAAAGATTTTGTTTTTAAAAAACACCAAACATGTCTAAAAATTTATTTATTTAGAAGCATAAACATTATATACCATACATATTGTGTAATATAATTAATTTGCAAATATGAAAAACTATTTTATATATATATATATATATATATATATATATATATGTATATATATATATATATATATATATATATATATATATGTATATATATATATATATATATATATAACACATCTCTTAAAATTTATATTTGATATTACTGGTGTTATTAATAATATAATGGTAATTTATTATACAAAGCCATATCTTTACAAGAGACTGTTATAAGCCTTTGGTGTATTACCTACAAGTTTACATATAAAATTTTTCCCTGTTTCAGATAAAATAACTTAATTGTATAACTAAATATAAATAATTAATTGTAAGTATAGCTTGTACAATAGTTTTTTTAGAGAATTTACTTGAATGTCATGTAATTCTATTTAAAAAATTTACTTTTTCCAACATTTTATTTATTATATAATTACTAGTTTTTAAATGTTAAATTTTATTATAATACATCTATATATTCTATTCTGTTTACTTTTCAAGATAAATATTATTAATATAAACATCAGATATACCTCTGAACCTTGAGGTTTTTGCATGAATTCCAGATGTACCTGGTGTAAGTTTAGAAGTTCTTGTTTGTGCTATTACAATATCTGCCAGAGTTGATGAAGGCTCTGGGGTTTTCGTCAGAATTTAAGTTGTATCCAGTGGAAATTTGGATCGTATGACCAAAGTATCAACAACTGTACTACATGATGACTCTAGAAAAATAAATTTTAATATCTTACAAGCACAATGTTTGTTTATAGTAGGTACCTATATTTTCTTCTACATTACTTGGATACAAAGTTGGAATGGCATCCGAACATAATTTCTTGGCTTCTATGTTCATATTACTAGAAAGAGTAAAGTGACGGCAGCAAATCCTATAATTATGTAGACATCTTTATATTTCATTCCCTTACTTCTTTGCCAAAGTTTTGACATAAATCTAATGATTTGTTTATTTATGGTATATTATTGATTTAAGATCTTATTTTTCTAAATTTGTGGGAAAATAATGCATTTTCTCTACTTCTGCTTCATGACATCCGCAAATTAAGCTGAGATCTCGCGGCATTGGTGGCATCGTTGATGAAAAAAGTGTTTATTTACAGCGTATAGCAAGCGCCAATTAAGTTGGCGCGAGAGTGGGTAAGTTCGCGCAGGATTAGAAGTAGTGGGGAGATTTGTATTTGGTTTTACATCAGATTGCAAGATTCCATAGGCGGCAAAGTCAGATAATTCTAATCTCGTCGAAAAAAACATAATTAAACATTAAAAAGCATAAAACACAAAATTTTATATAAATAATAAGATTGTAATGTATAAACAGGTTTTTAAGAATATTTTTCTAAGCATCGTAACAAAATCTGTAAGCCCGTAAGTCGGGAAAGTACCAAATGCAATTCTGAAGTCGCGCGTAGCTTACGATTTCCTCTAAACTCTAAGGATGTATCGTAATGAATCGCACAATGAATCCTTTTGAATTATCTGAAATACACTTCCAGCAGTTATTTCGTTTAGACAAAAGGTCTGCTACCAATTTAATTAATACTTTGGCAGCAGTTATGGACTTGCGTGGTTATATTCCACTGCATCTGAAGATGATTATTTATAATTTTAGAAATTCGTTATATATATCTGTCTTGAATTGTAGGTTTTAACAACATTACATTTTGCAGCCACAGGATCCTTTCAAAATCCAGTAGGTTGCAATTCATGGATAGCACTAAGTCTGTGTCTAACATCAGTGTGTCGAATATTAAATGAAATTTGTTCTGTGATAGCTGAACATTTGTTTCCTAATTATGTGCAGTTTCCAACAGCAGTTAATTTGTGAATAATTATAAAACAGAAATAAATAGAGTACTATTACTACTATTATTTAATAGCTGAACGTAAAATCAACATTTCTGCCCTCTCTTAAGGCGAGGAGGTTTAGTAACAAAGCCACGGAACTTTTTATACGCATCACATATACTCTAAGGGGTCCTGTTGTCTTCATATTCCCACATTTCAGTGTAATCTTCCTATCCAATATCTTTGGTGTTAATTGACATGATGTGATTTTGGCGAGGTAACCTTGAACAAATATAAACCATATATTTTTATTCACAATAAAGGCCACATAAAGCGTTGAATATCTTCTAATTCATTCGCAATGGAAAATTACAAAATTAAAAACCCCCTGAAAATGTTCCGCATATGATTTCAAAATATTAATACTATGATAAATAATAATAACCTCTATTGAAGTTACACACATACGCTATAGCGTATGTTTACATACGTAACAGCTGTCGATGTTATAAAAGCTATAACATTGTTGTATGCTAAGGTCAATAACCTCATACAAAATCATAAAAGTGAATTATTAAAAATAAAGATGTGTGTGACATTAATTTACAAACCTATTTTAAAAGATGTTCTAAAAATAATTTGCGCCTTTCAGAACTGACATCTTTCATGTGCATTACGTGAATGTCTTTTTCGTTACGAGAAGTAAGAAATATAAAATATTAACATGGATTCAGAATGCAGCTATTGAATTTACACGCTGCAATGTTTATGTTTCTAAAAATGCTAGAAGATAACATTGTATGATAAGGGTTCGATAACCTGGTACTTGTTGTGGATTTTTAAAGGCGATGTATTAAAAGAACATGCAAGATATGTGCTCTACGGTCATTTCACATCTTATTTGATAAGAATCTATCTTTAGCCGAAAACTTAAATGTATATTAGTGATGTGTCGATCCGGATGGATAATTGAATTGGAGCGAATCCGAAATTATAAGTGTATGTCGTTCCTCTATTTCGTTCCATCGAGATTATTCAATCTATAACCAGTATAGAACGGCACGTCGTCAAGCATTTGTCGGTCTTTCCACATACTTGTTTACTAAGATATAAATTATAAATTTATATATTGTCCACGTATTTTTGCATTATGTAAATAAATCATTAATGCACGAGCTTCTCTATTTATGTTTATTTTAATTTTTGGCTCTTATCTACTCCATCAATTGTCGCTTGTTTAAATAGTAATAAAATATATGTTATGTTTGTATATTTTGGATTTTGAATTTATAGGTTTGTAGTGTCTGCACTTATTAGAATATAAAGACAAAGATATAACAAACAATTATTGGTTTTGGACTTGGTGGTTTATGTTCTTGTTTCAATAGTTCAGTTTAGATTTCAGTAAATGAAAATGAAATTTCATATTTCATATTATTATTCGTCTGTAAAAAATATCGCGATGGATAAGAAAAAGCGCAGTGAAGTTTGGAATTTTTTTACTGTCGTGAATGATCATTCAGTTAAAGGCAATTTCTACAATTCAATATTTTCACGTAAAGGAGGGGCAATCGCAAATCTAACCCGACATTTGAAAAAAGGAAGCATCCATTTTCCCTAGTAGAAGAACCTGAAAAATATACATGGGATATTCATACCGATGTAAATAAACCTTCTACATCCAAGGCCGGTGAAAGTGTTGCTTCTCCTACTGCAGAAATTGCACCTGCAACAAGAGCAAATACTGAGGTGAATACCGAACTTGTAAAGAAAGGAAATGTGTATCAATCAACTTTGATAAGTTTTGAAAAAAGGTAAACTTCAAAAAAAACGAGATGAACAACTGTGTACTATGATTGTTCTGAATACCAGCTACTTAGTTTGGTAGAAAATACTGAATTTCGAAAATTTGTTAAAATGCTTAATGCAAATTACAATCTTTCATCAAGAAAGACTATTTCTAATATAATTTTACCCAAACTGCATAAAAAAGAACATTAAATTGTGAAAAAGTGTTTGTCATTGACGGATTATGTTGTTATCACCACTGATGGATGGACTTCTATTAGTAACCAGTCTTATCAGGCGCTATCTGCGATGATTGTAAATTAACATTAGCTTCATTAGGATGCTCCTGTATCGAAGGAAGTCATACAGCTCAAAATTTGTCTGATCATATGAAGAGCCGCTTAGACACATAAGAAATGTCACCCAACGTTTGTACTGTTGTTACTGATAATGCAGCATCTATTACAGCAGCAGTTCGCATTTCAGGGTGGCAGCACCAGTCTATCATGTTTTGCCCATACTCTTAACTTTAATAGTACAGAAAGAGTTACATGAAATTCAGGACATTCAGCATAAAGTGAAACTAGTTGTCGATTTTTTAAAACGGAGCCCACGTGCAATAGCAAAACATCAAAATTTACAGAAACAAATAGATTTTCCTCAACTTAAGTTGCATCAAGATGTAAGCACAAGATGGAATTCTATTTGTGATATGTTTGATAGAATGATTAAATAAAAGATCCTTTGCAATCAGCGTTAGCTATTTCAAGCTGGAATATTACCTTGTTTTATCACGATTTCGAAGTTCATTCTATGTGAATAACTTGTATTAATGTAATTTTTTAACGCCAGTACTATAGGTTTATATTTATTGTTTAACATTGTAAGAACCACATGAAAACATATCAGTGATGTCAGTGTACAAGTAAATATAAAATAAAGTACCTACTTATTCTACATAAATATTATACGTATTCATACTCATGCGGCTCTTAAATAAATAAATAAAACAAACAGGCAATCATTCCGGTCTAACAAAGCTAGATCGAAATGAATGTATCATTTGTCGGACTTTAAAATAAGTCTTCGATTGGTATTTAACATCGAGGTTGTTATAATCGTTTCACCGAACGAATCCTCTGGACTCGTTTCATGTGCAGAATGGAACAAGAAGGAGCGAGTCCGCAAAAGGAACGATTTCGCCCATCTCTAATGTATATCGTATCGAACGTTCGTAACGATCGACAACTAGACGAAACTTAAAGCGAGACCAACTATAACAAAACTACTCTTTTTGATATTGTCGCTTTAAGATATCGTCTCCGATACTTTTTACTATATAATCGGTCGCACAGTGGCGTGATAAAAATTTTTTAAATACCTTTGTCATTTTTTGTCTCGCTTATGGCTGGGAATTTTGGGAAAATATTTTTGATTTATTCATACATTATCTCTTTATTTCAAGAACATCTTGTAATATAATATTCACGCATCCTCGCACATTACATTTTGCTGTAATGCTTTGAAGTCTGGCAATATATTGGTATTTTAAGAGTTTAAACTATCTCTTTTCTATCTCTAATAAGTTTTGGGTGATATGAATTAAATGTATAATTTGTTATTGTCTAGAAAAGAATTTGATTCCACGAACAGAATATTTAGTAGGTCACTATTATAACACTAACATGATTATACAAAATTATAATGAACCGTATTAATTGTTATACAGGTACTTAAAACATTTATTACAAAGCATTACTCAGTGCCTTGATTTCTATAGGGCGATGCCTTGCTTCTTTTATACGTGTTTCTCTTTCATTCGAGAAAGTAATTGGTTAGTTTTATAATTTCATATAATGATCTAGATTAAGTTCTTTATAGGCACACTAATAAACATGAGGTGTTCATTCTCACAGTAGTGAACTCTGGTATAGGGGGCATTAAAAACGAAATTCAAACACAATTAATACGCGCGTAACGCCAATCAGGTGTATACGAGATCGAACGATCGATTGTTACGCACAATTTTTTTTTACCGCTTACGCTTTTAATTATACACTGAGAGTTACATCAACTATAAGCACCGTTTCATCTCTTACGAATGCTTTAATTAATATTTGTTATACAAGTTACCATATATGGTTGGTATTTTATTGCTTATGAAATGTAATAATATTTTTCGGTCGAGTGATATTGACATGTGAATTTTACCTATTTATTTCATTAAAGAAGGTCTCACTCTAGGAAGTATGTACAACGGTTAAAAGTATTTAATTGCATAGATAATGTTTCTAAAAATACTTGATAGCACGCTACTTTTATAAACTACCTATTTACATTTTATATGTACACGATATTTTATAAACGAAATAAGCAAGTTAAGTTGAATCGTTATGGTAATGATTAAAAAAAAAGAAATAAGTGAAGAATATAGTCACTTATTTATTCACATATATTAAAAAAATATAAACTGACAATCAAAAAAGTCTAAATACCCAGTAGGACTCAATTTTAATAAAATTTATACATAATGTTTGTTCAATCAAATTTAAGAAATTATTAAATTTTCAAATTATAATATTAAAATATAACAATGTTTTTTAATAATGAGTGGGCCTGTCGCGGATTCTTATGCATTCGATAACTCTTTGGGGCATGCTTGAAATTAAATAATATATGGTATCCTGGGGAATGTCATCAAAAGTTCTTGAATTCGGTGACGAAGGTGAAGTAGGTTATTTGCGGGTGGGTGTAAATAACTCAGTCGAGTACCAATCATATCCCACACATGTTCGATTGGTGAGAACGCAGAAATTTAGAATTTGCTGTGGAAAGGTATATGGCCCTTACACCAGAAGTAATGGTATGGGGTACGATAACAGACAGTAGCAGGTCACCTCTAGTTTTTATTGACAGAAATTTGAATGCAAATGATTACATACCAAATGTACAGCAGCCTGTTGCACTGTTATACCTACGAAGGTGAATTCAACCACTTTTCCAACAAGACAACGCATGTCCGCATACAGCGAAGGTTACTACATGGTTCTTACAAGAAAATAACATGGCCCTGCTACCATGGCCTTCTCGTTTCCCAGACTTGTCACAAACCAAACATGTCTGGGATATGATTGGTACTCGACGGGGAAATTTATCCCAACCACCATATAACCTATTTGACCTTCGTCATCAAATTCAAGAAACCTGGCATTCCCTAGGATACCATAAATAATTTAATTTCAAGCATGCTTGGAAGAGTTATCGAATTATTAAATAACATTGTTATTTCTTAATATTTTGGTTTGAAAATATAATCATTTCTTAAGTTTGATTAAGCAAACATTACGTATAAATTTTAGTCAAATTGATCAACTCTTACTGGATGTTTCGATTTTTTTGAAAGTCGGTATATATATTCCATAAGTCTTGTTGTATATAAAATGCAATAACTAATGAATTTGCAGGTATGCAAAAGAAAGGTGCTTCTGAAGCACCGACACAAATGTTGTTGATATGAGGTACAAAACTTAAATGGGTATTAAATTGGGTAAATTGTTATTATATATGAATTGTCTGCTATTATTAAAAACAGTTATTGTTTAATATACATATAGATCGAAACTATATTCGTATTTTTTGAGGTCAACTTCTACAAAAAAGTGTAAAACTGTTACTTTAAAAACAATATCAAAAGGAATGGAAATTGCTGGAAGGAAGTAATATTTCATACTTAATAAATATTTGGTTAAATAATATATGTTTCTATTGTTCTATCTGTTAATATGGTTTATCTATTTACGATGCTATTGTGTTCTTTCTTAAACTCTTCTGCTAGTAAGTTTATTTTACACACTTTTTTTTCTTTTTGATCGTTTATTTGATAATTGCTAATTCTTATTCTGTGTTTCTTCTGGCGTTTCGGTCTTTTAGTTGTTCATTCAAAAATAATAATACCGTATATCAGATATTTTATTATTACTTTTTACTGAGTAATTAGAAAATATATTAAGGTGGAAACGCCCGAAGAAACACAAGAACTAGCAATTATCAGATATTATTTTGATGCAACTAATTTTGTAGGAAAACTACTAAATTAAGAATAAACTTTCGTTTTGTGGCTTCTATTATTTTTCAAGTATTTATGAATATGTAACGTAGTGGCCTAATATTTTTATTGCTAACTTGTATACATAAAAAATTATTTGCCCCATCTTGCATAAGACCTAGAGTAAGACTAATATTTGAGAATCACTGTTATCTCGCTGTTTGACATACTTTTAGCAGATTGTTAAATTTCATAGTAAGTGTACTGTAGATGCTCCATTAAAATTTAATTTAAATTTGTTGTTCAAAGATCCTTTGGTTTTTAACACATTTTCTCCACACTTAATATCTATATAAATCAAGATAATAGTTAGCAAGGTATGTTAACCTTACATTCAAGCATTATAAGTTATAACATTTCATATCCGGCATCGAGAAAAAAAGATTTTAGCGGGCACTGGCGCCGTAATACAAAAATACAGGGCCATATACGGTGAAATACCACAAGGTCACTTTCTAGGCGATGCGTGTAATTCATTTATTACTTCCTTAATATACGTAATAAATTAGAGATACAGAAAATACTAACTGTACGCAAATCATTAGGAGTTTTTTTTTCCTAAAAGCTTACATGATTTTCAGGTTTTCAGAATGTTACCATTTATGTATTTTGTTTTTAATGTTTGATTATTTTTGTAACGTTAATTCTAAACTAGCGATTCAGGATTTAATTATTTTTTAGCAACTAATAATAATAGTAATAATTATAATAATATTGCAATTGGAAGATGAACTCTATACAGATAATATAGGAAGGCGAATTTGTATAAGGTCTCAAGATAAAATATATAAAATAAGAATAAAAAAAGACAAAATAAAGAAACCCAACTCAAAATGAAGTAAATTTATTGAATATTCATAGTCGTAATAATTCTAATTTTTAACGTCTGTTGGAATTTATTTTATATATTTACATATATTTTTCTAACGTTTAAAACTTAGAGGATTCGATAATTTTTTGGTAATTAAAAAAAAAAATACCACGATATCAGAACGTAATTCATATATGGTAGAATTTCAGAACCTATATGAAATCAAAAGATCTATGTAGTAATTCATATCGAACTTATTGTGTCTGAAGTCATCATTTAGAATCTTTTCATTGATTCATAGACGCATTTTAACATCAAAATAATATTTAATTAAACCATTATTTATGTAGATAGCTGAAAACATTTGGCGAGAGTGAGAGGATATCCCTTGGAGACCAGTGAATAACGTAAATTTGTTTTGTATATAAATTACTCAAATTTGGATTACTGGACATTTATGTAGCAAACGGTGGATTACTGTATATACAGGCTGGGGCACGGCAATCGGATGTTTTTGAAATAACAATAAAATCGTCAGTTTTTGCTTTAAAAGAAATTTATTGGTAGGATTACATACGCAAGAATTTAGCATTTCATAATGTGCGAAAAATTACTTCAGGCCTTCAGGCATGTGATGTCCGTTTTCGTTTACGCAATGTTGTAGTCGTTCACGTAAATTGACTTCCACTCTTTCCAGCAGGTTTCTAGGAATTAGATTAACTTGTTGACGTATAGCTTCCTTCAGTTCTTGTAACGTACGAGGTCTACCCTCGTAAACACGAGACTTGAGGAACCCCCATAGAAAGAAATCACATGTGGACAAGTCGGGAGACCAAGGAGGCCATAAAACATCACCAAATCTCGAAATGAGATGATTAGGAAACAGAGTACGAAGAACAGCAATACACGCTCTGGCGGTGTGTGCCGTGGCTCCATCTTGCTGAAACCATAATTGTAGAGGATCCAAACCTCTTCTTTGCAATTCAGGGATCAAATAGGTGTTCACCATATTAACGCGCCAAAACGCGCGTTCAAAAAATAGGGACCGATAACGCCAAACCTCCCCACTGCGCACCAAACTGTAACCTTAGGACTGTGCAGCGGTTTTTGATGAAGCTCTTGAGGATTTTCGGCAGCCCAATACCGACAATTTTGTCTATTGACAGCCCCATTAAGGTGGAAATAGGCTTCATCACTCATTACCACCAACATGTTTTCGTTCTGCTCATAAAGTGTAAGCATTTGTTGGGCAAAATTCACTCGTTGCTGGTAATCCCTTTCATTCAATTCCTGCACAACCGCTATTTTGTATGGATGCAAATGTAATTCACCATGTAAAATCCTTCTTACAGTACGATTATTGATTCGCAGTCCGGCCGAATGAGCCCGAGCAGAGCGGCGTGGGCTTCGCAGTATCGCTTGTCTAACCCTTTCAACGTTCTCTGGAGTGCGCACTGTACGTTGGGATCCGAGCGGTTTTATTTTGAGTATTGAGCCTCGTGTTCGAAGATTATGAACCCAACGTAGGATTGTGTTACGCGTGAGGACAGAGTCATTTCGATTAATATTGAATCTCCGACGAAATTCACGTCGAACCGTAGTCACTGATTCACCACTTCTAACGAAAGAATCATATGCAAATATGCGCTGTTCTAGCATCCACGGCTCCATGACAGTAACTGACAGTAAAATGCTTTGAGTCAGGGAAGGTATCCTCACTTGTCAAATGCCCTTTCCTTTTCTAATGGTCGAATATTATGCATTCTAAAAACATCCGGTTCCTGTGCCCCACCCTGTATATACACACACAGTGTCTCCCTGGATTGATGTTAGAACACGTGCGATGGACTAAAAATTTTTGAATTTTATTAAGATTTTGGAATTAAGACCTGCTTGATTCGAAGAGAATTTTAAGAATATTTTAAATTTTTGAAAAACAGTTCGGTCCGAACAGAAGAAGAAACTATTTTCTTTTCAGGTGAAGTACGCTTTTTGTTGAAAATACGGCAAAATTTTGCTAAGAAAAGTTGTTCAGATTGAGAAATTATCACTCTAAACAAAGTCTCAGGAAGATCTACCTACTTCAATTAAACTGTCATTTTTAAAGATAAACAAAATACATTTTGTTTATTAAATGTTTTTTTTTTGTAAAATATTGAACGAAGCAAATAGTATTTACAACAAATTTAACTTACGAAACGTAATAATAACAATAAATCTACAACAAATTATTTATTCAACGTAACATCCATGATGATGATGAATCCATGATCAAACAATCGTTGACTAATCTTAAGTACTATCATATTATAACTTGTAGTATTGTTTAGTTCAAATTTCAATTATTGCTAAATAATGCTAACGTTACAGCAGAGAATTTACGTTGTTCAGTGTTATGGGCTTGGAGAAATTGCAATACGAGAAATAGTGCGGCAGTTTAATGGAGATTTCTCAACATCAATCTTACACGTTATGCACGCTATGCGAGTATTTAAGAAATTTCTTACAACTGGCAGCATTTTTAACGCTAAGAAAGAACAAAGAAAGCGATGAAAATGATGCCACAACTATTGTTGCACTGATTCGGTGGAACAACATCCCAGATTATCATGGAGAGAACGTTCGTGTAATCTTAATATTAGTAAATCAGAATTGTAAAGCATTTATAAATACAAGGTAACGCCATACAAGCCAACATTTGCGCACACAATGGTAAAAGGTGATACAGCTCGTAGATAATTATTTTGTCTTACAATCAGAGGAAAGTGTATTGAAGAACGAGATTTTTATAAAAACGTTGTATATTCAGACGAAGCCACTTTTACTATAAATGGTGTTATTTCCTCTTAAAATTGTCGTAATTGGTCTAAAGAAAATCCAAACTTTAGGATCCATTGTAGAAGACAGTATTACAAAAAAGTAAATGTGTGGTGTGCCGTTTCTTATCGTGTTGGCATTATTGGTCCTTTCTTCACAGCGAAATCAGAATGTTTATCTACAAGACAAGCAATGTATTCCCAGCAAAAGGAATAACTATCTTTATATATATATACGAATATGTATAATATCTGATACTAATGGTCTTAGTATAATTTATTTTAAGAAACTTGGTTTGACTGTTAGTTGACCATCTTAAATTGTTTTGTTATTTGGTCCATATTTTGTTAAATTTATATTGCATTATATTTTTTATTTTTCATATTTTAACTATTACATATACATGTTTTTTAAAAGTTCTTAAGGCTTGTTTCTATAGTTACTGTATTTTTTTAAATCTAATCATTTTTATTTTTTTCTTGTACGTCAATTTTATTATTTTTCAACTCCACATTTTGTAAGTATTTTTACTACTGTTTTATACTCTTATTTATTTTTTGTTATTTTTCTCATTAATCTTGTAGTTTCCCCTGAAGAAGTAACAAATTCTGTTGCGAAATATAGCGTTATTTAATAAAGGAGTTTTTTAATTGACAGACCGCTTACCCGAATTTAAATTAAATTTTTATAATATATCACGGTCGATAATTTCGTTTCAATTATATATATATATATATATATATATATATATATATATATATAATATAGTATTTTCGTGACCTTGGTATGATAAGGTAAACTTAATTAGTCGGCGATTAAAGGTCTGGTTATTACTTCAAAGTGTATATATTTAAAATAATCCTACATGTTTCGGCAATGATGCCTTTGTCAAGGATATAAAAAATATAAATGACAGAATATAAATGTCAACTCAATTACTTGACATTTATATTCTGTCATTTATATTTTTTATATCCTTGACAAAGGCATCATTGCCGAAACATGTAGGATTATTTTAAATATATACACTTTGAAGTAATAACCAGACCTTTAATCGCCGACTAATTAAGTTTACCTTATATATATATATATATATTTATATATAAAATTTTACCAACCTAATTCCATACACGGCCATGTATTTACTTAACTTAACGCGTAGATTATCAGATATTGTAATAATATGTGAATCAAAAAAAGTTTTTCAAGTAAATTATGAAGGAGAAAGATAACGGACTATAATTCATACCTAGTTTGTGAAATGTCATCTGTCACTCATTGTTTAAATTAATAATCTGGGAACATCTTCTACTACATCATGTTAAAATTATGAACCAATGAAAATGCAGGATTTTCCGTAGTTGTCATATTTTACAGCGGTTATTGACGTATTATGACGTAAATCGAATGTACGAACCTTTATATAATTGAATATACGAACTCTTGTATATCACTGCCAAAACTACCATTAGATTACTATGATTTCTACTTCAATAATTTGACAGTACTGAATTGTCAGATTTGTTAGTTATCATCATGGCTCGTTTCGCACTACTTTTTTTCTTTTTATTTTCATGATATAGTCTACCTGTATATAACTCGACACTTGAAAATTTTCGAAAATCGACGTATTTCCTAAAAAAACACCACTCGACCTTTTTGTTTCAGGCAATACGTCTCGTATAATCGAGTATTTTCAAGTGTCTTGTTGTATAATATATGATTATTCTTACAAATTTATCATTAAACAATGGCTATGTTACAAATCAATTGCATTTTCGCGCCGTAATGTGAACGAATTAAATGCTTTCTACATTTTACGACGCTAATTATTCGAATTTCTTATTGCTGCTTAAGGGCGAATTTTTTTTTCAACAAAAAATTCCCATAATTAGCATAAAGCATTTAATTCAATGTATAGAGCAGACCAATTTCCGTGCGCGCCATGTGCGCCGATGTGAGGATGATTATATTGCATCAGAACTAATAAAAAGCATTCAGTATGTGTTTGGTACTTGCTTAGACTGCATGTAAGTGTAAGCATACGTAATAAAATGTCGTCGACACATAAATCGAGAAAACGACCGTTGTCAGATGAAGTGAATAAGTTTATTATGTATTTCCCGGACTTGATATACGATGGCTCAAAAATTAAATGTTTAGTGTGCAATACATATCTAATGTGTTGGTCAAAAACACATTGTAAAGAACATGTAAGCAGTTCGAAGCACAATAATAACAAAATTAATCGACAACAGTTTATAGATGAACTATGTGTAACTATGATTGTATGTACACTGCCGTTTACCTTGTTAAGTAATGATTCATTTATTTCATTTTGGAATAAATACGCGAATCAAACATTACCGAGCACGACGACGTTACGAAGGAATTTACCATCGGTGCCTAAACAGGTTGAAAATAAAATCTGTAGTTAATGTGTTGGCGCGTAAGATGGAACCACATCAACCAACGTCTTCAATTTTATTAGCATCCAGACGACTAGAACAATGTAATTCCGAAAAAATTTCAGAGGTGCTATTAGATACTTTGGAAAAATTTAAACTTTCAAAAGACCAAGTATTAATGTTTATGACCGATAGTGCCGCAACCATGTGTTCTGTAGGCCGGTCTCTTAGAAAATATTGTCCTAACTTGTTACATATTACTTGTAAACTCCATGCTCTACACATTGTGGCAGAACAGGTTTGTAGATGTTATCCAGAGTATCCAGGTAGATGCTTTAATATCGAGTACAAAGGCAGTATTCCTGAAATCTCCAAAACGTATTGGGAAATTTCACGAATTGTGTCCCCATACCCCTGAGCCACCACAGCCGATTCTGACATGTTGGGGTACATGGTTACGGGCGGGGTTTTACTATCATGAACATTTTGAAAAAATTAAGGACATGGTTTTATCATTCGATCCGAAAGAAAGGGCAGCTATCAATACAAGCCAGAAAAAATTTCAAGATGCCCAGATTAAAATGGATTTACAAAATATTCGTGAGAATTACTTGGGACTAGAAGAAGCAATAACAAAATTAGAAAATTCGTCGCTGTCGTTAGAGGGATCACTGCAAATCGTTAAAGCTGTTCACGCACAACTGTGTGCTGTAGAAGACGCAAAAAGTGAAAGTGTTCTAATTAAATTTGAAAGTGTTAGACAGAAATGCAGATTTTGACACCTTGACACGTATTTGTGAGGGCACGTCTACAGATGCGTTAAGTTGCTTAAAAAAGTATTTTGATTATGAGAATATAACATCACTAGATGTAGAACGCTCGTTTTCCGAATATAAACATATTTTTTCCTCACAGCGGACATGTTTTTCAGAAATAACCTTAGAAACGCAACTGATGTTGAAAATATGCAATCGAGTTTCTCCAATTTGTCAATCCTTGGAAGACGCTTAAAACGGTAAGTGTTTTTTTAAATCCTCTGTCGTGCACACAATCGCTGATTTCATACATTTTCCATTTTATTTATAGACACATACAAAGCTGCTATAATATGTACTATTCTTATTTTTCGTGTGTATATGCATATTACTTTAATAGCAGAAAACCAAATGTATATTTAATTATTTCTGAATAATAATAATAGAGAATAAATGTCTCTACTTCTATACCAATATCGGTAACAAGCTCATGTTGCGTCCCTATTCTATCGCATATTCTAATATATTACGAATTACACTCCCATACCGGCGCTCATGGCGCGCACGGAAATTGGTCTGCTCTTCTTGTGTATTTAACGAGTGACAAGGAAGATATATGGTTGAGATTTATTTAACAAATGGCAGAAAAATCAATTCTCTGAGAGATGCTAATGAAGACTTTGTAACGAATTTATAAATGACACTGTCGCGTATGACCATTTCTGTGTTTATTCCATTCGTCGTTTTGTAAATTTATTCAGAAAAATAGTGTTAATAGTAAAATGGGAAGTGGTAGACCAATGGTCAGAAACGAAATTATTGTCGAAGCGGTGAGGCAAGTAGTTGAGGAACGTCCACAAACTTCTGTACGACATTTACAGCAAGAATTAAATCTTCCTCACGGTACCTGTCGACGTATCCTTAAAAATGATGTACATATGCATCCTTACCGTATACAAGAAACACATGAGATACTTCCGGTTGATAGGCTACGAAGACAAGAATTTTGGCAACGATTTATTGAACAATTCAATAACAACGATGAAGCATTGTCGAAAGTTATGTTTACATACGAGTCGTGGTTCCACCCCTCTGTGTATATCAACTTTCAAAATATGAGACTGTGGAGTACAGATAATCCACACTTTTTTATAGATTCCATTACATTCAAAAAATTGGAGCTTGAGCAGCTATTAGCCAGAGAAGGATTATTGCAGCTATATTTTTTGAAGGTATGTTAAAAATAGTTTTTAAAAACATTTACTATGTTGGGACAATAATGTCATTTTTTAAACTTTTTAGGAACAATAACTGAACGGTACCAGTTAGAAATTTGCTAATATCTTACACGATGATGAGTTCCAGGAAGGCTATTTTCGGCAAGATGGAGCTCGTGCACATACTACCAATGCAAACATTACTTTCATGCATAGTGATCGCATCATTAGCCTAAACACAGATACTATCTGGCCATCACGATCTTGTGACTTAACACCACGTGGTTTATTTTTATGGACACATTTAAAGAATTCGATCTTTGAAACATCCGTTGTTGATCTTGACGATGTAAAACAAAGAATCACTTATAAGATTGAAGAAATTAATAACACACCAGAGATTCTTCAAAACGTAGTTCGCTTAAAAAAGGAATTACTCTCTGCAGAGATGTGGGTGGTGGCCATATAACACATCCTATTTAATATCATTTTTCCGTTTATTTTGTTATTGTACATTTTTTTGTTCAACATAATAATAAAAAATAATACTTAGCTTTAAATATGTTTATTATTTATTTTGTTATGGGAAATATTACATCAGTTGATACTATAATTAAATGGAAAATAGTATATTGTGTAACGAGTGACGAAAGTAAAATTTTTTTAAACGAGAGAACAGTTTGTTCTCTCAATGTTCGCGAGCTTAAAAAATGATTTTGACGAGTTAAACAGTATACTTTTTCTATGGCATTATAGCAAACTTTAAAAAATTATGCAAACAAATATTTTATTTTCAATTAAAAAAAGAAAACTATAGATCATATTTAAGTAAGTTATTATTTAAACATTGATATAAAGAATGTGTAGACCATAGGGTCGATGGCTTCAAATTTTCCCACAATTTTGCAAAATATGCAAGCAGCACAATTTCCGAATATGAATTTACGCTATTATCAATCTTCTATTCAATTAATTTTACCTAGACTTCTTCATACCTCTTTCTCGATATTTCTCGATATAAGTCCGCATAGGTTTTCTCAGCTTGATTTACTATTTCTGGTGTTGTATTGGGAATATCTAAATCACTTTCTGAATCAGAAACCATGATAAAGTTATAAAGTTACAAACAGCACAAATTGACGTGATTTAAAATTGAATGTCGATAGCGTAACAGCAGGAAGCTAGACGCAGGTGAAATTTAGTTGGTAACTTTCGTCACTAGGGACGAGAGTTAACGTTATGGGATTTTCTCTCACTAGTGACGGAAATCAAATTTTGGCTACAGTATTCGGTGAGAAAAATGTCTTTTTATAAAGGGTCCTAGAAAAATATATTTTTAAAACAGCTAGATAATTTAGTTTGAACTATCATTAAATTAAACAGAGTGATAGGTAGCTCTAAGTCGAATCAAATTAAGAACAGAAGTGATTTTATTCATGGCATACTCTTATTGGAATCCTGAAAGTAATCTTATATTGATAATTAATAGCTTTTTATAATTTAAAGTACTTTTAGTTCTAGTAATTTAGTACGACTCATAAATTTATTTAGTAAATGTGTCTATATAACGTTGACTAATTAATTATTTTACTATTACATGGACTTTCGCATGATAAACTATTTCTTACCATTTACGGTTTAGCAAACTTTAGTATTCATTGCACAGAATAGATGATACAAATCTGTGTTACTAACCGTAGTGCGTAACGAAATTTTAACGTGTCAATTTAATATACATCTGGCGTAACGTTACAGTGATTAATAAAATCCTATTAAGTTATAAAACACAAATGGAACGATATACATTTAGCTTTTATGTTTTTCGTAGTTTTTTTGGTATTCCGTTCTATTCAAGCAAGTAACTACGTTTTCGCTTCTTACAACCGGTTATCATTAACTCAGGAACTTTAAAAGCGTGTAAACGTCCAACTCAAATTAGACATCGATGGAAACATCTGTTTCGGTAGATTCATAGCCTTATTCCAATTATTGTTTTGCAATTTTAGACAGGATCGTATTTATATTTTTATAGATTTTACAAGTCTCTAGCGCAATGACTATTGTCAGTTTATTAAAGCCCATATTTACAGTTTTCTTATAATTAATATATTTAAAAATATGGGGTTTAGTATGTAAACATTTGAATGTGTATAATAATGTTGATAAAGAATCACGGTTATTAGATTTATTTTCTGTGAAACTGGGTAATTATTAACTAAAAATAAATCCCAGCTTCATTCTTTATTATTGTTATTTTCTTTTTGAGTTTATAACACTTGAGAATTACTCATTAATAAATAAATTTAGGGGAATCATCAGTATTTTTCCCAACTGCCAGAAAATTCAATAAAGTAATTCATCACACATTTAATAATAAACTGAATGTGAAGTATTATTAATGTGTAGAAAGGCTTAGTATACTTAAAACTATATTTAACTTTTTTTATGAAGTGTCGCTATAGTCTAATAAGTACAAAAATTTTGTCATTGAAATGAAAATCTGAACCTCCGTAGATTGATAGAATTAATAAAAGCAATCCCAGTACCATTTAATTACTCTATTATCTCGTATACAGTGATGGGCAAATGTGTGGAACCATGTAAATATCTGACAAATTAAAAAAGGTATAGTAATAAAATTTTAGACGCGAAAATTAGGGATTAAAAGTTTGTGCTCTCATGACACATAGACACTATTAGTAAATGAAATAGAATTATATGATCATCCACATTAAAAATAAATTCTGATTTTGATTAGTTGACAGACGTACTTCAACTCATCGGTTGTTAGTTGAAATTTTAATATGAGGAAACAGACGAAACAATCCACTTTCGTCATTAAAATCCATGACGTAATAGTTGTGTACATTTATGTGAGCCTTGTGCCTACTTATATAATTTACGAGGAAGTTTATAGGTTATATTTATATCTAATTTTACCAAATTTTACAAAGGCATTCTAAGTATATTCTCATTAAAGAAAATAAGTAATAAACTAATGTATTTTGTAACTATAAGTAAATAAAACTATATTTTTGAGTTCACTATTTTAACGAATTATTAATATAAGAATCAAACTTAGTATTTTTATTATTAAATTATTGCTTAATACTGAAGACTTAAAACTGTGATTATAGATACACATGTGTAACTTTAAAGAAATAATCTGTTTCAATAATTCTTTATTATTAAAATTGCTTCTTTAATGTAAATATGCCTTCTACATTGTACGACGCTAATTATTCGAATTTTTTAATAGAAAAAAATTCGTCCTTGATTAGGATACGAAACCACGTCCATGGCTTGTCGGAACATTGCTTTAACCACTAAGCTATTAAGAACTCGAATCATTGTGGGAAGGGCTTAAGTCACATTAAAAAAAAACAGTTGAATATTTCGCCCGTAGTCGGCAGTTGTTGCGCAAATTTATTGCATTTTTGCGAAGTAATGTGAATGTAAATACTAAATAATATTATATTGTGGAATTATAAAGTTATTGTGTTCATTAATGATGGTATATTTATGGCATTGTGGGGCAGATTCTACAAAAATTTAATATCATTATGACGCCTACGGTTCTCTAAGGAATGTATCCAGTAACGCGAAATGGTTAATACCCTAAGGTGGATAAGATCCGGTATATTTAAAATCTAGATATTTTAAAAATTTTTGCTGAATAGATTCCACAAATTAACGTATGTTGTGTAGATACCTGACCATATTAATGATGTATATTCTAATTTGGGCCGAACAAAAGTAGAAGAGAGATTTTTCGAGTTACGTATAATAAAACCCTGGGTCTTGAATGAAGAATAAACTGTATGTTATGATGAAAGCTAGTATGGGAATTTTCCTTATAATATCCTTGTTTACACAAATGTTGTACATTAATGAAACCAGATAATTATGTTCTTTTTGATTTTGTCAGAACTTAGGGCCACTTGTATTTAAAATAAGAAATTTTGCTAAAATATTAAAAAAAGTATAAAAGTTGTTTAGATTAAACACTACTGGAATCTACATAAAAAAAGTATCTTAATAATGTTAAATATTATTTCGGTATCTTTTTTTTTGGAACGAGTCAAAAGAAAACATTTAAAATCTCAATTTTTCTATATCGTTTATTGTTTTGAATGTTTTTTTTTAATAAGAGAAATTTTTAATTAAGTCGCTTAAAATTTAAATCCTATCCGAAAAACACATTTAACTTCTAGAGAGAGATATCGAACGCTCAATTATTTCCTATATAAAATCTTCTTCAGTGCCCATCGATTATAAAAAAAAAACTCTTCGACCCACTGACTCGAATGTCGCTAAACTGTACAGTCTACTAAAAATTTATAAATCTAACTTTCTATTATGTTCTATTGTCCTATAGTCCAGCGTAGCCCGACTTACAAACTAGTCAACTACCTTGCTAATTTCCTCACTACCTATACTGGTGAATCCTTTATAACGTGCCTTCAAAAACTTTCCTCATTATAGTATGCTGTTTTTTAAGTAATAAGGTAATCAAAGATTGGTGCATATGCGAAGCTTTAGATAAGTTCAAATTCTGACAGTTGTCATACATAAATTCAAATTATAAACGCTTATAGTTTTTAAATTATTTTATTATAATGTTAGAGTTACAACATAAAATATTCATTATTTAAAGTTACTATGGAGTAGCCAAAAATGAGAAAAAGAGATTGGGTTTATTCCGCTAATCAATGCTTACAGGATTTCCAACAGTATTCTAATCTGCCAGTTACTTACGCACAACTGCAAAATCATAATTAAGCTTGTATAAACGTTTATATTTTTCAAATTATTTTATTATAATGTTAGAGCTACAATATAAAATATCTTTTCTTCAAAGTTACTATAGAACTGGCCAAAAATTATAAAATGGAAATTGGGTTTATTTCACTGATTAGTGCTTACAGGATTTCCGGCAACAGTATCCTAATCTGCCAGTTACTTACGCACAACTGCAAAAACATGTTCAAGCTTGTGTTATTAAATTTTGTGAAACAAAAGCAATAACTCGTAAACTTGGCGGTGGAGCACCTAAAAAACGAACAGTACATTTCATAGAGGATATTCGACGTCGAATGGAGAACTCTATCAGTTCATTTGTCAGTGGGAATATGTCATACTATTTTAAAAAAAGGCCTTAAAGGTGTTTCCATATAAAATTCAGGCAGTTTCGGAACTCAAACAGGTAGATTTTGTTACGAGAACACAGTATTGTTTATGGGTTTTGAATAACATAAATAATAATAACATTCTCGACAAACGCTTCTTTTCGGATGAGGCTTGGTTCCATATTTCAGGATATTTAAATAAGCAAAAAATATGAGAATTTGGTCTCCAGAAAACTCTCATGAATTTGTGGAAACTACGCTAATCCACAAAAAAGTAGATGTCTGGCTAACAGTTTCAAGAAGACGAATTATTGGGCCTATATTGTTTAATCAAACCATGATTGCTGAAAGATATCGAAATGAATTATTAGAGCCGTTTATGAATGAACTTAATGATGATGAACTTACGGAACAATATTTCCAGCAAGATAATGCATCAGCGCCCAAATCTCAAGAAACAATAGTTTTTTTGCAAGAATTTTTCGATACAAGAATTATTAATTTTCCTCCAAGATCTCTAGATTTGACAATTTTAGACTATTTTGTTTTTCATATTTGAAGAATACCATTTTCAAAACTAGACATCACACAATCGACGAGCTTCGTAATTCTATTGTGAATTCTTGTGCGGATACAACCCAAGAAATCCTAATAAATCGCTTTGAAAGCATGAAGCGTAGAGTTCAACTTTGTCTTTAAAATAATGGACATTTCTAACTGCTTTAGTATTATTTTCTTTTAATTTTGACTATTGTAAGAAATATTTTTCAAAAACTAAATTATTATTACACACATTTTCATTACATAATCAAACTATCAACCTTATACGTTTGCAATAGATTACGTGCACTGTCACTAATCCTTAAAAAAAAGCATGGCTGCCTCTAATGAGGAAAGTTTTCGAAGGTACATAAAATTTCACAAACTTTGTACAAAGACTGAAATAAGTTATTGTGAATACTCAGAACTTACTGGTATGTTTTGTCTTCTGGTATACTAGTTTTCAGTCACGGGTTGTTATAATTTTGATCTTACGCGTACTATATATCGCCCGGTGTGGATATTTTTCACGATATCGCCCCCTCTCGACCGCTTGGGCTGGCATCTCGAAATATAGATATTCGTGTTCCAGCCGTAAGCAAGATCAGTTGGTGGTTTTAAGTGCATGTTACATTCTTAAGGGAATTAAGTTTGATGTAATTCTACGTATTTTCAAAAATATCGCATTGCGGATAAGAATGTAGAACGTAATATGAATTAGAAATTGCCGATACCGTTCCGTGTGAGATTTGGGAGTTTGAGCGTATATTTTCAGATATCCTATTTTTTGCCGTTTTGCCATTTTGCCGTTTCGTTTTTGTACTTAGCGTTTGTATTTTTGTAGTCTGTATGCGCATGCGCCTCAGATCGCGCGATCCCTTTTCTTCGTTTTTGACTGAGCTTCCGTAAGCAAAACGGAGTGGCACTACCTACCATTTTTATTTTAGTCACCCACTCCCATCACCACTGACTAAGGGCATACACCATAAATAGCTCCCAGACTATTGTGCGATACGACTACGGACTTCTTTTGATTTTAACCATGGCTGCCATGGCTGCGCCTGTGCGCCGTAGGTAGCACTGTCTAACTTCTACCTATTTCCAATTCCGTGGTTGTTACTACGAACAAGTGTAGCTATGGGTTCTCCGCTTTCCGTGTGTGTCCCTGTCGTATTATCCTATTACAAGTTATATTGTTTGTTTCTCTATACTCAGCATGTTGAAGTGTTTCTGTTGTGGTAAATCCGATAATTCACATAAAGTTGTTAAGTGCTGCATTTGCATGAAACTGTTTAAAATAAAATGTGTTGATATTTCCAATTCGGAGGCCCGGAAAATTCATTCGGGTGTTGGTTTGACTTGGTCATGTAAAGATTATGCCAAGCTTGGTAAATGCTTTTAATGGATTAAGGGCCGTCATAGCAGTGCTACGGGATGAAATTAAAGTATTAAAGGATACTATTGCAAAACAGCCCATGCCGGAAAATTCTCTTATCGACGCTGAAAAAATTATTAGCGAAATTTCAGAGCGCGAAAAGCGCAAATGTAATATTATAATCTATGGTCATAAGGAAACTGTTACCCTATCCAATAATAATCAGCTGGCCCTGGATTCTACTTTCGCCAGGAAGGTTTTCACTTACTTGGTAACTTTGGAATGGGTTCCGCATTCCTTAATTTAATTGCATCTTATCTTAGTAATCGATCAAACTATGTTCATTATAATGGATTCTGCTCTTATGAGTTCGTCTCTACATCTGGCGTTCCACAATGATCTAATCTGGGCCCTCTGCTCTTCTTGACGTACATTAATGACCATCTTCATTGTGTTGAGTGTCATGTACTGGCATACGCTGACGATGTTAAAATTTATACTTCCGTCACGTCTGAGCATGACTCTGTATTTCTTCAACAAAATCTTGATCGTTTGAGTAGTTGGTGGTTTTCTAACAAATTAAAAATTAATGTTGCTAAATGTTGCTCTATTTCATTCACGCGAAAGCAAAATTCAACCCCTTCTTCCTATGTAATACATAATAAATTAATAACACAATTCGGTACGTTCAGGGATTTTGGTGTATATTTTGATAGCAAATTAGATTATCTTTCCACATCGAATAACTTTGCAACTCCACCTATAGAAAATTGGAATTTATTATGCGTGCTGCTAAGTACTTCACTAATCCTGACATACTTAAATCGCTTTTATTTGCATTCGTTCCTAGCAGCTTGGAATATGCTTCTCCCGTCTGGTCACATTCCTATGTTACTTATCAGCTTTCTATTGAACGCCTGCTGCAGAAATTCATATAATTTTTGTCTTGCAAGCTCGACGGGACATATCCTCAAGAGGAATCGATTATGATTCACTTCTTGAAAGGCACAACATCAAATCTTACTATTCGCCGTAATACGCATGGTGCGCGATTTCTTTGGAATATTCTTCATGGGTTTATTGACTGTGCACCATTGTCATCGCAATTAAAATTTTATGTCCCGCGCTAATCCTCCAGATTTGTCAATACTCTTATCTATCCGACTCCCAGAACTAACGTGTTGCTTAACTCGCCTCTTTTCAGAATGAGCCTATCTGCTAATAGCACTTATGACGACTTGTTCATATAAGTGATGACTTTTGTGGTACTTATTACATTAGTTATTCTTTGCTTGTCTTTTTTCGTTTTATTACTTGATTTGGATACTTTTGCTTTAGTTTAATTTTATATTTTTTATCAATTTTAATTTTGGTTATTTCTTTTTTTTTTGTATTTCATTTTGTATATTGTGCACGTGCATACATTTATATTTATATTATACCCTGTAAATGGTCTCTGTTTGGTAAATAAATGATATTATTATTATTATTTCCCCTGTCGTCGCCAACGTCTTTATAGAGGTGTTCAAACAACAAATCCCTTGTTCTAGCACTCAAAAATCGAAGTGTTGATTTGGATTCATTGATGATATGTTCGTTATCTGTTCACATGGACGTAATTCCATAATAAATTCCCTAGGTTTCTTAATATCCAACACAGTTTCATTTATTTCACTTTCCTGAAAGTCTTAGTGAATCGTCAAGCTGATGGTTCATTAGAACATTCCGTTTATCGAAGCCTTCGCATACCAACAGATATCTAAACGCCTTTACCCAACTATCGTCTTGCACAAAAATGTGGTGTTATAAGCTCCTTAGTCCAAAAAGCGTTCTTTATATTTGAACCTAATTTCTTATCCCAAGAAATCAACTAGTGTATTATCAATATACTAGTGAACAACAACTATCCCAACCACGATATCCAATGCACCATAAACCATAATCTTAACTAGAGGCCATCTAGTTCCGTTTTTCGACATACTTCTGCCATTTCTAAAGTCCATTTACCTTATATACAAGGCGTCACCAATTGTATCAGCAAAATCCTTCGCAAATATAACATCAAAACCATTTTTAAACCTCACTCCAAATAATCGTCTCCCTTTTCTGATAAGCATTGACCATCGTGTATACATACTTATGTGCCAATATGCATAGGTGAGACAAAGCGTTCGGGAATCACTCGTATAGCTGAACATGGGCGTTGCACTAGAGCGCTGCGCGTAACCGTGTCTGATATATTAAAGATAAAAGTAAGAAATTAGATTTTCTTGAAACATTAGAAATTTATAGATATAAAAAATTAAAATTTGGTTTAGCTTTAAATGACCAAATTAATCTATGTAATTCCCCATTCCTCCAGCTGAATTTATGATGACCTGTACTTACTATAAACTATATAAACCTTATATTCTATCATTAAGACATCATTCATCCACCTGATGAAGCCGTAGTACGGTGAAACGTTGTTCTAGTGGCATATAATAAATATTTTGAAATTAAAATCTGTACAGTGTATTTATTTCTTAATAATTAAGTTATCTTATGCTAGTACGGTGTTGGTGTTTCAAAATAATTTTTTGTGCACAAATTATTTGACCATTATTTTTGCTTCTCTCCATGTCTGTTATTTCTTCGCTAATATCTTCCCCACTACAGTTACCCATGTCTCTCTGAGCCTTCCTCTCCTTTTTATTGTTATCTTTGGGTTCCGTTCTTTCTTATCTGGCCCATATTCGATGTATATTGCCCTACAAAACACTTGTCTCTGTTCTATAAATTCCAGCATAGGTATCATTCCCAATTCAGTTTTTAGTTTTTTATTTCTGGATTTGTTTCTCGTCGTTATTCTTCTTATCCGTCTCAAGTATTTCATGTCGGTGACTTCTATTTTACTTTTCTGTTGCCCTGTTAACGTAACCATATGTTAGAATTGGCCTGTATATTGATCGATAGACATTTAATTTTGTTTTTCTCGATACACTCCTTTTTTGTTTATAATACTTTTGCTTAAGGCGTAATACACTTATATTGCTTTTCCTTGTTTTCCAGTATCATCTATTAAAACCCTCTAATAATCAAAATCTTGCACCTGTTTGATAAGAACTTGGTTTAGTATATATACCAGGCGCAAGCAAGCTACAATTATTGAGAATAGAAAGATTGATACAAGTTTTCAGAATTTTTATTGTAAATATGTTCAAAGTAATTGCCATCGACCATAATACACTTAACTATTCTTTCCTTCCATAGTTCAAAAGCGTTCAGCCAGCTGTCTTTAGGAGTACAATCAAAAAAACACTTAACGGCGATATCAATCTCTTCTTCTGACTGGAACCTTCTCGCTCTCAAATGTTTTTTAACCTCAAAAAATAGCCAGAAGTCACACATCGCCAAATCCGGTGAGTAAGGAGAATGTTCTATAACGTTGACTTTGTTTTCTGGTAAATACTGAACAGTTATCCCTGCTGTATGAGACGACGCGTTATCATAATGTAACATAATTCCCTTTCTTGGCACGATACTGAACACAGTACGCAAACAATTTTCAACATACCATTTAGCGATAACTGTTTTCTGATCTTCTAATTTAATTGCGGCCACCAAACCCGTACTTCTAAAAAATACTGCGTGCATTACGTTTTTCATTGCTCGCTGTTTTTTCACCATCGTAGGGGTTTCCTCGTTATCATGTATCTAGATTCGGCTTTCTTGGCGAATGGAACATAAAAAACCGGTTTGTACGTTTCATCACCAGTTACAATTTTAGAAATAATTTGATGGCCTCCAGCATTCAACATATCTAAAGTGTGTTGACAAATTCTAACACGTTCTGCTTTTTGTAAATCTGTCAGATGATGGGGTACAAACCGAGCTACAACCTTTTTCAAATGTAAATGTTCGTGCAATATTGATCTCACTTGCGAGGATCTAATCTTCAGTTTGGACTCTATCGTTGTATAGGTAATGCGGTTGTCCTCTTTCACCATCTTCTTCACTGCAGCAATATTTTTGGGATTAACGACAGTCGTAGGAGGGCCAGCTCCTTTTCTGTGTACAACCGAGTTACAACCTCGATAAAATTCTTTATACCATCTATAAACAGTAGCCAATGATGGTGCGAGATCCCAAAATGACGATTTTAAACTTTCATCATACTCATACGCGCTCAAGCCTTTCTTGAAATCATTATCCGAAAGTTCTCTTGTGATAACTACATTTTTTCGATAACAGAAGCGTATTCTATAGGTTATTTCTGAGACACTATTCAACCGAATTGCACAAACTAAAATGCGTTTGACATATAAAATAATGCACTATTTAATAAACAACAATTTGTTTTTCATAGGTAACTAGAATTTTCTATTCTCAATAATTGCAGCTTATTCCTAGTATTTATGTCATATTGATGTTTTGATACCACCATTACTTTTATTTTGTTTTTATTTATTTTCATGCAGACTCTCTTAAGAGTTCTTTTCAAATAATTAGACTTCTCTTGCAGATCATTTCTATTTTCGACAACCATTACCATCATCAGTAAATGCACACTGGGATTTTTTTCTATTCTTTGCAAATTTTTATGTTCCACGCATAAATTATTTGTGCACTGGTTACATTTATACATGATATCATCTATGAATACTGAAAAAAGTGTAGTGCCTTACAAGTGTTTCAGTAATAAATTAATTAATAAAGAATACATTTTTTTCTTAAAATGCAAAATAAAAATGTTTTTCCTATTTTGCAGAAAATCCGTGGTCACGGTATATATCACGGTATACGATATAAGTTTTTAAAAAGTAAACTGTCACATTTACGGCCCGATATTGATTAATTAATTGACAGTACAGTCCTGGCCGAATGTATGAAAAGTAAGTGATTTAGCATATGACCAATGAAAATATAATATTGATTACGTTAGTTTACTGGCACTCAATGGTTTTGCAAGTGCCGAAAACATTTGATATTAATGCTGCACAGTATTAATATCAAAAACAGATTGTAATTTTACAACGAGATATTAAATACACCGCAGAAATGAATGAATAGAGTTAATGGACGATAAAATTTATGAATCCCGCAGACGTTTACAGAAAATTTAATTCGTTTTGAGGTTTTTCATGACTCATAGTGTAAGAAATGGAACACAAACTGTTACAAACGCGCAATTCCTAACGCCTTAACTTTTTTTTGTATCTAACATTATGTAGCAACTATAAACCCATTTTAATAATTCTTCCAAATATTCTGACCCATTTCTTACTTAAAAAATTTTTAATATTGGTTAATGTATACGAAGCAAATTTGTGATTATAAATGAATAACCAGTGTAAACAAGTTGATTGAATTTCACTCAAAAACTAAAGAATGTATATCTCGTTAATCTTGGTAGCAAAAAGTTCCATAATTAATAAGATCACATAATGTATGTATATTGGAACAACTTGCAATAAACTTTTTTACGACTATGAGTGTCTTCATAAACCTTTAAGTTAATTTATGTACGAATAAATATATGATTGAGAAATTCTTAAGTATGATTCATAAATCCCCTAATTTGCAAAGTACAGTGCTAACGCAAAGCAATTTTATCTCTTTTCAAAACGTTTTAAACAAAATTGTCGAATCAAATAGACTAGATTTTTTAATAATAATAAATTAATTAATTACAATAAAATAAAACGTCATAGATAAGCAATAAAGTATAAGTAGATGCCTACAAGGTTAGGCAAATGTATGAGTTCATTCGAATATCTTTGATAAGGCTATTTAGATTTGAATAAGACTTTTAATAAGACTCCACAATTAATTATATGCAAATCGGGGATTCGATGAGTATATTTATATCCGAATCAGACTATTTTGAATGAAATAGCCCTGTATGTTTTTACGAATTTCAAAAGAGTTCTGTTTTGAGAGTTTAGCAATATTAGGTTTGGCACATTTTTGTTCCATAACGACAAAGATATTTATTTAATTAGTTTAATAAGCCATGGAATTAAAATTCAGTACCTGACTTAAACTGTCAGAATTAACTTTGTAGACGTCCAATATTAATAATGGTTCACTTAACTAAAAAGAACGTATTGAAACGTCTGATGGTGATTGGTTTTGGTGACTGTGTCAGAAATCATGAAGACGTATGCGATTTGTTTAACAATTTGCATTAAGATCGGCATCCAATATCACGAATTGTCGTTGGCAAAACTTTGAGAAGCTATAACTCGAGCGGACGACCAAAAGTCGCAAATAATGAAGTTATTGCTTAGGATATTGCTATAGTATTAGAAGAATTACCACAAACTTCTACTACATCCTTCGCACTATGATATAAGTTAGCCAGTAGCCAGAATATTGAAGCACGAAAAAAATATCATTAGTATAAACCACATTTAGTGTAAGAATTATTGGACAGGGATTATGATCGTAGAATCGAATTTTGCAAAAGAGTGATGGAGACTTGCAAAAGTGACCAATATTTGACATACTATTTGCTGTTTTCCGACAAAGCTACGTTTTGTTTGAATGGTACCGTTAATAGTCATAATTATCGATATTTGTCAATAGACCCTCATTGGATGCTAGAAACGTAAACACAACATCCGCAGAAATTAAACGTTTGGGCTAGTATTTCAGGAACCGTATTATTTGTCCTTTTTTCGTTCATGGTACTCTAACTGGACAAAGATCTTTTACGTGTTTAGGTTATTTCTAATATTGAGGAAGAAGGGGGATTACCTGTAAGTGTTTTGGTCCAACAAGATGGGGCAACCCCTCACTATGACCTTAATGTTAGAAGTATTTTAAAAGAAACATTCCCGAATCGCTGGATTGGTAGTAGAAGATTTATTGAATGGCCCCGCACGGTATTCAGATTTAAATTCCCTAGATTTTTTTTTTTAGGGTCATTTAAAATCTGTGGTTTATACTAGACGACCACATAATCTGAACGAGTTACAGCAGGGAAAAATTGAGGAAGTGCAATTAATTCGTAAGGGGCTTTGGCAAATGTCATTCAAGAATTTGTTCACAGACTTGCATATTGTCAAAAAGTGAACGGTCATCATTTCGAAAATTTTCTTAACTGATATTGATTTTGTTTATTATTTTTGTGTTAATTTTTCTTGTTCTCAATAAAATTTTAATTATTAGATGTAATTAAATGTCTCTGTCGTTGTTGAATAAAAGGTTGCCAAACATTATTATTGCTGAACTTTCCAGAGCAAAGCTCTATTGAAATTAGTAAACATATACAGGGTGTTTCATTTAAAATAAGAAAGTTAAGATCATTTCTGGCTAAACCGGAAGTCTGATTTGAAAACCAATGTACTCCTCGTATTACCTACTTGCATTAACTTGAATGTGGAAAATTTTTTGAAAATCGAAGTAGCCGTATCTGAGATATTCGAATGGATCTATAGATTTGCTTAACTCTGTGTACATAAACTTATAATTTATTTCCATTAGTAAGTTTTTTCATAGTGTTTTAAATGTTTGAAACTTAACAAGGTTACGGGAAAGCATCTAGAAATTGTATAATCGGAAAATGTCAATTCTTCTATTTGAAATCCTATAGACTTTAAGACTGGTTTCGTTAATAGTTCGATCGTTTTTTGGGTCATTGTAATAACATGTTTCGATGTTAATACTGCCATTTTCTTCAGGAACTGCTATCGTACTAATTCTCTTCGATGTATTTTTTTTCCTTCATATATATTGGAGCTTCATTGGTGTGTAATCTTCATGTTTTATCGATAATGGGGCCTTTTCTAAATTTCAAGGTCTGCTGTGAAGATTGTTTTATGGTGATAAATACTCAGTCGACTGTGAGTAATATGTTTGACACCTATTTCCATTCCACTTATTGTCGCTATACTGATTCTATTATATAGAATATTCCATATTCCCAACAATATTGACCTATTAGTGCCTTACCTGCTTTAGGTAAAATACTCGAATCTATAATAGCTGAGAAGATCCTGTCCACATACTCTATTATAGTCATTTCGGAGCAGCATGGATTTGTGCGCGACCGGAGTACCAAAACCATTCTACTAGTTAACAACATTTGCAAGTTAATTCTGTGTAGAAAGATTTCAGTAAAGCTTTCGACCGTTTCGATCAGAAACTATTGCTATGAAAACTTAAGGCCTGTGGGATTAGTGGTGAACTTTTGTCATCGTTGAGATCTTGTTTGTTAGATCCGGTTCAGATTATGCATGCGAGTTCTAGTCAGGCTCGTCCGATATCAATTACTTCAGGTGTTTCACAGAGTAGTAATTTGGGACAAATATTCTTCTTACTTTTGCTACTTCCCTTCTATGACTTAAGGAATCATATAAATTTTTCTAACTTTCTCCTCCTCGCTGATGATTTAGAACTGTATAATGCAATTTTATCATCGACTGACTGTCTTCGCCTACAATCGGATCTTAATGCAGTCTTTATTCGATGTAAAGATGATAAAATGGCCCTAAACTTAAATAATTGTAAAGCCATCCCCTTCACAAGAAAGAAGAAAGATTGCATAAAATATTTATATTCCATCGATATATTTTATTTTTCAATATAGTCCCCTTGCAAGTTTACACACTTAGTCCAGGGAGTTTCCAATTTTTTCGAATAATCCAAAAAGTAATCTTTCGGCAACTCTGCAAAATATGCATTTGTCCCAGATACCACCTCTCCATTTGTCCAAAATCTTATTACACCAAGCCATTTCTTTAACTTGGAAATAAAGAGAAGCCACTGGGAACCTAAGGTAGCGAATATGGTGGATAAGGTAGCAATTCGTAACGCAATTCGACAAATTTTATTGTAGCAACACTGGACGAACGAGAAGGTGCATTATTGTGATGGAACAACACTCCTTTCTTCAACAGGCCAATAACCAATAAAAATAACACCCTAAAAATGTGGCCATAACCTTATCTCCGGAAAAAAAACAGTTGTTTTTGTTTTCTGCGGGGCAGGTTTCTCGCGAGAAACTTATTGTTTCGACAGTATTTTTGTTTTTGGAGTATCCAAGTTTTATCTATTGTGACATATCCACGTAAAAATTTCCTTGGATTACGTTTGAAGTTAACCAAACATTCTCTTGATTTTTGGATGCGAGCGCTCATTTGATCAGCGTTAACTAAACGCAGCATCCATCTTGCAGATAGCTTTTTCATATTTAAATATTCATGGAAAATATTGAATACCCGTCTGGTTGAAATGTTTACTTAATTAGCTATCTGACAAAATTCCAATCGACAATCGCTACTTACAAGAGCATGGACTTTATTAACCATTTTTTAAGTAGTTACAGTAATTGACGTTCCGGGGCATTCTGTATTATCCGTGCTCATATGGCCACTTTTAAAAGCAGAAAACCACTTCCAAATCATTCCATGGGACGGAGCACATTCACGATAACATTTGTGTAACTTAAAATAGAAATAAAACTAAGAGTTAAAGTCTTCACTTTATTAATATTTATTCGTAAAAAATTATTATTTAGCCGCACAGCGGCTTCATCAGGTACTTACTTGACTACGTTAAAAACTAACATACAGTATATACAAATGTATACAAATATAAATAGAAAATCGAAAAATTTTATTTTACAGTGTCTTCAAAATGTGAGAATTTACATAAATATCGTAGTAAAAATGTGTGACCCATCTGGTCGACCCTTATCATTATAACATGTTTAATACTGTGATATGACTCATCCGACGACACATCATGTATCACACGGCCTAGCACCGTCTAGAAAAATGTTGATGCAGATAGATCGAGAAAATTGAACATGCGACAGTTTTCCCTTGAATATAAATAGCACTCTAGAGGGATTTAATTTATTCAACGAATAAACGTCGTCGTGTGATATATAAATGCAAATAAATACTTATTATGGAAATAAATGTTCTTATTATTAGTTACTAGCTTTTAAGTTGTTATTTAGTGTATTCTGTTTTTATTGTTAATATAGTGGTGTTTAAATTACCGTTAGTTTTATTTAAGGTACTATTGTTTACAATTAATATCTTTTAATAAAGTATATGAGCAATTTTATTATTGTCTAAACCATCGTTTTTCAACCAGGGGGTCGCGACCCCCAAGGGGGTCGCAGTGATTTAAAGGAGGGTCGCCAAATAGTCTAAACAATAATGAAAAATCATTTTATGAGAAAAAATCATTTATTATAGACATTTTACTTACAATAAGTACACATGTAAAGAAAAGAAATTAATGTGATGGTTGCATTTGTTTTTCATTTAAAAGTTTCTCCATACGTGAATCTACGTTAGAAACACACAAAAGCAAATTGTTTTCGAGTGATAAAAGATGATTCATGTATTTAGTTTTCAGCGCAACCCTAGATAAAAAACCCTTTTCACAGAGATAAGACGTGGCGAAAAGAATTCATATTTCCAATGCTTCTGTGACTAAATTTCGATAAGCTTGTCGTTAATTTCAACTGGTAACTTAACAGCCGCAACAATGTTTTCACTAAACGGATTCAATGCCCATCTTTTCAAGAAATCATTTTTATCTTCTTGGAAGTACTTCGTCAACTGAGTTTTTAGTTCACGCAAATGCATCTTCATGCAATCCAAACTGTGGTGAATAATAGGTTCTCGTTCATTCAAATTTTTCTCAATATAATCCGAAATGAGTGGGAACATATCTAAATTCCTGCTTTGAAGGCGAATAATCAGATATCAAGCTTATTAATGAAAGCATTAACTTTGTTTGTCATTAATAAAATATTTGTATTAAGTCATTGTAAATTCACAATCAACTCATTTAAACGCGAAAATACATCAGTTAAGTAAGCCAGCAACATTGTTTCTACAGAATAATGAGTGTATGTTGATCATTATTCTGTTGAAACCATGAGAATGTCGTTTGTTTATCTTGGAAAAATATTATTAATTCATCTTGCAATTTCAATATCCGATTTAACACTTTCCCTCGCGACAGCAATCTAACTTCTGTATGGAAAAGAAGAGATTTTTTATTTTCGACCATTTCATTGCATAGTTTAGCAAACAGCCTGTGCTATAAGGGTCGACTTTTAATAAAATTAACCATTCTTACAACTTCACAAAGAATTTGATTCAGATTTTCCGGCACGTTTTTTGCGAAAAGAGCATGTATGTGAAGGACGATTTTAAATATTTCCATTAATCCACTGGTCTTTCCTGTTATCGTCTTTGCACTATCACTACATACTGCAATACATTTTGTTCTATCTATGTTAATATATGTAGTGTCTAGTAGCTTCATAAAAAACATCAAAATGACATTGTCTTGTTGCATGACTCGGTACTGTCTTGCAAAACAACATATTTTTTTTGATTGATGTGTCCTTATCCCATTTATACTTCACAAAATATAAGAACTAAGACATATTTGCTACATCTGTCGATTCATCAAATTGAATACTAAAAAAAAACTTGAACTCATTTGCTGAATTATCTGATCGCGAACATTGGCAGTCATGTAATCGATTCACTTTAATATTGTGTAGTCCGGAAGAGCAATTTCTCAATTTTGTTGCTTCTTCAACGCCTATTAAAATATTGACCACATCAATTGCAGCAGGCAATATGAGGATTTCGGCGATTGTATGGGCTTTGGACATCTTAACTACTCTTAATGCTACGAGATAAGATGCTTAAAGTGCACCTTTATCAGTAGGTATGTCATTTTCTTTCGAAAAATTCCAATGATTTGTTTTATAGGCTGATTTAGTTTCGAAGTGTCGAACAAACTTTGAGATGGCTTCATGGTTTCATCGGAGAGAACTTGAAAGCAAACAACGCCTGTGGCTTTCCATCCAATGGGGTAAAACCATCATTTGTCTTTTTACCGACCAATTCACTGGAAGTAGATGGCTCACTTCCTTTTTTCACAAATTTTTCCATTTCGCATAAGAAATTAAAAAAGCAATTCAGTTTCACGGTTGACCGCACACGAAAGTAAAAGCGCCAGACGCACGCTTCGCATTCGAAACTTAACTGAAGTTGTGCAATCGCAAGCACCTCTTTTATCCTGGCGATAGCACGACTTGTTCAAACTAGTGATGGGATCACTCGAATGAAAAATAGCCGAAAAATTCGGTTTTTGAAATGATCGAAATAACTCGGTTATGGAAATAATCTAACGAAAAAAACCGAATAAACAATCAGCAACAGTGACTGCAAATAAAACGGTATAGAAGATCATGTTTTTATGTATCTGATAAAGATAAATATGCAGTGTATTGGTGTAGTCGCAACGAACAATAACATACATAGTCATGTAGGGTATCCACGTTAGTCCGTGATCTAGCGCTTTGTTATTTCTCACATCATTAATATGTTTCCATATTATATATTTCGTATGATATAATCCTGACATCAAGTTATATTGATCAAATTGAAAATCAATACACACTTCATGGAATAAAGAATCTTTGTTTAGGCAATAAATTTCATTTAATATCTAAATTAATACATAGATTCTAAAAATATATATGTATATCCTTCTGATAAAAAAAAACACTACTCAAATGTACAAAAAAGACCTGCATTAAAAAAATATAAAGAGAACATTAAACTTAATTATCACTCTGATCGTTAATAATGTACAGTTGTATTCACAAAAAAAAGTGGGACAACTCTTATGAACTATTTTAATAATGTAATAATAATACAATATTAGTAGGCATTTCTATACCTAAGTGACTAGTTGACTCAGTAAACAATTCCCTTTGAATCAAATAATCTGGGCACTGAAATAAAAGGTGATTGACGTCCGCATAATCATGTCCATAACGACACCCTGGTGATTCTATCATACTTAGTTTGTGTAAGTAGGCGGGGTGTTGTCCATGCCCAAACTTCAACCTAGTAATCGTTGTGTAATTGTATCTTGAGACTTTCTGATTTTGGAACCATGTCTTTGTAAATATATTGGGATGGATCAAAGCACACTAGGTCATTTTCTTTTGATACGTGTCCTCCCACTGCTTATTCCATTCTTCCTGCAATATTTCTTTTCTCATTATTGGTACCATGTCTTGCCAATAAAGAACCTCAGACAGGATGTCTGCGTCTGTTATGGCTTTCCAGGGTGTCTGCATATTCTAGGACTCTTGAAATAGCTTCTCCCTCAGCAGAGAAGCTAGACATATTGTCATTTAGCTTCATTTTTTGACTTTCTTTATTTTGGTCATCATAAAAGGTACATCCGCATCCAATTAAGGTTTTTGAAGCATCAGTAAATAATAATGTAAATTTTGCTAATTACTCCTTGGCCGACAGACAAAATTGCCTGTGCAATACAAGATTGTCTATATATGGAGGAAATGTAACATGAATCGGTAGCAGACGGTCAAAGTAATCAATATTTAGGATTGTCTCATTCTCAATGCTACTATTGCATTTTTCCATATCTCTGAAAGTTACTGCTAAAGGAGGCGAAGTTTTCTTTCCCCAGAATTTAATTGTAAGGTTTAAAATGGCTAATTTATAGATATTTCTATAAATTTCCGAATGTGCTGTACTTTTATGTCATTTAAGTATATGCTTAGACGGTACAAATTTTCTCAGTAGGTTCAATTGTGGTTCCTGTGCTTCGACTCGGAGAGCCTCGATGGGTGTAGAACGCATAGAACCAACACATATTCGAAGGGCTATATTCTGAATTATATTTAGACGTTGTAGTTGCTGTTTTTTGGCGTTTCTGTATAGAGATGCCCCATAATCTAGGACCGATTTTATGCATGCATTATACATTTTTTTTTGGTAGTCGAAATATGAGCCTTACTTTAGACATCATTCTCAGTATATTAACAATTCTTTCGCATTTTATACTTATATAATTAATGTGTTCTCTCCAACCCAGTTTGTCATCTACAATCAATCCCAAATATTTTATTGTTTTTTTAATAGGAATTGTCATTTCATTTACTTTAATGCCTTCTTCTAATACTGCAACGTGCCTAGTAAAAAATACGACTGTCGATTTTATTGGCGATAATACAAAGCCGTTATCCGCAAGCGAAGTGCTAGTTATGTCAATTGATTCGACTATGCTATCTTTTAGATGCTTCATTGTCTGCTGTGAAGATATCATACATATGCCATCTGCGTACTGGATAGTCTGCATATTAGAGTTAAACTTTTCATGAAAGTCCACTGTATATAAATTAAACAAAATTGGGCTAAGAACTGGTCCTTGAGTTAACCCAATTGGTACAGATCTGGGGCCAACAAGTTTACCATTTGACGTTCATATATAAATTTGCCTGTTTCGAAATAAATTTGTTACATATTTGGCTTGTTTGTGCGGGATTTTCAACTGCACTAACATATCCAAATCTACGCAACTATACGCATTCTTGATGTCTACAAATATACCCCCTACCATTGCATTTTTTTTGCAAAACCAATTTGTATATAGTAACAAGATCTGCTAGGGCATCCATGTGCAACCATTCATTTACAACGCGCGCATCATGAAGCGAGAATCCAATACAGTGCACATAAACTTGAATTAAAACAACTAAGGATACAACATTAAATTTAATAATATTATACAATACAAAAGTATTTTTAATAATATAAAATATTATTAAAAATGGGGTGTGAAGAACACAATACAAGTTATATATTTGTGAATGTATCTCCTCTCCAGAGACGCAGATACGTATTTCACCTTTCTACAGGATCGTCGGTACACCCCTGCTGGAGAAGAGATACATTCAACCAAACATAACTACCTTGCTATCAACCAGAAATTATTAAGACAGAGCGTGAAAGATTATTCAGCGCTGTCTATATAATAACTGCCGAACTAAGCAACGTGTTTCTATAGACGGTAACATACCATATCTATAGAAAACTGTATTATCGTGTCTTCACTACTTGTCGGGCGAACCGAATGCGTATATAACAAAATAATTTGAAACATACATGAGTGGGTAAAAACCACACCAATTTGTATAATACAAAAGTATTTTTAATAATATAAAATATTATTAAAAATGGGGTGTGAAGAACACATCTGTGTTCTTCACACCCCATTTTTAATAATATTTTATATTATTAAAAATACTTTTGTGTTATACAAATTGGTGTGGTTTTTACCCACTCATGTATGTTTTAAATTATTTTGTTAATAATATTATATTGTAAGGAACTTAATATTCTTGGCTTTACAGATATTATCTGTGTTTGTAAAATGATTATTATGTAATCGGAAGGGTAATTGATCCTGTAATTAATAGTTTTCGAGTGAATGTCTTAAGAAATATCGTTAACAGTTGAATTTTTATTAGATTCTTGCTTCATGCAACTAAATTATACCATTTAATATCATGCTAAAAAAGAAAAAGAAATTAATATCAAGAGAAACTTAGAATTGTCGTGATTGCCACTAAATACTATAGAAGTAACTGGAATACTTAATGTTACATGTTTCTTTGATCATTGCTGGCAATCAGGCGCTGTTTAAACGTGAGAAATATGACCCAGCTCTTTAAATTAGGCTATTTACAAATAAAGTAGCTGTAAAACATTTCGTTATCAAACTTTAGTTTTTTGCTTAAAATCTTTTCAATTTTGTGCTTTTATTACTTTCTTTATCTTTAATTAGATTAAATTATATGATTTAGATGAAGATAATATATGTATTAGGAAGGTAAATTGAGCAAATCGCGTGGGTTTGCTATACAAAAGTATTTAACTAGGAGCATTACTGTATTAATTAAATAATTTCTTCACAAAACAAATGTTAGTGTATTTTAGAGACTTATTCTCCAATCAAACTAGAGTGTGGTTAAAGTTACAACTCAGATAATATAACGCTTAGTATTATTATACGCACAAAACATTTACGGTTTTCTTAGATTTTAAGATTGATATCACTGATATACTATATTTCGTAATGTTAGTGTTTGCATATCTTTCAAAAACGTAATTTGTATGATAAATATAAGAGCTAAACAGTTAGGCATGCATATTTATGTTCATTGTTTAATTGCCAGGCAATTTTACAGCAATTTTGTATATTTTGCGGCGGAGATAGCAGATGCGCGTGCTGTATGTTATGTTTTGTTACGACTAAAGAAAATATGCTTATGCTTAAAATTTAAGACATGAAAATATATTTACAAATCTGGGCGAATCAGATAAAAAGAAATAAAATAAGATCTAGCTTTTACGCCGTTTTTGAATTTTAATGCCTACTATTTTTTATGCCTATTTGAAGCCTTCTTCTGACTTTTTGGCGCGTCATTCCAAAACTTATTTAATTGAGAAAATAAATTTTCGCTGCTCTACTGCACATTTGTTTGGCGAATGAATTTCTACTTTGTAATTCCCCGTTGTGCCGTCTGACGTGTGATTTGATTTGCATCGAGTCATCAATTAGTTGTATTAAAGTTGCTCGTGTGACAGTGTGAAGTGCGTTCATAGTACAATGCCTAAACAAAAGCCCACCGTTGAAGAATGGATTAAAAATTACAAGAAATTGAAATATGAACGCAATCAATTATATTGCCAAGCGTGTTCAAAAATCGTAAGTTTTATTTGCACTTAAAATTAAAATGTAAAATTTAAAAAATAGACCCAGTATAATAAAAAACCGCAGTGTTCTTAATTTTGTTGGTAAAGCATTATTTTCAAAAGAGAGATTTATTAAATGTGTAAATGCAAGTGTAATAAACCACGGAATAGGTAACCAATAATGGGAGTAATATTGCAAATACGAGGGGCGGTCGAGAAATTTCGGGGAACTGGCAACGCTGTTTAGTTTGATGAATGATGCATGTGATCTGGTGCACTGCAATATGTCAAAAACATGAGATTTATGTCTGATTCTCAAAGTCAGTTCGTGCGGAGTGTAGTTTTTAAAGTTTGATAATCGTAGTTAACTCGTGAAAATATTCGCGCTGTGATTTATGATTTTGGTTGTAGTTTAACTCAATATCAGTGCATAGAATGTTTAATTTATGCATTTCGTGATGAAACGCCATCAAAGACAACGCCGTATCGCTGGTTTCAAGAATTCAAGTGTGGTCGTACTTCGCTTCAGGATCAAACAAGAGAAGAGCGTCCTGAAACATCTGTTGTTGTGGGAAATATCGATGCTGTACGTCGTATAATTGAAGAAGGTCATTATTTAACGATGAGATAATATTATATGATAAGATTCAGGCATGCTTGCACATTTCTAGGACCTCGGTACTTTCAATTTTGCATACTTATTTAGCCGTGAGGAAACATTTTTCTCGTTGAATACCGCACGAGTCAAAAAGAAGAAGAAAAATTAAATCCCGTATCTTCTAAACATGTCTATGACACCATTAGACGTGACTAATTGTGGATATATTCTTATGAACCAGAAACAAAACAAGAATCGATAATTAAGCCACATACATCCCGGAATGTGCAGATGCATTTTGTTCTTATTGGAACTTGTTAATGCACGGTATCCTGGAGACAAACATGACTTACATTTCTTTCACCACTTGTATATATAGTTAAGATATTGAATATACTGCAAATGTTTTTTCCACTTTTGAACAAATGATAGTGTGATTCATAGCAAAATCTCCCCATATTGCTATAATTATTTTGGAGAATCATCGAACTGTAAATGCTGAATGGTGTACAACAATGTGTTTGCCTGAAGTTATTGATGAATTCCAAAAAAGCAACCTTAAACGTGCAATCGTCCTTCATCATGATAATGTTACTCCTTATACCGCTCACACAACAGTCGATTATTTGCGAAGTAAAGGCATCAAATTAATGACTCATCCAGCCAATAGTCCTGACTTGGTCTGACTTTTTTAGGTTTCCGACAATGAAAAAAAAATGCGGGGCCACTGTTTTTTTCTGTCCAGAAGAGGCCGTTGCTGCATTCAAGTCATACATTTTGAGTACGCCAACTTCGGGATGGCGTAAATGTTACAATGATTGGTTTGAACGAATGAAAAAGTGCATATAATTTAATGGCGACAATTTAATTCATCTGTCAAAAACAATACGTTTTAATACATGTTATATTAGTTTGACATCGGATAAATTGCTAGTAGGTATGCTTGCAAATGATAAACTGCATGTAGATTTTCGCGTTCAACGTTCAAATAAACGTCATACATAAGCTTTTCTATTTTTCTCTTCCAAAGTGAATCGTTTCGGCAGTGCTACTACAGTATATATAAAAGAAACGGTATCGAATAACGTGCCTAACAATACAATATAAACGAGAGCCTCAATATCGAAGCAATTCATGTCAGTTACCAAGCAACAAAGCTTTCATTCAAAACGAAAATTTGTCCGGATAAACACAAGCTCTTATGGTATTGCCGCGGAATAAACTGCAAGTAGGTATGTTTGCGTGGATAAACAGCATCTTTATTTTCCCATGGTAACGAGAGTTCAATTCTGACAGTAACGTTCAGATAAACGTCAATATGAAGCAATTCATGCAATTTTAACAATAATTATAACCTAAATAGTGTTCAATCGGCCACGAATAAAATAATTGATAATAACAGAACATTTTCTAACTGTAGTTTTAGTAACAATTAAGTTACTATTTACCTATATATTCAAAAGAAGTGTTGTGTTTTGACGTTTAAATAAAAATATTTTTGTTTATTAATTTTAAATAAATGACTCATTAAATTGTCTTACCAAATACTTCAAAGCTTTCATTCAAAACGAAAGTTTGTCCGGATAAACACAAGCTCTTATGGTATTACCCCCAACAAATTAGCTCCTATATAAAAATGCCCATTTGATGGTGACATTTTTGTCACTTTGACAACGATAAAAATGCATTTCCCTCGTATCTAAGTTACATATCTAGTAGACTGCGCGACATATAGAACCCGTACAACTCCTATGAGCATAAAATTAGAGTTTCTTATTTTCATAAATAGGACAAATATATTCATACGGTCACTCACTATCACTTATAGACTTCATAGGTTATACATACATTGCTAATTACCAATAACTTAAGTCAAATTTGACAATTCAAATAAGATGTGTCAAATTTGATAAACCTGTCTTACATTGATAATGTAACAAGTGTTCATTTGAAAAGTCAATCTAGTAGCATGTGATTACTGAGAACATTTTGAAGTATGTCGTAAATTAAAATTTACTACTTAACCTACGAATTCGTATATTTTGGCAGTTTCATACATACAAATAAATAACAAATAATAGGTATTTATTGAAAACTATAACAAATGTTGAAAATGTTGTCCTTCAAGATCAATGCACTTTAAAATACGCCGTTCAAAATTTCTGATGATATTCTGCAACATTACTGGTTTGTTATTAATTTCCATGCATTTCTGTTCGATTCTCTCTAGCATATCATTAAAATTCAATATAGGTGTTCGAAATATGTTTTTTTTTAGATAAGGCCACAAAAAAAAGTCGCAAGGTATTAAATCGCATGAACGTGCGGCCAGGCAATTTCAGTATTTCGACTAATTATACGCTCATCAAAAGATTCTCTTAAATAATCCAAAGATTCTGCAGTACAGTGACAAGGTGCTCCGTCTTGTTGGAAATATGCATTTTGAAGTTCATCATCATGCAACTGATTGACAAATGGTTGTAAAATTTCCGTACGGTACCTTTGAGCAGTTAACGTTCCCTGAAAAAATATTGGTCGCCTTTGGCTTATCGCTGCAGAAACACCAATTTTCTCTGGATGTAGCGATTCTTCATTAATTACATGTGGATTTTCACTACTCGAAATTCTTGTATTTTGTGAATTTAGGTATCCTGTTTTATAAAACCATGCTTCATCAGTAAAGATGACTCTTTGCGAAAGTTCTCCATTATTGTTCATATTTACAAACCAAATACAAAACTGTAGTCTACGTGGGTAATCAATTTCTAACAATTCTTGTACTGCTGTGACACGGTATGGATAAAGTTGCATATCTTTTTTTAATAACTTGTGAGTTGTACCAACAAGGTTTATTTGTTGACTCGAATGTCGAACAGATGTTTGTGGTTCATTTTCCATTATTTCTTCAACACGATTGACAACTTGAGGTGTACGTTTCTTAACTGCTCCGCTGCCTGATTTTCTTAAGAGACTACCAGTTTCAGAAAAAAGTTTTAAAGTTCTATTCAAAGTATTCTTAAATTGTATATAATCTGTAAATTGTATATAAAATGTGGAAACTCAACATGAAATTCTACCATGCAATCTTGAACTGAATAAACCCATAAACCATCAATTTTATTATCACTTCGAAAATAAGCCTGGACTAAAAAAAAATTATGTTCTAAAGTGAAAGCCATTTTAAAACTGAGAAGCAATTTATTTAAACCAGAATCGACGCACGATTATTTTATGCACTAACTGATATTTGTGATTGACATTATTAAATGTCATTTGGATTTACGTTTACGGAACAACAAACATATACTAATATATTTGCGTCTTATTCTATCAAAATTTCAAAGTAACCTAGATTGACTTTTCAAATGAACAGTTGTTATTAGTGTAAGGGTTTTATATGTCGGGCAGTTTACCCGCGCATAATTTAATTTATTTTAGCAGCTGTGAGTTATAATAGCTATTAAGTATTGTGGAATATAAAATGAATAATATGACGCTAAGAAATAAGTAATTAAACTTCTAGTTTCAAAAATTCTTTTATTGTAAATCACTACAAAATTGTTTCGCCATACAATTGCTTCATCAGGTGGATGAAGCCATTGTATGGCGAAACAATATTGTAGTGATTTACAATAAAAGAATTTTTGAAACTAGAAGTTTAATTACTTATTTCTTAGCGTTATAATGAAGTTTCAATAAGTATCTCCTTCGTCAATTAACTGAATAATATGAGTCGATTTGGGGAAATTTCAACTAGAAAAATTACAGCAATAGACACGAAATGTACCAGAGGGATTACAAAAAAGATTCGTTCATGTAGCTTCATATGAATTAGCTTGTAGAGGAGGAGAAGCTGCAAAATGTAAAATTTACCATTTTAAAGAAGAAAAATATCAAGAAAGAAGTCCAACAGGAAGAATTTAATATAATTCTATATTTTCAAAGACCGCACAAAGTGGATCGAAAAAATTGACGGACAGCAAATGGATGACAAAATTGGTATATATATATATATATAAAAATTGGTATAAAAATGTTCCAATAGGAATAAATATGATATCTTGGGCCAAATATTCTGCATCTAAAATTGGACTGAATATCACCAATATTAAAAATACCAATCATTAAAAGTACTAATACTGTTTCCCAGTTAGGCAAAGCAGGAGTAAGTGACCAACAATTAATAAAAATAACTGGACGCTTTTCATCATCGTCAATTAAACCTAATCTCCAAATTGACCCTGAACATCACGAAAATCTTGTCAGTAATTTACGCGAATCAGACAAAATAGGTTAAAACAATTATTCAACATGTGTAGAAACCAACGAGGAAAATAATATTAAAATTAGTACACCAAACCCAACAATTTATTATAATTGTACATTTAATTCTCTTACTTTCAAATAAAGATAATTATTGTTTTTTTATATTGATATCGTTAATTTATCTTGCCAAAAAACACCCGAGCCTTTCTTTCACAGATAAATTTCTTTTAACTCAAAATTTTGCCAATGAGTAATTTTGCTCGAAAAACTTACATTAGACTAAATCGCGAGACCGAAAGTCGAGCGATTTTGTCTAATGTAAGCTTTTCGAGCAAAATTACTGATTGGCAAAATAACTTCGTTACAAAGAGAAATTTATCCGTTAAAAAAAATCTTGTGTTTTTACTTAACTATAACGGGTATTCATTTGAAAAGTCAATCTAGTAGCATGTGATTTACTGAGAACATTTTGAAGTATGTCGTAAATTAAAATTTACTACTTAACCTACGAAACCGTATATTTTGACAGTTTCATACATACAAATAAATAACAAATGTGATTGACATTATCAAATGTCATTTGGATTTACGTTTACGGAACAACAAACACATACTAATATATATGCGTCTTATTCTACCAAAATTTCAAAGTAACCTAGATTGACTTTTCAAATGAACACACGTTATGACTAAATCATTTTAAAATTATGAACCAATGAAAATGCAGGATTTTCAGTAGTTGTAGTTGTTATGTATTACAGCGGTTACTGACGTATTATGACGCAAATCGAATATACGAACTCTTGTAATTATATTCGCTGCCAAAATTACGATTAGATTACTATGATTTCGACTGCAATAATTTGACAGTACTGAACTGTCAGGTTTGTTAATTATCATCATGGCTCGTTTCGCACTACTTTTTTTCTTTTTATTCTCATGATATAGTCTACCTGTACCTATACAACTCGACTCTTAAAAATTCCGAAACTCGACGTATTGCCTAAAACTCGACCTTTGGTCTCGTGGTGTTTCAGGCAATACGTGTCGAATAATCGAGTATTTTCAAGTGTCTTGTTGTATAATATATGATTATTTTCCTTATCTAACAAACGCGAATTTTTTACCAATCACATGATTGGGAACTGTTAGAAATTACCAATAAAGATAGAATAAAGCTACTATAGACCACCGTGGTAAATAGTCGACTGTTTAGCACGGTAGTTAATATTCAATTTGACTGACGCTTAAATGTCAAATTAAATGTGACATATTTTTGACTAAACATATTAAAAATGAGTCGATATGAAAATAATAATCTTCAAGAAATAGTTATCTATTATATGTAATTGAATGCAACATTCCTGATAATATTGTTAAACGTAAAAATAGTATATTGAGGCAATTTAATCAATTTTGTGAGGAACGACGATATAACGCAAGTGCATCAACACCGATAGTTGAATTAAATCATATTCTGAAAACTGGGCATACAAAATGAAGAAATAAGATGGAAGTGAATATAAAGAGTATACAATAAAATATATGTGGAATTCTACAGAAAAATCGTTTCAGGAATGGCTTTTTAAAAAAATATAATATTAAAAATAAATCCATTTGAAGCAATTGATTTTAAAAGTGCCCGAAACACCCGTACCGGTAAAAGGCAGAAATTACAAAAATGCCCGGAAAAAAGAAAAAAGTTCAACATCCTTAAGCATTAAAAACATTTATTCTATAATAGAAAAATGCGATGAAGATACTCCTGAGGGCCTCCAAAAAAATTTTGTAGCATCAATAGACAAAAAGGTTTTGTTTAAGTATGACAATACGTTAAGCACGTATAAAGCGTTTGTACAATATGAAACAAACATGTAAATAATTTACATATCTGTAACTATGCACATGGACAATACACCTCGTATTTTCAGCATTTACTTCTGCTTAATACATATGTTTCTGCCATATAGGCGTCCTCAGTTAAGCTAGTGAAGCAATGTATACAAGTTAACACAAACCTGTTATAAACAACTGGTTTGTATCTGTATTTAAATTTACTGAAATAGCCCGCATAGATCAAGCAAGTTCCGTCCTATAAGAAGACAACTATTTAATAATTGACATCTTACGGGCGAAAGATACTCTGTCCGGAGGGCTACCTATCGTTCGAACAGCTATGCTGCTACGGGAAACGATAAAATACGTATGTAGATGTAGTCCATTAACAACCTGCCAGATGGCGGTAAATATACAAAAAGGTTTTGTTTAAGTATGACAATACGTTAAGCACGTATAAAGCGTTTGTACAATATGAAACAATCATGTAAATAATTTACATATCTGTAACTATGCACATGGACAATACACCTCGTATTTTCAGCATTTACTTCTGCTTAATACATATGTTTCTGCCATATAGGCGTCCTCAGTTAAGCTAGTGAAGCAATGTATACAAGTTAATACAAACCTGTTATAAACAACTGGTTATCTGTATTTAAATTTACTGAAATAGCCCGCATAGATCAAGCAAGTTCCGTCCTATAAGAAGACAACTATTTAATAATTGACATCTTACGGACAGAGTATCTTTCGCCCGTAAGATGACAATTATTAAATAGTTGTCTTCTTATAGGACGGAACTTGCTTGATCTATGCGGGCTATTTCAGTAAATTTAAATACAGATACAAACCAGTTGTTTATAACAGGTTTGTATTAACTTGTATACATTGCTTCACTAGCTTAACTGAGGACGCCTATATGGCAGAAACATATGTATTAAGCAGAAGTAAATGCTGAAAATACGAGGTGTATTGTCCATGTGCATAGTTACAGATATGTAAATTATTTACATGTTTGTTTCATATTGCATCAATAGAATTAGTTTGGCGGGGAGGCGAAGGTTTTTTATGTTTAGTAGAATATTTGAAGATCGAAATTCATATTGCCGGTATGAGATCTGGTAGAAGATAATATAACCCGATTTTTGCAAAAACTTGTCAAGGCGGAAGCAAAAAATGTGCAAATAGTAAGTGGTTTATTCAAAATAAGCAAAATCCACAGCAATGCCCGGTTAGATTGTTTAATAAATTAATCGGAAAACGAAGGCTTCAACATTACTACTCCGCGTATTTTTTAACTCCAAATGCGTATTGGAGAAATGAAAACTCGTTTTAGTATAAAAATGCGCCTGTAGGTAGAAATCAGTTTTCGAAGTGTACAAAACTGGGAGCGGAATCTTTAGGTTTAGATACGAAACGGTTAAAAAATACTAACCATTCCTGCAGATCCACATCAGCTTCACAGTTAGCTAAAGCTGGAATACCGGAGCAGCAATTCATCCAAATAACAGGGCATGCGAATTTAGTTTCCATTCAACCTTATTTGCAAATGGATGAACAACATCACGAAAATATTATAAATAAATTAAGAAAGTAAGGAAGTGAAGTTTCAGTAAGTACAGCTTCTTGTTCAAGTACCAAGCAAATATCTCCAATTACGCATACCAGAAATGTCATATATAATAACTGTGTTTTAATTCTAATTAATTGATTTAATATTGAATATTATTAATTGTTAATGTTCTTTAAAATAAGTATTTTCTTTCATCTATCGAATGTTGTAAACGCGGGAAGTAATCTTACTAAATATAACGCGATCTTGATAAATTAGCTACTATTTTGATTGGTAACTTTCTCGTGTGCTCCACAATTTGTTTCGACGTCAATTTCACATTAATAATCAAGGATTAAAACCCGGGAGCTTTAGCTCGAGATTATTAATGTCAAAATGACGTCGAAACAAATTGATACTAAAACACACTCGAAATTTAGTGCAATCAAAAATGTCGCCTATCGCCTGTCTTGTTATATTCGCGAATATTTCGAAAAACAATAAAGCAGTTTAGTTGATTTTATATGTTTTCTTCATAGCTTTTCCCGAAATTTTTCGACTGTCCCTCATAATATCAGTTCGATTCACTGTGTTAAAAATATTACTTCAAACCGTTAAAATAAATTAAAATTACTAAAAATATTAAAACGTTTAATCATGAAATTTTGTAGAAATAATAGATTATCAGTACCTTATAAAGGAATAGTATTAAATATAAAAGGTTTAATGTGATTACATTCGCGGCAGTAATTGTGGAAAATATGTTATTATTATTATTTTAATATTTAGAACAAAATAATAGATAGAGATTTAACATAATTCATAAAAATCACTAGCAAAGCAGTTATCGTCTAAAGCAAATGTGTGTATATGAAAAAATGGGATTAAGGTTAAAAAACTTATGGCTACACGCAATGGTAATTTTGCTTATCACGATGTAGTAATAACATTCCTGAAAAAACTTCCATTGTAAAATGAATTATCTATACATCAAATCTTCTACAAAAACTTGCAGATTGTGATGGCGGTGATATTAAATTTATGTTTATTCAAAGAAAAACTAGTTCAGCAATATACGAAGCAAATGTAGATTTTTAAGTTAAATCCGAAACTCTACCTAAAGTTAATAAAAAGAAAAGCTTTCTCCATTCGTGAATATTGACATTAATCGAAACGAATTTATCTCACTTGTAGGCTTCCGCGGTCATTGTCCACGATAATTTCTGGGATTCCGGACTGAAACCACGTCCTTGATACTGACTCCTTCTTGGCCGACGTTTCATCCATTGTTTTAAGGGACATCTTCGGGGCTGCTACGACTACTGCTGCACTGAAACTGAATGTCTGTTGGTTTGGGACGAGTTATGTAGAAGCTGTTATCACTGGAGTGTCACGATGACTGTTGAGTTTATGAGATAGAATACCGGACAAAGTATTACATAGACGGTACTCGTTGATATTATTAAGATGATTTCGGATCACATAGGATTTACATATTTTACGCTTAAAGTAATAGGAGTTGCGGTGCAGATTGAAGCTGAATTTGGTGTTCAGTTTCTAATCTATGTTCAGCAAGTGCAAATCCGCGACGCTCTCAACGAGTGCTTACAGAACATTGTTCTGCTACACGAGTATGGAATTCTGTAAAAACCAGGAGTTTCTTGATGGTTGCGATCCTTAACAAAAAAAGAAGCCGTTAATGTGGTGTGAAGTTTAAAGAGGTCGCCTATTTCCACAATCATTCTCCACAAAAAACGTGGTGAAATTTCAAAGAACCTCCTCTATTCTCTGAGGTTAATTTCTTATTCCGAGAAATTAACCATGTTACCAATACTCTAATCAACAGCAACTATTCCAAGTACAATATCAAACACTTTAACCTAAAGAACGTCCAATTCCGTTTCTCAATACACTGCTGCCATGTCTAAAGCCTATTTACCTTATATCAAGGCGCCATCGAACGTATCGGTAAAATACATGTCAATATGACATCGAAACCATTTTTAAATATTACACCACATTATTGCCTTTTTCTAGCGGTATTTGAGGGTTAGCGCTAAATGGGGATGTCCTAATGAACCATCAGCCTGACAATTCACTAAGACGTCCAGCAAAAGAAAGGAGCTTCCCGACTCAACCTTTCATAGTGAAATAAATTAAATTGTATTGGGAATTAAATAAATTAGGATACTATTTAAGAAATCACGTCCATCTATCCAACATATTTAAACCAACACTTTGATGCTTGAAAATAGAAACAAAGAATTTGTTGTTTGTTGTTAAGCGTCTCCATAAATATGTTGGTGACGACGGTAGAAAGAAGGAACCCATGGCGGACTTGGAAATAGGTAGAGGTTAGAAGTTTCCACTAGGTCGACTACTTCGTCAAGTTAGTTATCAGAGGATAGGATTTCTCAGATTATTTGTATCATGTAGGATATGGAGACTTTGAGCAGGTACAGCTATTCAATATCAAAACTTACCGGTAAATCCTGAGTGCCTTCAGCATTTGTACAGTATCTTTGAAATTTCAGATAAACGATGAAAATTAGGCCTATATAATTCATTATATTTTCACATCTGTGCTTTAATGTTGTTCGGATTAAAATATAGCATAATTTTTCCATCTGGAGAATGCCGATTAATTTTTGTTTTATTGTACAGCAGAACATTTTCCATTGATCTGCGGTCTAAAGTGCATGAACCTTTACAAACTCCAAATGTTTCGTTTGTCTTGCCTAAGGCTTTTCCTAAACTGATCCTCCAAGCAGTTCTATTTTATTGAATCGTCTACCAGTAGTTTTTGCAGATATTTTCGAAAATGCAACATCAAAGAGATCACGATGAATTTCAACGGTCATAGTACAAGAGCTTTGCTTCCCATCTAATCTGATGCGGATTGTTGTTTTTCGTGTTTGCGGTGCTTTTGGAGTATTTTCGGTTGTCTGCTTTAACTCACAATACTTAATTGTATATATTATCGACTGAAATGCTTAAAATGCGAGTAATTGTACTTTGGAAGATTTTGTCCTTAAAATACATATTTGTTAAAATTTTTCTAATAGATGCTTTAGAACTTTTGTTTTTTCCCATTTCAGCATTATAATTTTATATAAAATAAGACAGAACTCAGGCGGATACATTATATTTTACTGCACAAAACTTAAAATGCGACTAGGTAACTTTTATTTTATTTTATTTTATTTTCTTGTACACTATGCGTAACCAGTACAGGTGCATTAAGATTTCGGTTGGCGCTACTTTTCAGGAAATCGTCCTGAGAATTTAATTATATTACAACAATTCAATGACATTTATTACTTTAATTTTTCCAGAATAAATACATATAGTATTTTTTTAGATAGAGAGGGATGTGTTAATTATATGTCCGTAGCTGTATATTACTTTTGTGATTACCTTTAATTTCAAAGCTTGCTCACTCTCGATGCAAAATCCATCGTTAGTGGTGGCGGCTTTAATAGCATTTATAGTAAAGAAAATTATATTATGAAATTGAAACAGAAGTAAAAAACAAAAATATTTTGAATAATATCGAAAGTACTATTAAAAATCGGGGGTGGAGAACACAATATAAGTAAATATTTGTATGAAAATTGTTATTCAGACATGTAGACACGTGTTACGTCCTGATTCAGACTCGTCAGTGCATGATGCTGGGATAGACGAAATTCGCAACAACTCCCTTACTACATACAGTCAAGTCATAAAAGGCAGCATGGAAAAAGCTCAACGTCCGTCATTGACTAATGTCAACATCGGAAATTGCAAACCAATCAGTGCCATCTATGACAAGTTTAAGTCTTAGCAAATGGTTTCCATGAGATGATCACAATCGCAATATATGGAAATTGTATTAACTTGCGGCAGCACGACGACAGCTGCGAGAGCATACATAACAAAAATAATTTGAAACATATTTGAGCGCGTAAAACCTTACCATTTGTATAAAATAGTGCTTCTTAACAATATTGAAAGAATCGTTCCCTTCACCACAGTAAAATTTTCCAGATAACCCCTCCAAAAAAACAAAAAACAAAATTTTACAATTACATATCCCTGTGCATGTATTTATTTCATGTATGGATTTCCTACTACAAATAAAAAATTATAAGAATTACAAATAAAACACATGAGTATTTTTATGAATATTATGTATTTATTGCTATTTATATCATATTAACATTACATACAACATTATAATATTATTTCAACAAAAAAGGAAATAATACAATAGGAAATGTAAAATTTTTATTCAAGAATAAAAAAAAATCAATGAGATCTTCGTAATATTAGGTTCACGTTTAGTTAAATATAGTTTAAAATCTCCTCTTTAGACTATTTGTAATCGATTTCGTGATTATTTTAATATATGTGCTACTGGGCTAAAAAAACCCTTTTCTTCTAAATATGATGATGGGTAAACTCTTTCTACAAAAAAAGGCCTTGATAGTGAAAACGAACCCAAAATACATCATAATCACATTGATTGTATATTATTTTAGCTTCACGGTAATATTGTAGCTTAATAAGCAGGTCCTTTAAATATATACATCTGATAAAAATGGATTAATTATCCAATCTGGTATTATAAATTCATGCATGTCTTTGAATTGTATCATTGTATCTTCTATAAGGGCGTCAATGTGGCTACAGTTTGTTTCCAAATCAGAATCCTTGGGCATATCTTCTTTTAATTGTTGTAAAGAAGGAAACCGATGCAGTTATCGTTTGAGTTTGAGTTTATTGATCAAGCTCAGTACAATTCCTTTCGCTTTAATAAGGCTGACATCGTTTCTTTGAAGTTTCAAGAGATTTTCGTTAATCTTTCTAAATATATGAAAGATAGGCCGCGTCATTTCGTAGTAATTTCAATTCCTGGCATATGTTTTCATTGTTTACATAAAAAAAACTCCACAATTGTATCAAATAGTGCATAAAATCTTTCTATACAATTTCCTTTCGTCCTGTATGTAAGATAAGTCGTACGAATTTTTCATCATTTTCTTTAAACAGGTGACGACGGAATAATATATCATTTAAGGGATGGGGCTTTATTTTATTGATAACATTTATAACAGTACTCATCTATATGTGAAATCTTCCATTAAGTTGCATTGCGACTAAGTGCTGACGGTGAATGAGGCAGTGAATTGTTAGAATATTTGGTGCAACATTTTTCAATCTTAATACAAAGCCACTATGCCGAACAACCATAGCCGGTGCTCCATCAGTAGTACAAGCAATCACATTAGCAAAGGGAATATGTTTTTCGGCGAAAAAGTTTTCAACGGTTTCAAATACTGACAAACAATCTGTTGTGAATAGTAAGTAATTTTATAAATAGCATTTTTTCGATAATTTTTTCATTCACAAATAGTACATAGGCTAGTGGTAGAGATTCATTATCACCCAGAGTATTCTGATTCAATTGTAATGAAAATTCGTTGGATTGCATTTTATCACATACTTAGTTGAATTTCGATATCATTTGCCATCTCATCAATTCTTTTTGAAACTGTATCATTGCTCAATGGGACTGAAGAAAGTATCTATCGCTGGTATCGTCCGAACATATTAATGAATATCACGTATAGCTAGTAGCATTAATTGTTCTATAGATATGTGGTGTACCATATCTTGCAGTAATTTATACTATTTCATAAGATACCTACCATTAGTCCTTTATCGCTCCGATTTGAAATCTTCTTAAAAACATTATTGAGAATATTATGTAGGAGATGGGAACAAAACCGAATTTTAAATAGTCAATAGAATATTGATGACCCCTTTTTTTGTTGGCGGACATCTTGAAATAAGGGCCATTTTGCGAAGAAATCATTTTAATGTAGAACTCGAATTGACAAAGATGACTAAGTGCATGGCACAATAAAATACCTTTGCACGACATAACGCCCTCTCGAACTCCTACAGCGCCCTCTAACTTCTCAAAAATTAAAACGCCCCGCTAGACCTTTAAAACACCCACGAGGGGGGCGCTGGCGCCCCTGTTGAGAACCATTAATAAAAAAAAAACATTTTTAATATCAGAAATATTAATAAAAATCGTGTGTGGAGAACAAAAAATAAGTAGATATTTATGTGGAAATTGTTATCCGGACCTGCAGACACGTGTTTGGTCTTGCTACAAACTCATCAGTGTATGATGCTGGGATAGACGAAATTTATAACAACTCCCTTACAGTAAAGTCATAAAAGAGAGTATGGAAAAAACTTAGCGGCGTTCATTGACTAATGTCCACATCACGAGACACGAACCATACCACCCTTATGATAAACGTAAAGCTTAGCTAGTAGTTTCCATCGAACTTGTATTGTGTTCTCCACAACCGATTTTTAATAATATTTTTCATATTATTAAAATTGTTTTATAGAAATGGTGAACTTTTACCCACTCAAGGATGCTTCAAATTATTTTTGAAAATAGGAGTTTTTTGAATCATATTTTAATCAGTTAATAAATTGAACATATTCAATCTGTCTATTCGTATAGTTGAATACTCGCAGGAGAAAATGTTTAACAAAATGCAATTTCTCTACTACAAATACTTTTATATCTGTTTTGAGTTCCGCCAGTAAAATTATTAGCAAAGTGGTTATGATGATTGTTGTTGGTTGCTATAGTTGGACATTCTAGTGAGCCTTCCTATGAATAATTTTATGTATTTTGCATGTGCATCAAAGAAGTAATATCAGTAATAAGCTGAAAAATTGTCATATATTGCAAAAATATATCTGACTGGGCTCTTCTGTATCATATTCTCCAATGAAATGTGGAAATTTTGGCATGATTTAAACTCAGTGCTTCAATGACATGTCAATTTCCTGCTTAGGTGGATTATTGGAATAGTAAAAAATATATTAGAATAATGGCAATTACACATCGAAAAATTATTATTAAATATATTATAGAATAATGAATATTTCCATTTCAGGTATTATAAGTCAATGCTATGGTCATCAATTAAAAGAAAAGAGCCTCTCCTCCAGAAAGAAATATAATTGTGAGTATATAATTGTTTCAGCCTTTACTTGATGAAATTCCATTAGAACTATTATCAGGATAAAATAAAACAAATTTTAATGAATTTCACTTTTTAATTAACACTGTACGTTTCGCTCCAACCTGAGCTTCATCAGATATATAACTAACTTATTTACAAATTTTTCTAACACAAGTGTGTTAGTTACCGTATACTTGTGTTAAAAAAAAATTAAATAAGTTAGTTATATGTCTGATGAAGCTCAGGTTGGAGCGAAACGACCGTTACAGTGTTAATTAAAAAGTGAAATTCATTAAAATTTGTTTTATTTTATCCTGATAATAGTTATAATTGTGAGTACCTTTCTTTATATTTCATAATTAATATTTTAACGAAGCTAAGAAAAGTGGTTAACACAAAAAATACTAAATTTATCAGTAGTAGTTTTATGACATCCAATTAAATACAATGAATTCTTTCTCACATAATGTTTGAACTATAGGAATTTTCTGTTGTATTTGGTTGAATGTTAATAACGTTGTAATCATTGTCTATTATATATCCTTCCTCTTCTGTTATTTTATTGTATTTCTTGTATACTTTTATAAAAAATTAGGCTTTAGGGGAGTATAAATTAGCTCTCTTTCATTTATTAATACATGCGTTATTTAAGGCCTTATTGTTTATATGTGCTGGATGTATAATTCATAATTTAGGAAATTTTTGAAGATATTCGGTATATAGGGGGGTCTTGTGATTCAGTTACCTTTAACATGTACTTTTTTTTAATTCAATTCAATTCAAAACTGTAGATTGGGGTAAGAAATAGGAAGAATGGAAAAAGTTGCAAGGTTGAAATAATTTTTAAGTATCGCAGTGCAAGAATGACGGAATATGATATTGATCTGATTGCTTAGTTATAGTCATTACTTACTCTTTAAACAAAAACACCGATAAGTTATAAGCTGTACCACACTGTACTTCTTCGTTATTTGTCGAAATACATTATTTCTGTCGACTTCTATTAGTGACATTATTTCACTAATAGCCTCTTTACCATTCACTCTTTAACTTCTTATGTGGTGTAGTATGAGTTATATTTTACCTAGTTCAATATTAAACAGAGTAACCTGGTTTTGATTTTAAATTGGAATTAAAAAAAACTACCATATTTAGCGAAAAAATTTAGAAAATTAAATCATATGATTTAAAGATTGTTGCAATATCTCATTAAAAAAATAACGTTTAACCAGTATTATCTTCTACTGGCATTGATGCGCCAGAGCACGACAACGTAAAGCAAAACGATCGTTTTGTTTTAGATTGCCGTATTCGAAGCTGTTGGATCAAAGTTTTGATACAACTTTATTTCTCTTCTAATTTCATCTTTTAAATCCTGAACTATTTCAGGCTTCTTCAAGTAATATTCTATTTTAAGTGATCCCACAATCTAAACTTGACGAATCTGGATATCGAGGAGGCCAGTTAATGTTACCTTTCTGCGAAATTAGTCTACCAGAAAACAATTTTTTTTAAAAGATATTGTCTTTCTAACCATATGGCTCGCAGCGCTATCCTGTTGGAACCATATGGTTTATTTATTTGCCTAATGTTGGCTTTAGGAAATTTTGGCGTTATTTTGTTCCTGTACCTATAGTTGCCCCGCTGTTTTCATTTTGAAAAAAAATTAACCCGTAATTCCAGTCACACGATGAGAATATAAAAGAGTTTCAAGGTTACCTTTTGAACATACTCATACATTATAAATATTTGTGAATTCATCTAAAATTGGAAAATGGGCGCTTTCAATCATTATCAAATTTGAAATGAATTGATTTTCTCGATCAATGTGTTGATAATCCTTGTGGATTTTGACCACACTTTTTGTATTTCATGCGGGAAACAACATGTTCTTCAAAATGTACCTTAAAGTTGATTTATTAATTTGAAACTTATTTGATTGCCGTTTCAATGATACCTTTACAGAAAATCTCTCGTATTTACTAATCCTAGTTAGTATTACCAAAACTTTATTCTTTAATCTTAAATACTGATGCTCTTATCACGTTCTATATAGTTTCTCTGTAGTGCAATTTCTTCAAAATCGTCACTAAAGTCTACAGTAACTGTAACCAACTTTATTTGAAACTGCCGTACTTAAAGGTTTTTATTGCTTGAGCGTATACATAGAGATCACTTGAGGCTACATCACGACTATATTCAGGGCATGGTATGTACTTGATTTTTTTACTGTTCAGAAATTTTACCACGTGTAGGCGACCGTTATCATGGTGAAACTTACTTTTCAGTCAGCTCAGGTCATTTTCTTAGGATGTGATCTTTCATTACCTAATAAGAGACTTCTTTATAAAAATTAACGGTCACTGTAGTACCATGCTGGGCCCTATGCATATCCACCAACTTGTAAAAATATTATAACTACAGCTTTAGCGACAGACTTTTACGCGAGTGCTTTTTTTCTACTGGTCCTGCTTTTCTACCCATTGCATGTTGCTTAATTTTTGAGACCATAAAAATATATTTAAGTTTTATTCACAGAAATAATCGCTTTACATCATTATTCACCTTCTTCTTGAATAAACTGTTTTCAGTATATTTACTTTTTGATATTTGATATTTGGTATTAGACAGCGGGCACAAACTCTAGGCATGCTTAAATGTTTGTCCAAGAAAAAAGTAGAAATTTATGCAACAGATTTTCAAGATGTTTTGCAAGCTTTAAGATAGCTAAACGTGGCTCTGTGCGAATAATTACTGTTTCAGTCTTGATAGTTTCAGCAATAAGCCCGCTTTCGGGGCACCTGTACTGCCCTACAACTTGCAGGTTCTCTGACCATCCTTAAACACTTTATGCAATCGAAAACAAGCATAGCTTGCCATAGACAGTTTCCAAAAAGCCGTATCAATCATGGAAAAAGTTTCTGTTGTGTATTTTTTTCAGGCGAACATAAAATTTGAAAGATTTCTTGCTCCTTTGCTCTTTTTGAGTATTTTTACAATTTATTTGGTATTGCTACGTTACGACTTCGTAAATTGTATCTAATAGTTCTATTCCTCTGTAGTTATTACATTAATACAAAGGTATTTTTAATAATATAAAATATTACTAAAAATCTGGTGTGAAGAACACAAATGCAGGTTCACTATTAATATTTTCTGTGAACGTGTCCGAATATATCCTATCCCCAGAGACGTAGATACGTATTTCGCTTTTCTACAAGCTCATCGGTACGCCCCTGCTGGAGAAAGGATATTTCCAGACACATTCACAGAAAAGAACCACCTCGCCCTATCACCGTAATTATCCAGACCGAGCGCAGAAGTAGATTCGGCGCTACCTGTTGTCAGACAGCCGAAGTACCTCGCATACCGTCCACATAATTAATGTGAAGTAACGACGCCCTTCCAAAGGTTAGCACAGCCAACTCTCTAGAAAACTGCATTTTGTTTGTGCCTTCACTCATACTACGGCTTAACCGCATGTGTAATGTATCAGAATAATTGAAACATACATGAGTAGGTAAACCCCACCAGTTTTGTATAATACAAAGGTAATTTTAATAATATAAAATATTACTAAAAATCTGGTGTGAAGAACACAAATGCAGGTTCACTATTAATATTTTCTGTGAACGTGTCCGAATATATCCTATCCCCAGAGACGTAGATACGTATTTCGCTTTTCTACAAGCTCATCGGTACGCCCCTGCTGGAGAAAGGATATTTCCAGACACATTCACAGAAAAGAACCACCTCGCCCAATCACCGTAATTATCCAGACCGAGCGCAGAAGTAGATTCGGCTCTACCTGTTGTCAGACAGCCGAAGTACCTCGCATACCGTCCACATAATTAATGTGAAGTAACGACGCCCTTCCAAAGGTTAGCACAGCCAACTCTCTAGAAAACTGCATTTTGTTTGTGCCTTCACTCATACTACGGCTTAACCGCATGTGTAATGTATCAGAATAATTGAAACATACATGAGTAGGTAAACCCTACCAGTTTTGTATAATACAAAGGTATTTTTAATAATATAAAATATTACTAAAAATCTGGTGTGAAGAACACAAATGCAGGTTCACTATTAATATTTTCTGTGAACGTGTCCGAATATATCCTATCCCCAGAGACGTAGATACGTATTTCGCTTTTCTACAAGCTCATCGGTACGCCCCTGCTGGAGAAAGGATATTTCCAGACACATTCACAGAAAAGAACCACCTCGCCCTATCACCGTAATTATCCAGACCGAGCGCAGAAGTAGATTCGGCGCTACCTGTTGTCAGACAGCCGAAGTACCTCGCATACCGTCCACATAATTAATGTGAAGTAACGACGCCCTTCCAAATGTTAGCACAGCCAACTCTCTAGAAAACTGCATTTTGTTTGTGCCTTCACTCATACTACGGCTTAACCGCATGTGTAATGTATCAGAATAATTGAAACATACATGAGTAGGTAAACCCCACCAGTACATTACACATGCGGTTAAGCCGTAGTATGAGTGAAGGCACAAACAAAATGCAGTTTTCTAGAGAGTTGGCTGTGCTAACCTTTGGAAGGGCGTCGTTACTTCACATTAATTATGTGGACGGTATGCGAGGTACTTCGGCTGTCTGACAACAGGTAGCGCCGAATCTACTTCTGCGCTCGGTCTGGATAATTACGGTGATAGGGCGAGGTGGTTCTTTTCTGTGAATGTGTCTGGAAATATCCTTTCTCCAGCAGGGGCGTACCGATGAGCTTGTAGAAAAGCGAAATACGTATCTACGTCTCTGGGGATAGGATATATTCGGACACGTTCACAGAAAATATTAATAGTGAACCTGCATTTGTGTTCTTCACACCAGATTTTTAGTAATATTTTATATTAATAAAAATACCATTGTATTATACAAAACTGGTGGGGTTTACCTACTCATGTTTGTTACAATTATTCTGATACATTACACATGCGGTTAAGCCGTAGTATGAGTGAAGGCACAAACAAAATGCTGTTTTCTAGAGAGTTGGCTGTGCTAACCTTTGGAAGGGCGTCGTTACTTCACATTAATTATGTGGACGGTATGCGAGGTACTTCGGCTGTCTGACAACAGGTAGCGCCGAATCTACTTCTGCGCTCGGTCTGGATAATTACGGTGATAGGGCGAGGTGGTTCTTTTCTGTGAATGTGTCTGGAAATATCCTTTCTCCAGCAGGGGCGTACCGATGAGCTTGTAGAAAAGCGAAATACGTATCTACGTCTCTGGGGATAGGATATATTCGGACACGTTCACAGAAAATATTAATAGTGAACCTGCATTTGTGTTCTTCACACCAGATTTTTAGTAATATTTTATATTATTAAAAATACCTTTGTATTATACAAAACTGGTGGGGTTTACCTACTCATGTATGTTTCAATTATTCTGATATATTACATTAATGCCTGCCACTATTCGTATGTAGTGGTATAAGAATTCCGTCTTTGTAATATTAGGTTTTATGTTTTTTTTATAATTCATAAATTTGATTTATTAAACTGTCGCCACTATTTTTAATCAGTTCTGCTGTTATTTCATTCCCTCTTGAATGTTTGCTTTTTTATTAGTGAAATAATTTCTTTTATTTTGTTGGGGCGGATATACACTTACCCTCTATTTCTGGAAGTACGGGAGCGATTCGCAAAGTAAGTTCGGTTTCGTCTAGTGAGCCGAGGAGTAGGGATATTGGCGCGATCGCAGAGCTGCGGTGTAGTCTGGTACAGTGTGAGTCCGACAGCGCTAGTGAGAGAATCGTTCGGACATTCTTTCATGCTATTTTAGTCGTTCAGAATGAAAATGGAAAAATCGCTTGCTGTTATCTGGTTTCTGTGTGCAAGGAGCATGAAGACTGCTAAGATTAATCATGAACTTTGTTCTGTTTATCGTGAAAACGTAATGTGTGACAACATGGTTAGAAGATAGTACTCTATCTTACGAAAAGCACGAACTAATGTCCGTGATGAAGAACGGAGTTGTAGACCAACTGCTGTGACGCTCGAATTAGTGGGTAAATGTCGAATAAAAAAATCGTGAAAATCGGCGATTCACAATCACAGTACTGAGTGTACTGAGTTGTTACTGAACATTTAGGTCATCACAAATTTTGTTCACGATAGGTGCCAAAACTTCTTAACGAAGACCATGAAGTAAAGAGAATGGGATCGGCACTATCTTTTCTGACGTGTTACGCTGTTGAAGTTGACGATTTCCTCAGGCATATCGTAATAGGTGATGAGACTTGAGTGGCGAATGTTAACGATGAGACGAACAGATAGTCAATGCAGTGAGGTTGCTCTAGCTTGTCAACGAGGAAACCTTTAAAGTGCCGTCAAACTTTTTCCGCGAGAAAAGTCATTGTCACTGTCTTTTGGCACAAGAAAGGCACCCTTCTTGTAGACTTAATGGAACGAGGGACCATAATAGACATTGAACTCTGTGTTACAGCATGGCTTAATTCACAGGCGGTAGAATTCTATGAAGAGGGCATTAAAAAGCTGGTCGCTGTGACAAATGTCTCAATCTTAATGACAACCGTATAGAAAAATAGCTGAAACTAGTAGCTTTAACTTGTGTATAATAAAAACTTCTTCATGTATTGAAGTTTTTAAACGGAAATTACTTTATGAATCGACCTCATATTTATATCTTTGTTGCGTACTTCCTGGCAATTTCATTTTCAATTAGAATTTCTTCAGAATACTATCCCCTTACTAGTTATTTTCTGGCGGCACTAGTCTACCATTTATGTCCTTACAAAATACGGTCTTGGATGTCTTTGTTTTCTATATACTTGTAAAAATTCTCAATTTCCTGTCTTTCACAATACTCTTATAGGTTTTGTAAATTGTTTTCTCTCACTTTGCTCTTTTGTTTCCCTTTTTGTTCTATATATTTTTGGACATTTTCTTATCTACTACTTTGCAACGGTGCTGGCATTGTGTTTTGTGTGTTTTCGAGGTTTTCCTGATATTTAGCATTAAACCAGCTATCTCTTATGTCTTCTCTTGCTTTTTTCAAGGCATTCTTCGTTCCTTGTTCTAAACCTTTTTCTAACATTGTCCATTGCTAATTATTAAGCAATCATTATGACAAGTGAAGCAAGTTTTTAATCTAAAATGGTTTAATATAAATTTTATTAAGTGCTTGGCAGGTGTAAAATATATTGAAACTCTAATTCTACCTACAACCGATTTACGACATATTTGCTACTAATTATTTTAATTACTTTTTTTGTGTAAATTTATTTTTATTTGAATGACTTCTCATAGACGGGTAGGTACATATTTCATTTTACTTAAGTTTAATACTCTGTTTCACTAATGTGTATTTTATTAAGACCAAATTTTGGTTTAAATGATGTTTGCCTTTGGCATATCCATATACGGTTGATCTATAACTTTCGTTGATGTAACTAGAAGTAAAAATGAAACTGTCAGGATATCTTTGATCAGACCGATAATAAAAAAAGTACATAAATTCACAATAGAAATTGTTAGACATAAACACATACACTCGTGAACAGGGAACAAAAGAAATTATCATTTAATTCCCATTTTTCAAACAAATAAATATAATAATGCGTATATGGATCCATACATGGATATGTGCACATGTGGTATACCTGTACTAAAGCAGTTGTAAGCGATTCTAATATATTATGTTTCTTCTGATGTAACCTTGTCAAAAAATATGATATATATGTGTATTATTTTAGAAGAGATTTATTTTCTTAATTTCAGCATGTCATGTTAATTATCTACGCGTAATATTATAAGAAAAAGTTTTCAGAGCTTCTATATACCACGAAAATATATTAAGTAACATATAGAAAGTTTGACAAATTCAGATAACATACGAAAATAGTATCTACAACATCTTGAATATGAAATATCTTTTCCATATATAGAATGCGCTTTAGTGTTTCCGCATCTACAAAACTGATGTGTAACGTGAATGTTACATACGTACGTATATATTTTTGGTAACCTGTTGTGCTCTATATAAACTATTAAAATAGTTTATATACAGTGTCTGATAAAATCGCTTTATATTCTATGACAAACCTTGAAATTAAGGTTTTTGTAGTCCAAATTAATGAATTATATTGTGCGGAATTTGTTCCAGAGTCTAAATGCTGTTCCTATAATTAGAAGGAGAGGTTGTTTCTTTTAATTTGTGTGCTTTAATATACCAAATGTTCTTTACTTTACTCACCGGTAGGGGCATTCATACATTTTTATCAGTAAATTACTTTATTAAATTATAAAAATTAAATTAAACATTTAATTTATAAACGCGTATTTTTAAGCGTTGTAGTGAGTGTTATGAGGGTGGTAATACACTACATTAATTAATGTTTTACGGGGTTCTACCCAGAAATTCCCTGAATGTGAAAAAAACACAATAAATAATTCAAAAGTATTTTTAATAATATAAAAAATATTATTAAAAATGGGGTGTGAAGAACACAATACAAGTTCATTTATGTTTTTTTGAATGTATCTTCTCCAAAGACGTAGATACGTATTTCACATTTCTACATGTTCGTCGGTACGCCCCTGTTGGAGAAGAGACACATTCAAAACAAACATAACTACGCTAATATCTAGCCGAAATTATTCAGACAGAGCGTGAAGGAATATTCAGCGCTGCCTGTATAATAACAGCCGAACTAGACGTGTTTTTTATAGTCGGTAACCACCGTATCTATAAAAAACTGTATTCTCGTATCTTCACTACTTGTCAGCGTGAGCCGAATGTGTATATGACAACATAATTTGAAACATACTTGAGTGGGTAAAACCTAACTAAATTTGTATAATACAAAAGTATTTTTAATAATATAAAAAATATTATTAAAAATGGGGTGTGAAGAACACAATACAATATTGTGTTCTTCACACCCCATTTTTAATAATATTTTTTATATTATTAAAAATACTTTTGTATTATACAAATTTAGTGAGGTTTTACCCACTCAAGTATGTTTCACCACCTAGCGGTATAGAGTTGTACTGCCATTCTTTCGTGCGCGACTTTTAAGTTCCGGGAATTTCTGAGTAGCACCTCGTAGACTTTATTTTTTGCTATAATATCGTAGCACCACGTGTATCCCAAAATTGTTGTGTTTAAAGTACAGTGATTTTTGATTTCGAAAGGTGTGAGTATGCAAGAAAATAAATTTGTACTGTTTTTCATTGACGTCGTGCTGTGATAACAAATTATGGGGTATGGTTAAATAAAGGGTAAAGTATGTATTTTTCTTCCAAATTTATTTGAGCCTCTTCAAAGCAGATAATTTCTTTCTGAAACAAAATATTATCATTCCAACGTTCTTTTTAAATTTTAATAGCAGCTCTGAAAATCGATTTATAATGTATAACCTTCGGAGTGCGTTTCGAATTTTGTTTTGTCTTCTTAGTCGATTTAAATTAGTGCCTACGAAGTGGTCTTTTGAGTCGTGGATACAGAACAGAAAAAGTCGTAGTGTGTTATTCTAACTCAGTTGAGTACGGTAGCTGTGGAACTTGTTTGTTGAATTTTGGACTAAATAGTCTCGAACAAGCAATAAAATGTGAAATAGTGATGTAAAAACCACAAGTTAACTTGCCATAATTAAGGCTGTTTCGAGATCATATGCATGGAACTATTTCTCTTTGTTCATAATGATACGTTTTATGACAGCCAAGATAGATAAAGGATCTTTTATTTCCTTAGCGTGGTTTTTATCAGGTGATGCTGAAGATAATTGAGATCGCTCTTCGTCTTCAACGCTTTTTCAGCCTTCTTTGAACATTTTGTAACACTTAAATGGTCTTATTTTGACATGTACTCATCATCGAAACTATTTTCAATGTATCTGTACCAGAAATTTCAATCTGTAAACAAAATTTTAGGCAAAATGCAAATTGCTCAACAAAATCAGATATTATGAAAATTGTAAAAAATACTTTTTAGTGACAGAAAAAACAATGTTTAATCGTTAATAAAAATATTGGCACGAAATTTTCTGCAGCTTCAGTTTAGCGATAACTCTGCATTGTTGTAATACTGCTCCAGACTATTTACGAAATCGTTTTTGTAGGTATCTCAAGTAGGTATCAAGTAGGTATCTCAAGTACAATAGTTTCAGTTATTAGTTGCTGTAAATAAAAAAAAAGTTACAACATTTACACAGGCCTTGTGTACCCGATCCGACTCCATTTGCATGAAGATACACTTGTGCAGCGAGGCCATGTCAGCTAGCTGTAATTAAGCGCAGATAAGTAGAATTGCAGCTTAATTACGTCGTTACGTTTTGTTAACCCTCTAAAAACTTGCATCGGGCCATAAGGAGATAAACAAAAAAGTTAGCTACATAAAATATTAAAATTCGACATGTCATCTTGTCTTTTGCCTGCTCTCTTTTTTTTGTCGACAGAAATTTTTATCAAAAACAAATTAGCATATCGATGCGAGAGCTCGCATCAAGCGTTGTTACAATTAATATAAATCTGCATAAAACAAATCTGTATCTGTACATATGGCCATACAGGACTTATTTACCAGCGTTAACTTCAACCACATGCGGATGCGTTTCTCTCTAACGAATTTACCAATGCAGGTTTATGAAGCAACGACTGAAGTTCGCTTTCTGGTCCAGTAGTGAATTTTGTCCTATCAAATGACACCAGATAAACTCGCGACATCTGACGGACAAAACAGACTACGCCGATGAAAGTGATTTCTTCTCGAATAGCAAAGCTATTACAGAGGAAAAAAAATATGCGTATTACTGTAAGTCCATTAACTCGTCGCCAGGTGGCGCCACATACTAAAAACGAATTAGCATATCGATGCGAGAGCTCGCATCAAGCGTTGTTACAAATAATATAATTCTGCATAAAACAAATCTGTATCTGTACCCATAGACTTACAGTACGTATTTACTAGCGTTAACTTCAATCATAGACGCATGCGTTTCTGTCTAACGACTCTATCAATGCGGGTTTATGAAGCCGTAGTCTGTTTTGTCCGTCGGTAGTCACGAGTTTATCTGCTGTCATTTGATAGGACAAAATTCACTATTGGACCAGAAAGCCAATTTCAGTCGTTGCTTCATAAACGCACATTCATAAAGTCGTTAGAGAGAAACGCATGCCTCTGTGATTGAAGTTAACGCTGGTAAATACGTACTGTATGTCAATGTGTAGAGATACAGATTTGTTTTATGCAGATTTGTCTTATTTTTAAGAAATTTTTATGTTCGAATGTTTTATTAAAGTAGTTCACATTACATTTATATTATCATATTAATTTATCTTAAATACTGTTGAGGTCATTTAAAGTAATCAGAAATTTGTTTCAAAGTTTGTGCATAAGCATGCAAATCTTTTGTTTTTGCTATTTTGTAATTGCCTTATCAAATATGTAGTCTTAAGTTTATGTAATTAAGCCGGAAAATTAATTTAATTAATTAATCTTGTGTATAAGTATGCCGTTTCTTGTATTACATTCGTACCCTTTTTTTGTGTTTTGTTTGATGCTTATATCAAGAATATTTTTTTTGCACTAACGTTCAAGAGTTTTAGACTCAAACACGTTGTCTTTGATTTATATAATTAAAATTTACATTGAGGATGTGTTCGATTGCAAAAATTTATTTAACCTAGGTAATTAATTTACTTATTATCACAGGGCCTCACCCATTATTAATTTATTGGAAACACCTTCGTTTACTTTACTGTTTGTTTAGATTGCATAATTTATTCCTTAGTAGGGTGTTTAGAATAAACTTGTTTCTTTCTTTTTAGTCTTTATTTGCTCATTGCCTTGCTTCATAATTTGAATAATTTTGCGAAAAAAAACTGAACAAGATGGAGGGAAATGGGGGAACATTTTTGGATTCAGCCAAAAACATCCCATGCAGTTGAAAAAAAATATTTTTTTACAGACCTGTGTTATCTGCAGAAACTAAAATTGAATATTGGTATATAGATTGGAGTTAGGTACTGTATTAACCAAAGAATATACAACCTGTTATTACTTTCTTATGTGTAAATTTAATTGTTAAAAAAAATTTGGACACAAAATTTCTTACATATTTTGTTTCTATTAATTATTTTATGTTCCTTAAAGGTATTATTGTTGGAAAATAAATTATTTTATTTTTACAGATTTTACGAAGCCCTCCAACATAATTCTTTTTTTAATGTATTTTGATATTGCCCAATCAATTCAAAAAACTCTGGATCGTAAATGTTTTACGAAATGATTTAGTAAGTCAACAAATGAATCAACGCCTAACTCGTAAGTAAAGTATCATAAAAAATCGTTGCTTCGTTTTGTTTGTGAAGGAATGATTCATTAGGCCGAATATTTTTTAAAATAGAATTCAAACCATACACTTGAGCTTAAAAAGTAATCGTTTCTGTTCTGGTTTCTTAGTCACGATCTTGTATTTTGAGAGCAAAATGACCGCTTGCATTCTTCTTTTAACTTACCGACATCATTCGAGTTAATTTTGTGTATGTACATAAAAAACACAATAATTACCTATTAATTAAGTAATTAGTATTGTTGCGTAGATTTAATATAATCCAAGCGTGTCTATTACGACGCATGATTAAATAAAATAGATATATAGTTTTTGATAAGGAGTCGGCAGTAGCGGAGATTATGTTTGTCGATAATTTATGAAGAATAAAATTGCTTAAATCGTGTGGAATAAGATTTAATCTGATGCACGTATCACATAGTTGCTATTGGATAATAATCTATTATATAGTTTTTCTTTTATATTCACAAGGCTACTATTCAAACTGATGTACGAGTCGGTCAGTAGGGTTGAAGTTTTCAATTTATCCTGTATTATAGAACAATAGAGCGTATCAGATGAAGAAATGATCGTATTTGTTTTATTGTAATGCAAGAAAACAATTGATTTTTATACATAACGTTAAGTAGAAGTTATTCATGTACATGTTTTCAATATTTTTATTATAATAGAATTATAGTTACAAAGCGTAAAGTTTCTATTATGACACGTGGGGCGTCTGTGGAACATTAAATAACGTTTGTTGCATATTTAATGTGAGTACCTGATTCGTATATTGTATAAAAAGAGAAATATATACATTTGAAATTTTATGTTCTACACAAAAATGTATAACAACTTTATGTAGGTTTATAATTGATTTTAGATGTGAATTTAGATTGAAATAAAACTGTGTGTATCATACATATGGATGTAAAACACTTACAAAAATGTAATAAGTAAATCTTACAGCAGTTACATTAAATAAAAGCCAGTAGTATGCTGTGCGGGTCAATTTTGTTTGAAATAAAAATAATTCAGCGCAAAAGAAATAATTTTAGTTTTTATGAAAACTATTTATTAAAACATTTAAAATTATTTATGGAAAACAACATCGAGTGCAGGACTACCACGACAAGTCAGACAATGACCAACTCTAATTTGTGAGTACAGCAAAACGTTGCGCAATATTGCAGCTGAAATTTGCGCAATTTTTTCACAAATATTTGCCTTTAAGTCTTCTAACATGTGGACGATTAATATAAATTTTACTTTTCAAGTATTCCCACGAGAAAAAATTTGGTGCGTCAAATCACGGGAATGAGGCGGTCACTCAATATCTCCATTTTTTGAGATCAGCCTGACAGGGAAAAGGCGACCGTTTCACTCGCTATGTGGCATGTAGCGCCATCCTGCTGGAACCAGAAGTTTTCTATGCCAACTTCTTCCAACTATGGTTGCAGAAATTCACATATATTTACTCGATTATTTATCGTTATTTATTAACAGCATTGACCCTGGCATCTTCAAAAAAGAAGGTTCCAATGATTCGTTCGGGGTATATTGCTCACCAAACAACGACTTTTTCATCAAATTGCATGTTCTCTTGAATAAGACGAGAGTTTTCTGTTTTCAAAACGATCATTTTGATTGTTAAAATGACCAGAAAGACAAAAATTTGCTTAAGTAATCGCTCATTATCAAAATTTACCAAAAATTGGATTCTGCTGCCACTAAGTTTGTAACGATTTGTGCGTACTGCAAACGTCTTTCACTATCAATTGGCCGTAGTTTGAACACAATTTCAATTTTATATGGATACCTATGCAAGTCTAAGTGTAAAATTCTTCTTAAAGTTTGGTCAGACAATCCTAATCTTAATTGTTATAGGATGAAAAGAATTAGCCTGTATTGTGGTATCTGTATGTGTTGGTTATGGTATATAGCGAACTCGTGTTTATTACTTTTGTGTAGATTTAACCATATCACAAAAAACTAATAAACATGAGTTCGCTATATACCATAAACCAACACATACAGATACCATAAACACGCTAATTCTTTTCATCCTATAACACACAAATTGTCAGCATACCAATCAATGGTATATAGATTAATTCATGTACCTATGAGTAAAAGTAATTTCGACCTTGAACTAAATAGAATATATACAATAGCATTAAACAATGGTTACTCTATAAATATTATCAATAACATCTTGAATAGCCAACAAAAATCTAAAACCCTTTCCTTAGTTTACCCAAAATTAAAACATAAGATAATTAATTCCTACAATTCAATCACTTACTTAGGAAAAATTTCGGAAAAAATTGGTACTTTCATTGCAAAAGTTAATAACGAACATATATCATTTAAAACAGACAACACTATACAGAACATTATTAAAAATAACAGCGATAAAATAGACAAAGAATCAAACTCTGGTGTGTATAAGTTAACATGCGAAGATTGCAATAAGGTATACATAGGACAAACGGGGAGGACATTCAAAATTAGGATGAAAGAACACGAGAGAAGCCATAAAGAAAAGACAACAGATTCAACTTTCGCAAATAATTGTTTAGAAATTAATCATAGATTTAATATAGATTTCAAAATTGTACACATTCAAGGAAAAAGTAAAAAACTTAACCTGTTAGAAAACTTAGAAATTAATAGATACAATAGTTTAGGATTAGCTTTAAATGACCAACTAGATTTAAACAACTCCCCTCTACTAAATTTAAGATTGTAAAAAATTTTTCCACCACCATTCCCCAATAATTTTCACATAAATATTCTAACTTGCATTGTACATATTCAGTATTCATCCACCTGATGAAGCCATTGTATGGCGAAATAATATTGTAGTGATTTACAATAAAAGAATTTTTGAAACTAGAAGTTTAATTACTTATTTCTTAGCGTTATAATGAAGTTTCAACAAGTATCTCCTTCGTCAATTAACTATTTAAAACTCCTTAGTTTTCAAATTACGTTTGATTTCTGTAGTAAACCTGGATGGAAAGGTTTCCCTGTTGTTATTATGAAAAGGCACAGATTTATTAAATAGATTATAAAGCTTAGTGTAGAATGCGACGACACACAAATCAACATCTTCATAACTACATAAATCAATCTAAATTGCACAATAGATGTCATCAACTCTATGAAAATTGTAAAGCTGGTTACCGTTAGATGAAAATGGTTGTGCTTTATTAAAGAAGGCAATGTTAACGTTACAAACAGAGAAAGATGATGAACATCTTCAGCTACCAGTAGTTTAAAATCTCGTAGTACCGTAACGTCATATTCAATATTGACAAATTCAAGGTCCAACAATCCATTATTGTTATTCAAAGTATTACTAAATTGACGAAGATCCACTGCAGCAGAGAAATTATTAATAGTGTTTGTTCTCAGACAATTGATGGAAAATGCAAAAATTTGGAAGATTGAAGTCACCGATTAATAAAGTTGGAAAATCCAATAGCAGTAACTCTAGGCTCTCAAAAAATACACATAATTATCACAATTAATGTTGGGAGGAATGTATACTGCAATAACATATAAATGAAACTCAGGAATACTACATTTACATAACGTGCCTTCAAAAACTTTCCTTATTAGAGACTGCCATGTTTTTTTTAATGGTTGGTGACAGTGTACGTAATTTGTCAAAGACAAATAATTTTGATAATTTGGTTGTCATGCAGATGTGTGTAATAATTAGTAATACGATTTTTGAAAAAATATTTGTTACAATAGTCAAAATTAAAAGAAAATAATAATAAAGCAGATAGATGTTGGAAATGTTGACCATTATTCTGAAGACAAATTTGAACTCTACGCTTCATGCTTTCAAACCCATTTATTAGGATTTCTTGGGTCATGTCAGGACACCAATTCACAATACCATTACGAAGCTCTCCGATTGGATGATGTATGGTCTTGAAAATGGTATTCTTTAAATATGGAAAAATAAAATAGTCTAAAATTGTCATATAGATTTTGAGGAAAATTAATGATTCTTGTATAGAAATATTCTTGCAAAAAGGCTATTGTTTCTCGAGATTTGTGCGCTGGTGCATTATCTTGCTGGAAATATCCTTCCATAAGTTCATCATCATGAAGTTCATTAATAAACGGCTCTAATAATTCATTTCGATATCTTTCAGCACTTATGTTTTCATTAAAAAATATAGACCCAGTAATTCGTCTTCTTGAAACTTTTAGCAAGACGCCTATTTTTTGTGCTTTCTGGGCTTTCTGCAGACTAAATTCTCATATTTTGCTTGTTTAAAAATCCTAAAAGATGGAATTAAGCCTATATACGAAAAGAAGCATTTGTCGAGAATGTCATTATTATTTATGTTAACAAAAACCATAGACAATACTATGTTCTCGTAACAAAATCTACCTGTTTGAGTTCCAAAACTGCTTGAATTTTATATGGAAATAACTTTAAGTCCTTTTTTTAAATAGTATAACATATTCCTCTGACAAATGAACTTGTGTTAGAATACTCTTGCCGGAAATTCTGTAAGCATTAATTAGTGAAATAAATCCAATCTCCATTTTTAATTTTTGGCCAGCTCTATAGTAACTTTGAATAATAAATATTTCATGTTAATAAAATAATTTAAAAAATATAAGCGTTTATAATTTGAATTTATGTATAAGTTTCAGAATTTGAAGTTTTCTAAAGCTTCGCATGTGCACCAATTTTTGATTACTTAATTACTTAAAAAGCATCCTACTATAACGAGGAAATTTTTTGAAGACGCGTTACGACGCAGTCAATCATTGGAACGGATTGCAGAGGAGAAGTATCGATGAATAAATGACGGCGCGTATTTCACACTCGGTAGCATTTTCGATGGTTTGAAGCATTTTAACCACCCACAAGCAATCGTACACTTCGATGAATGCTTCCGTAATGGCATGTGTGGTTAGCTAATTGATGTAGGAAATTAGCGCTCAGATGCGAAATGGCAATCGCAATTTTACAGTATCCATATTTCAAAATGTTGTTTACTTAAAAAATACGCGCCATACCTTTAAATGAAGCTTCGGTACGTATCCTGTTCGTCAATCAATTATATTCTACAATTTGCCAACAACTTCTGTTATAGGCATTTGTCAAACACCTGATGAACCCAGATGTTTGGTTGGTTTAACAATTGCAATACATTCAAAATATTTGAAACTTTAATGTCAGTGCTTTAGTCAACACCAAAAATTTATGTTCAACGAGTAATTCTTTACAGCACTTTCTTAAGCATTAGTGGATTTATATTGTAGATTAAACAAGATTAAAACGAAACATTTTTCTTCAAAGTATGCTTCACAATGAAACAGATTCATAATATATAATAATAATTTGTACTCACAAATACTTGATGTGGTTATATATCGATATGTTATTTTTTAGTATATTGAGACATCCGGCTACGAGTTAATGGACTACACAGCTTCACGTATTTCTTTTTCTTCATTAGTAGTGGCCTAGCCGTTTGAGAGAAAGCATTCATACCGACAGGCCTCTCTTGTCCGTCAGATGTCAGAAGAATATCTCTTACTAGCTGACGGCATAATATTTTGCTTATCTTGACGGAGGGAACTTTAAGACGTCGTTTCATAACTACGCTGAGGAGATAGTTAGATCGAAATGGATTTCTCTGCAGTTGAAGTGACCATTGGTTAAATATGTTGTGTATGTCCATGTGTATAGATTTCTGGTAGACAACATACGTTTTTAACATATTTTACTTACAAATACTTGATGTGGTTACACATCGATATGCTATTTTTTGGTATAATGAGCCATCTGGCTACGAGTTAATGGATTAAATAATTTTAGATATTTCTTTTTTTCATTAGTAGAGCTCTAGCCGTTCGAGAGAAAGCGCTCATATCGGGGGGCCTCTCTTGTTCGTCAGATGTCAGGAGAATATCTCTCGTCAGCTGAAGGAATAAGGTTGCGGGAGCGAATCTCATTGGTTAAATACGTTGTGTTTATCTGTGTATGCAGATATAGATATGTTTTTATCATATTTGTATTAATTTGCATTCATAATAAAAGTTTAATAATAAAGGTCTATTACGAGATGGTCGTATATTTTTAATAGATATAACAAATCCATTACGTTGATTAACTGTTAACTTTGGAAAGTTCTAACTTAGCTTAGAATTAACTATATAAATTAACACATATGAGGTTATATCAAAATATAACGAGGCTGGTGCTATAACTTCTTTCACAACTAGAATTTTATAACATAAAGATTAGAACATGAAACCCCCATCTCTAATATAGATATCCTCAAGTAGGCTTTGATTTAAGTTTTGATGTTTATTACAAATTAAGTTTTGAATAGTCAACGTTTGACGTACCCTTCGAAAAAACGAGAGTCGAGCAAAGATATGCGATAAAATTTTGTGTTCAGTTGGGTAAAGCTCCAACTGAAACTCTTGAAATGATTAAAAACTGCATTCCCAGATGATAGTTTACTACGATGTAGAGTATTTGAATGCCATAAGAAATTCAAAGACTGTTGTGAATCAGTAAAAAATGAATCTCGACGCGGGCGACCACCAACTGCACGGATCAATTCAAGAATTGCAGAAATTAACAACTTTATCCAAAATGATCGTCGAATTGGCATATATATAATTTCTGACATTGTTAATTTGTCATATGGTTCCACTCAAAAAATTATTCGTGAAGATTTAGGGTACTGAAAGGTGGTGGCAAAATAGATTCCAAAAGTGATGGCCGATGAACAAAAAGCCAATCGAGTGACAATTTGTCGGCAATGGAAAAGGCAACTGCGTAATAATTCACAGTTTTTAAACAATGCGGTTACATGTGACGAGAGTTGGTTTTATTATTACGACCCTGAATTAAAGTTTCAAAGTTTGCAATGGAAGCACAAAGGCAGTCGAAGACCACAGAAGTAGAAACCTGAAAATCGCCGATAAAGTGATGCATTTAATCTTTTTTGATGAATGGGGCGTTATTGATGATCACCGTGCACCTAGAGAACATACAGTAATTGGAGAGTACTATTCTAATGTACTTCGAGAAACCCTAAAGGCAAAATTAAAGAAAAAACGGTCGCTTTATCAAGATATCGATTGAATCCTATACCCGGCCTACCGATCAACGATTTGTCAACGAACACTTGAAGAATTGGGGGTGGAAATTATGGTTCACCCTCCCTACTCACCTGACTTTGCTCCATGTGACTTTCATTTGTTTCCTGAAGTCAAATAAGAATTGAGAGATCGAAAATTTGAGTCGAATTTTGAGCTCAACAACACGTTGATGGGTACTCTAAGAGATTCTTAAAAAATGTTTCTCAGATGGACAGGTGTATTGCACAGTATGGAGAGTACTTTGAAGGATAGTTGTTGAAGTTTTCTAAATAAATGCTTAATTTTTGTACTATAGCACTTGTCTCGTTATTTTCTGATATTTCCTCGTATATAGCACCATTATAATTAATACATTTTCGCTAACAACAAACAAGTACATTTATTTCGATTAGCAGTATTCTTTTCAATCCTTGTTTTTAGACAATAATAAGATGACTCCTCTGAATTGATATTTACAAGGAAAATTACTTAAACACAAATTCAACAGAATTATATTAATTTTACAATTATACTACAAGAATGTATTTTCTTAAAAAAATATTAAATTAAAACATGGATGTCTACTACAGAAACACTTTATTTCCAGCATACAAATATAGTATACATATACAACAAATTTATTTAAATAAATTTATTATAATTTACACTACAGTTCACATGTTATGTATACGTGTTTCTGAGTCCTGTTGTTGTCGCAATGAGCTTTTAGGCGATATCTCTATTGTTATATTTATTTAGGTCGATGTTCAGAGTGATGCTGCGCATTATTTTTCTGTTTGCTAATAAATGGATGTTCTTTGTAAAGTTTTGTTAGCGGTTTATGTTTGTATCTGAGGTTGTATTTGTCTTTCGAAATACACATTTCCATTTATCTGACAATCTCTATTCATTATATCCATTTCGATTCAACCCATGTATTCACGCAACTTTTTTCAATTGTACTATTTTCTTCATAAGGGCTATGTTCATATTTCGTTCTCTTATAAAACGTTTCTAGAAGTAGATTCTAGAATTACCAAGCATGGATATTATTTTTTAGGGGAAACCTTTGGTGTTGCTAATCCGCTTTTAATTTCTGACGAATTCTTATTCCTAGTTTGTAGTTTATAGTGTAGGGAAATCTGATTTGACGACGTTTGTTGTTTTGCTATTATTTTATGATGTAGTTTCAAAGAATACATTACAAACAAGTTAAACGGGTAAGATTTGAATACAATTTCCATAGAAAGACAACATGAAGATTCACTTGGATTACATTCTGCTGTAATTGTTAACAGAATAACTAATCATATGTTTTAAACTGATAATAATATAATAATTGTTTAAAATAGATTATCTTAACTTTTGGATGCAGTACAGGTCTTATGAAAATTGATTTAATTGTAGTTAAATCATCACATCATATATTTTCGATTCGCAATGGCATTTCATATGTTTAGAACATACTCTTCGCGACTATTAAGTTTTATTATTGTTGAAGCTGGTATAAAGGAATTTATTTCTATCGTATATACGAGAAGAAGAAACGGTTATATTTTTGTAATACCACAAAAGCCTAGATTAATGATATTGATTGATTTTGCAATATTACCGTTTTGTTAACCTTTGTTAATGGAGAATGTACCTAGGCAAGGAATTAATTTAAAAAAATATGAAATTACTAGCCAACATGTCTAATATAAAACATATAGTACGACAATTACCGACTGTCAAACAGCCAGCATTTGTATTGTAGAGGCTTATGTTCGTTAAAAGAATTGTTAATTACTATTCTATCAAGTATTGTAAATTTTTGGTATTCAATTAATTATTATTTTCTGCGTTTAAAATACCACGGTGTTTTTTTTAGGATGATCTTAGTAAGGTAATATATAATTGTTTATAATTTATCAATGCTCCACAGTCAATGCAATTTTGTATCCATGAAATCCAATCTTCAAAACATTTTCTCAACTCATTACGCGTTGCTTATTTAATTTTTAAATGGGTCAATCGCTTTTGCGGTCAAAGTAAAATTTCGTCACTTATCCTTTACACGACGAACCAAAAAGTAGTCATTTCATGCCAAGTCTGGGCTATACGATGAATGACCCCTAGCGTTATCGTGATACAAGATGATTTTTGCTAATAGATGATGTCGCGCTACAGTGGAAACGTGTCCGTTAATTCCAGAAAATGTGGCGACCATATTCTTATTTCGGCTTTTCGTTAGAATAAATTTGGTTGAGACGGACTCATTGTCAAAAATCTGACGGCCGATTGTTACTTTTTTCGCTATCATAGCAGTATACACTAAATGAGACGGTCCATTGGCAAAGTAATCTCGTGTATACCCACACCGTCTCACATGGTCTTCTTTTTGAACTGGTGTCACAGTCTGGGAAAGCCAAGAGGAATAAAACTTATGCACCTTCAAATGTTTGTATAAAATGGTATTAGTTGTTTACTTGAATACTCCTTATGGCAGGTATGGGGAATTAGATTTAGAGAAGGGCCATATAAAATAATTAAAATATTTAGGCGGGCCAAATAAATTTTTTCTATTTTGCGTTCGAAATGAACTCATTATGAAACCCAAAACAGTATCGAAATGAGCTCCATTTCGATAGGCTTTTTTTCATTTTTCAATGTTGGCGTTATTCGAATACATAAATAAATAGCATTGCTGTCATTTGATTTTAAGAATTTATGTACATTTGACATATATGATATATGTCCGTATTTTACACAAACAACGTATTTTGTATACAATTGACAACAACATATATATGTTTCTATGTCCCTCATGTTTATATTTTTAAATGAAGTATCAAGTAATGTTAACGAAAATTAGTAAATAATATGTAATATAATATACTTCGCGGATAGCAAGATTTAAATTTGAAAATGTCAAGTATCAATGTGACCAACTGCACACGCAGAGAAATACATGTTTGTATCAAATAAATCTGCTTTGACTCAAGAAATTCTCTGTTTTGTATATCCACAAGACAATATTATCTTGTGGAGAGATAAATATATTCTTAAAATTATTTACTTCATTCAAAACTATTTCTTATTTGAATGAAACATATAAAATGTGTTTGCTTAAGAAAAATATTCGTAAATCAAATCCATTGTATTCTTACTTGAAGTATGTTTTGTCGCAGAATATTCTTATGGCAAGACGCTACGTTTTCTTAATGAAAGAAAATATTTTTTATGTGAGAATGTGAATGTTTTGCATAGAACTACCAAATTGTTTTGATTTTTATATACGAGGATACGTTAAAAATAGTTTTCGTATAACTTTAAAAATTATATAATGAATAGTAGACGTATTTTATTACTATTATATTTATTTATTATGCAAATTTAATGCCTTCCACTTTTTAATTGAGAGCTCCCCGACAATGAGTATTCCTAGTTAAGTATGAATTAAATTAAAAGTATCAAATTTTCAAGTATCGATGTTAAAAAATTTATTATTAATATAAAACCGTTATTAAATGCAGAATTGATTTAGTAAATCAAAATATGCATTGTAATGATAATTTTCTAATAAAAAGGAGCTAATATTTTTATTTTCGTAATTTTTAAAATGCCAAGGTTTAGGGGAGAGATGAAAATTATACATATAAATATACCACAATATTTTATTATTTCTATACATACTAATTTATCGGCATTTCGTGAATTGAGTATAGGCCATTCTTTTAAGAATTCATGAATTTTTCGCTTTTTGCTTTGTTGACGATATGAGACTGTAGCTTTCCAGTTCTTTATGACATCATCCCATGGTTCAGTGAAATGTTTTAAGAATAAAATGGATTGTTTAACACCATCTAAAAAAAGGAAAAATGTTCTTATAACTTAAAATCTAACTCCATCTACTTACCATTTGGTTCTTGGACTTCTTCTTCAGTTAAAATTCCTTCTTTCCCAGATTCTAAGTTATGTTTCTTTTTATACATGACAGTATCTCCACTTAGATGAAGTATATTTGTCACTTTATCTACCAACCTGCCTTTAGCTAGAATCCCTTTTCCGGTGTAACTTTGTCGTTTTGGAGTATACGGAATGTAATAAGTAGAGGATGCTTCATTAGGAAATAATTCAACGATTTGGTTACTCAGTAGTAAGTATTGATCGTGCTTCAAACGACTAATTTTCAGAGTTTTTAAATATTCTTTTATACATTGTTAATACTTACTGTTTGGCAACGTTGTTATAGAGATATTTGATTATTATGTCTAATATAGATCTACGTGCGTTGTCCAAAATGGACTTCTGCTTGTAAAAATTCAAAACGCTTTTTCCTAATGCGCTGTTTTCGAGTAATTCTTTCAGCTCAATCTTAGGAAAATTGTTGCCCAAACTGTCGCTGATATTTTCTAGTCCAGAAAAAGACGTACTTTGATTTATTTCTGGAATATGGTATAGGGCTGATGAAAGAGACGAATGCGTATTTGTTTCGGTCGCATCAGAAAAAGTGCTCTCCAGTATCACTACAGATTCCAGAGAAACTATCGACAAGTTTCCTGATGTATTACTTACAGTAGAATTATCGCCACAGTTTTTATCATCACTCGTGTCCTAGAACATTGCCAAATAGTCAATTAAATTTGTTATTATTAAATAAAATACAAAACTTAAAAATAATGAGTCATAACTTCAACCTGGGCATTAAATAATAATACAGTAAAATGCGATAGAGAAATACAAACAAAAATAGTACAAGTAGTTTTTTCGAAGACTAGTAATATTTATTCATTACTTCCAATTGTAATATATTATTTAAAAAACGGAAAATGTTCTAATGAATTACATATAGGTATACTTTATATACAAATATAGGGATACAATATAAGCACTTATGGATGCAACTCTATGGGACGATTCCTTTAAAAAGATGAGTGGTCTTTCATAAAAATTTGTTTTCGAAAATCTCTTGTATGAGAGTTACACCACTCGAAAGACTCACTTCGGGAAACATAAAATAATGCAATTTCAAATATACCTTAAGACCAATCATCTTATTGATGTTATTCTCAGAAGGAGTTGAAAATTGCAACCGTTAAGTTTTTTCATTGTATTGGTACCTAGTCAAAATTTTCAATTTACGATATGCAATTTAAAAACCTGAATCATTTGGAAACGTTTTCCACTTATTTCATAAAATATAACGTTCTTGAGGGAAACAATAAAATAATTTACCATGCAGTACAAATAATTACTAAAAATTGTCCATTATATTATTTGATTTTGTAATGTCGATAATTTCTTTTCCATAATTGTTGCCAAAAAAAGTTACTATATTTTCACAAGCTAAACACATGTAGCTCTGATAGAAGATATTTTTGGAAATATAAAAGACCCTGCTTATTTCTTGATTAGAAATCATTCATTAGATTTTTTCCAGAAATTGTAGTGTGTATGATTAAAATTATAAAAGTGATTAAAACCATGTACAGCATGTACACATCAAATAAATATGTGATCTTAGATATGCCTTACTTTATTAATCTTAATATAGACGTTATACTTTTGGAGAAATTTTTTCTTAAACCAAGTATTGGAATAAGCTCTTTTATATCACCATCCTCTAAGGTGTTAAAGGTTTCTTCATCAATTTGATTATCTTAAACACAAATGAAATATATAATTGAAAAGTATTTGAAATAAAACAATTAATCAATACAAAATTATATTAGATCATTAATTATAACTATACAATAAATAATACATGGCTGAATAGTCTATAGAAAAATATTTCTAGAGCAATTATTGAAGAACAGTAAAATTAATAGGTCTCAAATTTGTGAACGACATGATATATTCCATCTATCATCCATTACAATTAATCGCAAATTACTTACCTTCAAAATTTTCTTGTAATTGTGGTAATTCCCACTTTCTTAATATATCACTCACAAATTCGTCCATATTGATAACTATCACTTTAATATAATAATTCATACACATAAACAACGACACAAAGGTAGCAAATGCAGCGAACTTGTGTTACTTGTGTACAAAGACGTCTAACATTGCACCCCTGATCGGGCCTATACGTAAACTCGCAATCGCTAAAAATAGAAATGATATAATAAGTTTGCTTCCACCAAATAGATGTTTTTCTTTATAGAAACATTTATTCAAGAAATTTTTAGTTTTGTTGGAGAAATACTGCTTTTCTTAATATAAGGAAACAGTTTCAAAGGAAACAAATTCTTTTCTAATTCCAAGAAAATAGTAGTAAAACAATATTTTTTCTTGTTCTAAAAATGCATTTCTCTGCGTGCATGCTTTATATAAAAATTAAACTCTGAACTTTCAAATTAAATAATTCCAATTTAAGCAATTAATTAATGTAAAAAACGCAAAATAGAAAAAATAGTATAAAAAACTCGTTTCATAAGGCCTTTTGCCGCACTCCCTCTTTAGAAAACTCGCCGCAAGCGGCTCGTTTTCTAAACTGATCTCGTGCGGCAAAATGGTGCCTTATGAAACTCGTTTTTTAATATACTATATTATGTGGACGTACTCGGTTCGTATGAGAAATGAAATTTAGACTGTTCTTTAATCATCTTGTTGAAATTTGGTTCCAAGTTACTAGAAGTAATTCGTAAAACGCACTCAAGACGTTCGTCGGTCATCTCATTCCGCAATTTGCTATTGCAGAGATTAATTGTTGGAACACCTGTTCACAATTATATGAAGACCCAAACATCGGGATCATTTTCTGATCGTTTTTTTATCAAGCTGGGAAATTTAGGCTTCGGTAAACATTTGTCGAACTCAAGCCTTGATGAATTGTTAAACAGCCGCTTTAGCGTATCGTTGCATTGTAGTTCAATTACTTCAAGTTGGTAGTCGACTTCAATCTCCTGGCAATTTATGGTGAATGGTGAAGAAAATATTTGTAAGTCATCTTCTATCTTTTTAAAATCTTCTAATCTCCTGTTGAACTCGTTTCTCAACTGATTTAGTTGGCTCACACAAAAATGAACTTTTTCAGTCAATTCAGCAACTGTCTGTAGCTTAGGAAAATGAGTGAGATTTCTTTGTGATATTTGTGTCGAAAACAAACGTAGCTTTAATTTGAACGCCTTTATTTAAGCCTATGTGTAATTAAGAAGTATATATTTGCCTTGAATACTTTTATTTAAACGCATTAAGTATCCAAGCAAATCAGTAAAAAATGCGAAATCCGAAATCCATTGAGGATCTTCAATCATTACCAACGAGATAAAGAACATGCTTTATTTGAAGTACAGATTTACACAACACTTCTTGATGTATCACACAATGCAAGAATATCACTTTGTTGTCTGGATATTTTTCGTTGAATGTACCGACAAACTCTTGATTCGTTCCCACCATGTTCGGGGCACCGTCGCGGTCGGTAGTAATGTTTATTAATTTCTGTAGTGGCAGATGCAGTGAAATTAAACATTTTTGAAACTCGCCATAAATGTCCCTTCCGGTGGTGGTTCTTTTCATAGACTTCATTTCATGCTGGCTAATTCTCGAATAATGTTAAATTTGTCGTCAATACCTCTCACAAAAATAAGCAATTGAGTGGCATTTGATATATCTGTACTTTCGTCCATTGTTATCGAAAAAGCCACAAAGCTTTCAATTTTCTCTTTAAGTTGGGGTGTTATGTTCTCGGTAATTTTTTCAATCCTTCAATATTTAAAATGTTTTTTTTTTATCTGGACACAAAATATCAGCTACTACTTGCAAACAATCCTTCATGAATTCGCCTTCACCAAATGTTTTATTAGATTTCGGAATTTTGTGACTGATAATGTAACTTGCCTTAGTCACGTTTGTCACAGTAGAATATTGTTGCCTAAATAAGTTTTGCTGTTTTCGGAACTGTTTTGACAAAGACTTAATTTTGGATTGGGTCTCTTCTTTATTAAGAGAAGCATAAATCCAAGAACCATGTTTAGTCTTGAAATGGCGCTGTATATTAAACTCCTTAATAACGGCAATTGTTTAGTTGCAGATAAGACATAGGTTTATCATTAAGCAAAATGAAAAATTATTTTGAGTTCATTCGTCCTTAAACAGCCGGCACTCAGCATTCACCTTTCTTTTTCTATTTGACGACATTTTGATGGATTTATAATATAAAAACTTCTACATTCTTTACAAACACACTCCTAAAATAAATTAACTGCGTTTGTTCGAGCTATAAAGACTGCCGTTAACGCTACAAAACAATCACTATAGAATCATCCTTATATCGTATATTACTTGTAATTCAACTGCTGTTTAATCACTGACTGACTAACATTAACTAGTATGAGTCGTTGAATTTTGATTTGTGGTCGAAGATTCCTCCATTTCCACTCCGTTGTTTCGTATCTCCCAGGGTTGTGATGTGTTTGAGTCTGATTTAATCGTGCGTTGTTGTGTTTTTTGTGCGGTCCTGTGTGTATTGTGTGTGTAAAGTCTGTGTGTCAGTCGCTTTTTTGCGTTTAAGTCTTGTGTGTTCGTTTGTTGGTCATCATCACATTTTTTTTTTTGCGTTTCAGTTGTGTGTGTGTTTAATGTTTATTATTGTAAAGTGTGATTATTGTCTGTGTTTGTGTTACGAAGTACTGTATCTGTTCTTTTGTAGCGTTTGTCGAGTGTAGTGTTAATAGCATATTGCCTAAGGCAAGTGCTAATTCGTCAACTGTGTTGGGTGTAGTGTTTTTTGTCTTTGAGTCCATTGATTAGTTGTTGGGGGTGGTGCTGGTATGTATTTAGGTTTGGGTGTGGTTTTGTTTGCTGGGTTGTTTGGATTGTTAGGACAGTTGATGAATGTGGATAGGTGAGGACCACCGCAGTTTGCACACTTTGGTGGGGTTGTTTTAGTCTTGGTACATAAGTGTGTCGAGTGTTCGTCGCCGCATTTCATGCATTTGTAATTTATGTTGCAGTTTTTTTGGTGATGTCCGAAAGTCTGGCATTTGTGACATTGTATTATGTCAGTCCGTTTATTTAAAGGTTCTATTTTAATTACAGGTCCGCAGCAGTCGCGTAAGTTGTAAATTGACTTGTACTGTCTCGTTAGTTCGATTAGTGCCAGTGGTGCAGGTATGCCGTGTTTACCGTTCATTCTTTTTATTTTTAATGTCGGGTAACCTTGGTCAGTCAAGTCGTCGGAGATGTCAGTGTCTGTGATAAAGGTAGGAATTCCACGCATAACTACCTTTAGTGTCTTTTCGCTTCTCAATTGAAAAGTGTAAAATTGTATATGTTCTTTGTCGAGTATGTGTTTAAGTTTTCGGTAGTCTTCGTCAGTTGTCGGTTCGATGTGTATGCCTGGTCTCACTAGTTTGTTTTGTTCAGTGTTAATGTTGTTTGTTTTCAGTATGTGTCGTATGTGTGCCCATTTGTCTTTTTCCGTGATAATTATTGGTGCGATTTTGTGTGGTTTACGTGTTTCAGTTTTTGTGTTATGTGTAATGTTTGTATTGTCACTTACCCTGGAAGTACTGTTGTTTGAAGTTGACGGTTGTGGATGGTCTTCTTCCATTTTTTCCTCGGCGTTTGTTTTTTCGAGTACGCTGAATGAGTTTTTTGTTTCAATTGGTGTATTTTCGTGCTCGGTCTTCTGTTTTTTGACGTTTTCTTCGGAATTGTAAAAACGTTTTGGAGTTCGACGGTGAACGGGTTTACCGGGCTTGCTTCTTCTTTTGGCGATTCTAATATTTCTAATGTTGCCGTCGGCCCGTCGGGATCAACGATGAATATTTGCTAACTCGCAGCACGATTATATAGCCATCACTGGAGGCGTGTGGAATTTAAGTATGAGTCAGACGTCGCACCACCGATATATTATACATTGAGTAGAGTAGTAGAGGTAGTTAGAGGATAGTTAAATTCCACACGTCTCTAGCAATCACACCGTATTTATATAGATGGCTGTTACCGATCGCAGGCCGGTTCAAATCATGCCGAGGGCCGGATTTGACCAGTGGGCCGTCATTTCCCCATCCCTGCCTTACGGTAACATGCTGGTCCTCATCAAATCTATCCCGAAAAAGAGCAATATTATTTTCAGAGGTGTTTGGCTTTGGAACTCGATAGGTACGTGTCATTTAAGGAAATTAGATTACGTTGGAATTCATTGTACCAGTGCTTTGTGGTAGTTAAGGAACATGATTTGTTGCCAAATACTCGATTGATTTGCTCAACATATTTCTTACAATTTAACTCACGTTTGAAATGATAAAATGTTAAAACCCGATAATGCTCCTTGTTCGATTCTATGATTTCTTGTTTAAATAATTACTTTATAGTTTTTTGGTTTGAAAATACTTAAACAAACCAAACATGATCTGCTAGAGAAGTTTGACGTACAGCTCTCCTACATACATGTTTCTAATATTTTGTTTTTGGTCTCCTTCGTTAGGAGTTATAATAAATAATAATTCGTAAATCAATTTCTTTGTAAATATTTATATTTTGTATTACAGAAAATCAAGTAAAGTAAAATATTAAATTAAATTTGAGTTTCTTAAAATATCATAAAATAATTTTCTTATTTAGTTTTGGTTAAACAACTAATTATGATTTAGACCTATACTTTTAAGAGAATAATTCGTGCGTATTTAAAAATTATACGATTCATTAATAAATAATAGTAATTAGGCAAAAATGTCAATTTTAGTAGTAGTAATAAAACTTAACGAAAATCTACAGATACTCATCATTCTATCTAGCCAAAGACAAATGTTGGACATGACATTCTATTGCAAAATCTGCGTTACAACCAATGGTTATTTTGTTTGAATGGAACACAACGTTGCATCCTACTGCGCAACATCATCTAAAGGTTCGTCTTTAATTTATCCTTTGAAAGATTGCGATCGCTGCGTCCGCTTTAGTAGTTCTACGTTGTTAATTTGGATATACGGATATCATGTCAAATAGATACTTACTGTAGTATTAGTTGCATGCCGTTCTTGCTAGATTAATTTGCTTATATTCACTGTGCATTTATTCAAATGTCAAGATGCAAAAAGTTTAGTAAATTTTAAATATCATACATGAGTATGTACCTACTGTTTTTCATAAGTGAATTCGTGAATTCCATTGTAATAAATAGCTTATGATATTTTTATAACATATTTTATATTAAATATATATTGAAGCAGGACTTTCTCATATTCGTTATATTATTAACAAATTTACGAATATACAGAAAACGAAATTAAAAATTTCTTGATTTACAGTACAGTAGACGCTCACAAATTACCACTTTGTTCCCGGGGCAATTCTAATTCTTGAATTGTTTTAATTTCCCAACGTTTTTATAATTCATCCAAAGGAACTAAAAATAAAACTGATGATAAAAAATAATTAATTAATAATTTATTAGTTTTTACTTGTACATAAATAACCTGTAATGTGAGTTTGTTTTTTTAACTTTTATAACACTAGAAAGAACTATGTCGTTACGGAGGGACTAAAGATTGAGCATGTGATTGGTGGAATTCAATTCCCTATTTTCGCACCATTTTATCAAGTTATTAATGTTTTCACTGGCTGTAGAAAAAGTAATTACTGGTGTGACATCCATAACTATGTCGTCGCTGCTACCTAAAGCATCACCATCGCTATTGAGTTCATCTTCAAGTTCGTTTTTAACATCTTCATTCCATTCTCGATTTCGTCTACGCCAATGAATTGTTTTGTTAAATTTCTTCTAAAAGATTAGGTTTCTTTCGAAAACTTGATTCCATACTTGATTTTTTTAAGTAATTTTCCGAATGGCAAATCATCATCGCTGTTGTATTGAAAAGAGTCCCTATTTAACAATTTGGATAAAAAATTATTTAGTACTCTCTGAGGTAGCTCATCCCAAGCTTCATTCAAAACAGTTATTGCATTGCGAAATGAATAGCGTTTAAAAACAGTATTCATTTCATTACTTTCAGCTCTTATTTGAGCAAGAAGGACACACCCCACCAAAAATCGTTTTAGCTTTCGTTTTTAATATGGGTCCAGTTATTTTGCGCCTTTTCTCACGTTTATTTAAAAACCACTCATAAAGACGAATTTCCATTTCGGGATATTCAGCCTTATGTAAAGATTTAGCTCTTGAAACCTGATGTTCGTATCAGTATTTAATATTTTTACATTTTATGTAAGTGATCTCAGACTTTGTTACATTGAAATTTACAACCAAACGATTCCCTTTGATACCCTTAACAAGCTTTCTTAATATCTTCACTATAGTTTCGAATGATAAAGTATTTTTTTACGTTTATTTGACATTTTGAATTTCACTCACATTCACTTTTCAATACATGTTTCGATCTTTTTTGATCTCATCAGTGCGATATTTATATAAATATAAAAATCACAGACACGTATTTACGTGCATATAAATAAAAAATAATTCTGTTAAAAAATAAATTTAAACTCTACGTAAGAAAAATAAATATTTAGAATTCAACAAATATATAAAAAACGCAATATTCTTACAATAAAAGAAAATAAACTACATATTGAAATGATTTGACTATTCTTTAGTCGTTGAACAATAAAAGTTTATTATAATAAGTTGTTTATTTGTAGAATGCTTTAACAGGAACAATAAATATATTTTATATTAATGACATGACATTAATCAAATCTGACAACTATCCCTATATCAACATACACATTGCTTGGCTTACTATATAATATTTAATACTCCTCCTCAATGTGGATGTTGCTTTACAATATTATTTAAGTTTCAATTATTCAAGTTTTAATTGTTATACAAAATTAAGATGTTTAATCCTCGATAAGTTTTTAGTTAGTACATCAGCTATCATATTTTGTGTTGGACAATAGGTTAAGTTGATCTGCCCATCACGTACCAGTTCCCTTATATGATGATACCTGATATCGATATGCTTACTTCTCTTATGGAAGACAGGATTTTCTGCTAACTTCATCACACCTTGATTGTCAATGTTAAGTTTTATTACTCCTCTTTTATAACCATCAATTTCAAAAAGTAATTTTTTCAAATAAACAGCTTCTTTGGCTCCATCTGACGCTGCCATATACTCAGCCTCTGTGCTACTAAGTGTAATCGTATTTTGCTTCTTAGATTCCCACTAGATAAGAGATCCATCGTAGAAAAATGTAAATCCCGTATATGATTTTCTGTCCATCGCGTTTCCGCCCCAGTCTGCATCCACATACCCTTCAAGACCACTACCATCAGAATCAAAAATCATTTTCAGGTTTCGTGTACCAGATAAGTAGCGCAATATATGTTTTAGTTTGGTCATATGTTCCTCATGTGCATCAGTATTGCGTTGTGCCATCTTTGACACGGAGTGTAAAATATCTGGTCTGGTGGATATAGCCAAATACATTAGAGTGCCTACCAGCGATTGATAATCGTGTTGATTAAACTTTTTACAATTGTCCTTGCAATCAACTTGATACCCAGCTTCTAACGGTACAAATACTGCCTTGCATTGATCCATTCCATAATGCATCAAAACGTCTGCAATATACTGGCTCTGACTTAATTTAATCATACCTGTTTCTCCCTGGCGCTCAATTTCCATTCCCAGAAAATGTTTTAGTATACCCTTATCATCCACCTCGAATTCGTTGGAAATCTGTGCTTTTACTTTATACACAATCTCCAAATTTCCACAGGCAATGATCAGATCATCCACATAAACAGCAATCAGCACAAGCTTTCCATCTATGTTTGACCTGTATAAACATGGCTCATTTTCACATGGGTTGAAATTCATACGTCTCAGTACACTATCAAGCTTGTTATTCCACTCCTTGCCGCTTTGCTTTAAGCCATAAATAGCTTTGTTCAATTTCAAAACAGCATTTGGTGATTTCTCGTCAATAAAATTTGGGGGCTGTTTCATATATATTTCGTCCTGTAGTTCGCCATTTAGGTAAGCGGTACGCACATCCATTTGATGCAAATGCATCTTATGCTTAACAGCTAACGCTAGAAGCAAGCGTATTGTCGAATATCGTACGACTGGAGAAAATGTTTCTTTGTAATCAATGCCGAATCGTTGATTACAACCTTTAGCAACTAATCTTGCTTTGAATCGTTCGACTTCGCCCTTAATATTTTTGTTCAAAGCAAATACCCACTTACACGGAATCGCTTTATGTCCCTCTGGCAAATCTGTCAGACTCCATGTTTTGTTCTTACGCAATGCATAAATCTCATCGTTCATTGCTTTTACCCACTGTTGTTTATTTAAACTAGCAAGGGCATCCTCAACCGTCTCAGAAATTTCTTCCTCAATAGCAACACACAGTTCATTAGCTTGTTTAGTGTTAAACTGTTTCTTTGGTCTACCCCGTTTACCATTCCGTATAATTTTAGGCCGCCCTCGACAATGAATCGCTTGCTGACCTACAATTCCATTATCAGTATCATCATCATTATCAGCTGTACCATACGATTCTTCATCACTTTCCATCTGCACAGAAGATCGGCTATTACAATCAACAACATCTGCATATTTATCTACATTAAAGCAAAATGTTAAGTAATCATCTGCATTAAGGGATTTTTTCCCGTTTTCGTCGTTACTGTTGTCTACATTGTGCATCTTCCCATCAAATATAACATTGCGTTGTTCAATGACCTTGCGTGTCGTTGTGTTAAATAGACGATACGCTTTTGATGTTGCTGAATATCCTACCATAATGTATGACAAACCCTTAGCTTTGAACTTAGATTTATCTGAAGATTTGTTGAGACTTACAGCATACGCACCAAATGTTTTGAAATGCTGCACACTTGGCTTACGACCGAACCAAACTTCGTGTGGTGTTTTATTCTCCAACCACTTTGTAGGACATCTATTTCTTATGTACGCCGCTGTATTAACAGCCTCTGCCTATAAATATTCCTTAACACCAGCATGAACCATCATGAATCTTGCCATTTCTATTAATGTCCGATTAGCTCTCTCCGCCACTCCATTCTGTTGTGGTGTATATGGGACAGTCAACTGTCTACCGATACCCTCTGCTGACAAAAAACTTTCAAACGGCGAATTTATGTACTCTCCACCGTTATCTGAGCGTAATGTTTTAATTCTACAGCCTGTTTGCTTTTCTACATAGTTTTTGTACATTTTGAATTTTTCAAAAACTTCGCTTTTATGTTTTATAAAATACACACATTCACACATACACACGTCGTGACATGTCGTCAATAAACGTAACAAAGTACCTTGCACCACTTACAGAATTTACTTTAAACGGACCGCAAACATCCGAATGAACCACCTCCAATAGTTGACTCGTTTTTGTTTGACTTTCTTTGGGAAAAGGCAATACATGTATTTTACTCAACATACACGTTCTACATTTAAAATCACTTATGCTATTTAGGAACATCCCTTTTACCATTTGGTTGTCATTCAAATCTTGAAGACTCTTAAAGTTGAGATGACCATACCTGTTATGCCACAACACCAAATTCTTTTCTTTAATAGCGCATACCCTTTCTTTTGTCTTCTCATTATCTGCTACAAACATGTTATCCCTGCGTTTAGCCACCAATACGATAGTGCCGTCTGATCTTTTAATCAAAGCCTTTTGCGCATCAAACACTGCTGATAGACCACAGTCAACAGTTTTATTGACCGAAATAAAATTTGCCTGTAATTCGGAGCAGAACAAAACATTTTGAAGTAAAACTTCAAAATTTCTGTTCTTTATCAATACATCACCTTTAGCACTGGCAGTTATGAACTTGTTGCCAGCCAATGCGATTTCTTCGTTATGATCACGTATACGAACGAACAACTTCCTATCGTTACACATATGCGACGTTGCACCGCTATCGACATACCAACCATCTGCTTTCAAACTTTTTGTGTCTGCTGCAGCCACCATCGTCATCGCCTGCATATTGTTGAAATTTCTTTGTCTTTTTTCACATTTATTTGCAAAATGACCTGCTACACCACATACAAAACATTTCCCTTTGAATTTCTTGCTGGTTGAATATTTTTTATTTCCTTTGCTATCGCTTGTATTTTTAGCTAAAAACGCTTGTTGCTGCAAACTTGTTGGCTTAGCTTCGGTTTCCTTCCTTCTCTTGCCTTCTTCTAGAAGCTTCTGTTTTAGTTGTGAAAGGTTTGGCAATGCGTCCCTTGTTTCCATAGCTATTACGAAGTTTTCGTACTCTGATGACAAACTGGAAAGCAAAATAATTGCCAAAAGCTCCTCCTGAATTTCAATACCACTTTCGGATAGTTTTTCACAGATTTCGGCAAACTCGTTTATATGTCCCACAACATTTCCATTAGCCATGTTTAAACTCACCAACCTTTTGTATAGTGACACTTTTTGTAAAGGTCCTATGGGCATATGCACATTTTTAAGCTTCTCCCAAGCTTCGGAAGAAGTTTTGCAGCTTCTAATAAAAACCAATTGAGTAGGTTTTACACCAAGAAAAATAGATGCTAGCCTTCTCGTCGTCAGACGAGACTGCTCCTTCATTACATCAGCAGAATCAATCTTAAGTACTCCACTGACAATTTTCCAATGTCCACTGTGGACTAAGACACTCTTCATCTGGATCGACAAACTGTCATAGTTCTCGTCCAGTTTTTCTATGTGAATCACAGGTGCACTCATTTTTCTTGTTCTTTTCCAATTATTTTGCACTCACTTCAACAAATATAAATACTATTTATTGTTTTAATACGTGGTTATCTGGGCCCATAACCTATTGAAATGATTTGACTATTCTTTAGTCGTTGAACAATAAAAGTTTATTATAATAAGTTGTCAGATTTGATTAATGTCATGTCATTAATATAAAATATATTTTATTGTTCCTGTTAAAGCATTCTACAAATAAACAACTTATTATAATAAACTTTTATTGTTCAACGACTAAAGAATAGTCAAATCATTTCAATACTCATCTCATAACAATAAATAAACAGAAATTCTAGTAAACAGCAATATAAAATAAGGACAATTCTTCATATGAGTAAACCCTAAACTTGCCAACGCAGCAAGACAATTTATTTTCTACAAATGCATCAGTTGTCTAATTAATCTCGAATGTCGATTCAGAGATCTATTATTATTAGAAGATCGACAAATGTCATCCTGAAATTTTCGAATAATTAAACTCGTAGATGAATTTAACAACTGCTCTTGAACTAAAGTTTGATGATCGGATTTAACATAAGTTTAGCATGAAAAACTAACCTTCTGCAAATTTACCAACATTTTCTTGCGAATAGAATTTTTGTGGCCAAAAGATTTTGACGACACAGCCATCTTATCGTAAATCGTATTAACATACTCGTATAATACCAAACTGAGAGTAGGATAAGGAAGATTATTTGATTGACTAAATTCCTTAAATATTGTAAATGTGTGATGAGGTTCTACGTTAGCGGAAAATAAAGAAGATTTTATAACCTCACAATTGGGTAAATTAAGCGTTTTTAGGAATAATCCACATACATAGGCGACAGTTTGATAATTAAAATCATTCTCATCACTAATCTGAATATTTAGACAAGAATCTTCTAATTCATTACTATGTACTAACCTTAGCACTTTTAGGCTCAACTAAAGACATAAATGATTGCTGTTTAATTAAGATATTCCCACTATCCTCCTCACAATTGAACTCGATTGAATAAGAAGACACTAAATTATTTCGAATACAAGTTGTAAAATTGGCAATGAACTGATGACAACTTGGATTTGTATTGAAACCACCACACTGACGTTTGACACCAAATAAATTCTCCAAGAGAGATCTTGATTTAATGATCTTGTTCGCAAATGTTCAAATCCTATATTCTGCAGTTTATTCCACAAGAAAATGACACCTCGAAGAGTATGAATTCAAGTTTTGATCAAAATGATCATCATAAAGATATATTTGTTTTGAATTCGAAGAAAAATCAATACCTGGAAAACTTGATAGAGTTCAACCCTACCTCTATTCTAACATCATCAGAAGGGAGAGTGAAGATTTCTTCACTCTTTATTTTGATAACTCGAATCAGGAAAATATTGGAATAATATCGATTTTCGCAACCTGGAATTTTACATTTATATTTGGGCATTCTTGGAAAAATCATTATAAAAGTAATTTTTTATGGAAAATATTAAAATTAATTATTACTACAACAATTAATAATAACAAAAAAAAAACAATTAATAATAATAAAACTTCCCAAAACTTGTTCCTCTTCAAAAACAATTTGTAAACACTACGTCATTATAATTTGTATTTTTAATGTATCCTCTGATATCCTCTGTTGCCATGTCGCATACTCTCATAGTTAACCGTATTTATTCATAGATTCCTTAAGAATATGAGCAACGAAGACTTTTTGGTGAAAATAACGCTAAAAACTATCTCATTCTTCATACCAAAACCTTCTTTTATGTTTGATTGTAATTCCTTTAGAGATAGAGATTACAAAGACTTGGCAACAATACTATATTTAGTAAGCTGTATGAAACCCAGATAGCGCGCACATCTTGCCCGAAATTCTGTATTTGATAGAAATGGCCGTGGGTATCAGTATAGCAATAAGCTCGCGACGGAAATCCCCATCTACATGTATTCGTATAATTCGGTAATTCCCCTTTAACAAGAGAAAAAATGCTCCGGAGTTAGAACTTAAAATTCTAATTTTAGAGCTTTCAATGCATCAATCAATCTAGGTATTCGAACTTGATTTACAATTATGCTTTTCATGTATGGTTCGTATTCTAAATTTAATTTTTCAACAATTCTTTTGCATATATCCCTCCTAATAATTACGGGCGCGTTTAAAAAATAAAAATAATTTTATTTGTTTTAAATGTTCTTCAGCAGAAATACTACAATTTACATATTCAAGAAAGTTTATCAATCGAGTTCCTGACGAGTTTATGGGATTTTTAAGAGTTTCTTTTAGCTGTTTGTTTACTACCTGAACACACCATCACAGGCTAATATTACATGGGTTCTATACTGAAGATTTGTGACATGATAAAGGAAAAAAAGGAAAAGTCGAGTGGTAGGAAAAGTGCTTAATTCTAAAGAAGAATTCTAAATTATAAAATTATAATTTGATTTTATAATTTTATAATTTAAAATTCCTTGCAAAAGGCAGTAATTACCGAAACAAGTAAGAGTGTATTTTAAATATATACATATTAAAGTTAAGCAGATCTTAAATCGCCGACTATCTGAATCTACTATAATATACAAAGGTCAAGAAACAATTATATATATATATATATATATATATATATATATATATATATATATATATATAAAGATAATTATTTCGTGACCTTTGTATGTTATGGTAGATTCAATTAGTTGGCGATTTAAGGTCTGGTTTTACTTCAAAATATATATATTCAAAACAAGCTTACATGTTTCGGCATATGATGCCTTTTTCAAAGAATTTAAAATATAAATGATAGTATATTAATGTCATACTGGAATGTATCTTTGAATAATTTTATCCATGACAACTACAATTGTATAAGTATGACATTAATATACTGTCATTTATATTTTAAATTCTTTGAAAAAGGCATCATATGCCGAAACATGAAAGATTGTTTTAAATATATACATTTTGAAGTAAAACCAGACTTAAATCGCCAACTAATTCAATCACCATATATATATATATTGTTATATATCAGAAACCTCACGTTGGGCTGGCAAATGTTATACTACGGGTGTTGGCTACATATATATATAAATAAATGAATGTTATAAAATGTTATATTTCGAATGTTATGTAAGAAATGAATGTTAGTTATAAATGCCCCAAAACGTTGGGCTCTAAATGTGATATTACGAGACTGCGTCGTATGTAAATGAGGTTATTTTTATGAACGCAGATTGTATATAAAAATTCATTCAAATCGGGCTCATTCAATACTTATCTGTTTTTTTTATCGGCTAGCTTCTTTTTTTCTCTTCTTCAGGGTTAAGGTCGGTTCACTTCTCTCCACTTTGAATTGATTTACGTCGCTTATTGAATTGGAAACGGAACAATATCTCAAGTATTTTACAAAAAAAAAACCAAAGTAAAATATTGACAATTAACTTTATTAGTAAGAAAATATTTTGAAAAGTTTGAGAATTTAAATTTACAGTTTCGTGACACACATATAACATAAAGGAGACACACTCAGCGGTTGGTATTCTTACAGTACAAACAATATGGTGTAAGACAAGTGCAAATGATTGTTGCTTTATTAAAATAGTTTATAAAAGTGAAATAGAGTCAAGTTTTAAAATTAAAAATAGTGGATACTAATATTTAAATAAGTTGAATAAAAATTACAGTGGTAGAATATCGGTGAAAGCAATGTAAATAGTTATTTATGGAATAAACAAAGAAAAGTTCTAGAAATGTTCATGAGCAAGTAAAAATGGCGCGTATAATATTGGTAAAATTAGCAAAAACCTGAATCTTCGGATATAACCTCTGTTGATTCCTGCGCCTGTGTTCTGGAGAAGTCTTCACAGCGGGAAACTGGAGAATATTTCTGCTACTGTCCCTCGGGATGACTTGAACTTTTTACAATCTCCAAGTCCGACGGCGGCTGGAGCGGATGGCCGGTCTCGAGCGTTCAAAGATGTTTTTCGATGTACGGTGAAATTTTTAGGCGGGTAGTTTTCGTATCGAAAACTTTAAAAATTCGTAACTCTTGAACTGTTTGGTCGGAAGATGTTAAATTTGGTCTACAGGTAGTTCGTAGGTAGGTGTAACGTTTGGTAGACTTAAAAATCTCGAGCACTTAATATTTTCGCCAATTTATTTTAATTACTTCGGAGCACAAAAAAAACGTGACCTCTCGCTGCAACTACTAATTACCGACGCCAATCTTTTCACTTGTTTCTAATTGCATAACTTGCCGCAAATCGCTCCATTCTTTACTTGCATTATCTTTTTGAATATTATTAAATTAGACATTTTTACAGTGTAAAACAGTTAAAAAAATTACAATTTGATTTATAAAATAACTTTAGTTAGGTAACATATGTTGACGTGTTTACAATCACTCTGTCAATATCGGTTTCTTTTCGGGTTATTGCACCGTTATAATTGTGGGCGGGGCTTAATCGTTCAAATACATTTGAATATAAATACGTTAAATTTGTTTGAATAAAAACGCGTTAAATATTAATTTGAAATAAAAATGAATATAAACATTACAATAAAAAAATAGAAAAATAAGTTAATTATTTCAAGGCAAATTTGTCGTCAAAATAAAGTATTTATACTTTGAATCAATCTTTCCCCTTCTTGGTATTAAAGTACATAGTAGATATAAACATTACGGTTACATGTATTCTTTATTTCTTTCAGAGAAAAAGCCCTTCTTGCAATGCCTCAATATATATATATATATATATATATATATATATATATATATAAATAATTAATTAAAGCGGGTAAGTGGTCTGTTAAATAAAAACTCATTTATTTCACTCTCAATATTTAAGAAACACTGGTTGATTTTTCAGGAGATGCTATAAGATTAACAAGACCAACAATATATTAATGCTTATAACAATAATAAAATACTTACAAATACAGAGTTAACACGTTTACTTACGTCACTGTTATTGTTAACTCTGTAATTTACCGAAAAGGGGACGACCCAAAGTCACAACTATTGAAGTTATTGCTCAAGCTATTGCTATAGCATTAGAAGGATTATCAAAAACTTCCACTACATCGCTCGCACTAAAGAATGATATAAGGTGCCGATCCGTTGCTAGAATATTGAAGCACGAAAAATATTATCCATATAAACCACATTTAGTGCAAGAATAGTTAGAAGAGGCTATGACCGTAGAATTGAATTTTGCGAAAAAGTGATGGAGATTTGCAAAAATGACCAATATTTTACATACAATCTTTTTGGTCCGTTTTTTTTCTGACGAGATTATCGATATTAGCTGATACATAACCCTCATTGGATGCTAGAAACGCATACACAACATCCGCAGAAATTAAACGTTTGGGCTGGTATTTTCAGGAACCGTATGATTGGTCCTTCTTTCATTCATGGTACACTAACTGGATATAGATATTTAGATCTTTTACGTGATCAGGTTGTTCCTAATATTGAGAAAGATGGGGAATTACCTGTAAGTATTTGGTTCCAACCAGATGGAGCACCCCTCACTATGCCCTTAATGTTAGAAATTTTTTAATCGAAACATTCCCAAATCGGTGGATTGGTTGTAAAAGATTCATTGATTATCTCGCACGGTCCCCAAATTTAAATTTTCTGGATTTTTTTCTTTGGGATCATGGTTTATATTAGACGACCGCATAATCTGGACGAGTTGCAACAGAGAATAATTGAGTAAGTGTAATTAATTCGTGAAGAGGTTCGGCAAATGTTATTCAAGAATTTGTTTACAGATTTGCATATTGTCAAGAAGTAAACGGTCATCATTTTGAAAACTTTCTTAACTGATAATGATTTTATTCATATATTTTGTGTTCATTTTTCTTGTTCTCAATAAAATTGGATTATTAGATCAGATCCTAGAGTAGAGCTCTATTGAAATTCGTAAAAAAATATACAGGCTGTTTCATTTAAAATAAAAAAGTTAACATCGTTTCCAGCTGAACTGGAAGTTCGATTCGGATTAAATATGCTTTTCGAATTCCCTATTTGCATTAACTTAAATGTGGAAAATTTTATTAAAATCTAAATAACCGTATCAAAGATATCCGAACTGATCCATACATTTGTCTAGCCCTGTATACCTATAATACTTTGAAATTATTACTGATGTAGAATAGAAGTTACGATACAAACAATGAGAAGCAAATTCAACTGGCCGCTGTTATGCTGTCTCGTCTTATTTATTATGAGAATGTCATGCTCATTAATAAACTATTAAAGAAGAAAATAATGATGGTATAATTACTTTTCGATGAAATAGTATTATCGCAATCTTTAAATATTAAAGCTTAGCTTTTAGTCTGACGTAATTAATTAAATTTTGACATTATTATTATTTTAATTTAGCCAAGGTTAAATGTGCGTGTGTTTGATTTATATAAACATGCATGAAACTATGCTCACTTTGATTAACTTTAAGTTTCCTTTTTGTTTTAGCAAATAATGTACATATTCATAAGCGGTCCACACGACGAAACAAGAAGCTAGAGATTGAAGATGTGCCTGACTATTTGGCTAATTTGTTAGACATGACTTGCATGGGACAGGGTCTTATGAAAGCTCCTGATTTAGAAAATGGGGAATTAGTTAGATATTCACGCAAACGTGCACCACATAAAACATCTTCCGAAGAGAGACGGGGTAGTAAAGGCTTCTTAGTTGCTATTTATCAGTGCTTGGAAGGGTTTCACTTCAAAACTTCAGCAGAAAAATTATATTGTAGCGAAAGGAAATGGATCGGCGAGAAGCCTGTTTGCGAAGAAGTAATTGTCAGTACAGGTAAGTCAGAAAAAAAATAGTCTAAGTACTTATCGATATGTTTCATAAAATAGTATTGTTAATGAATTCGGTTGATACACTGAAAAATGTAAAAGAATAAAGATCCTATTTTGTCAACTGTTTAAACAGACAATGCGTTAACACTTCGATTGTTGTTAAATTCGATAAACCTTTGTTCGTATATATATTTGTTCGTAGGTTTTAGCGGAAATAGTTCGCTTCGTCAATATTTCTGGATATGATCCGCATTGTAAACTTTATCCTGTTGAATCGATTCTGCCTTTACTTGATGTAAATCCATATCAAATGATAAAAACACACACAATGTTGTATTAGATTTACACTTTATTTAATAATATTTAATAATATATAACAGCTGTTTCACCGTACAACGGTTTCTTCAGATATAACAAGCGGGACAGTACCGCTTGTTATATCTGAAGAAACCGTTGTACGGTGAAACAGCTGTTATATATTATTAAATATTATTAAATATAGTGTAAATCTAATACAACATTGTGTGTGTTTTTATCATTTAATTTATCCTGTTGTCATTTTCAAAAGTTTGCTTGACTTAAAATGTGGGAAGAGCCTAGTAACAATAATACTTGTACGACCACCTGAAGCCTGCATGATATGGCTCGGGTGGTGGGGACTGTAATGTATTCGACGAATAAGTTGCAACGTGTTTTGACCACGATTCGTGTGAGAATTTTCCATATATTTGGTAGTCCTTGTCCGTCGTCTCCTTTAAATTATCTGTGTATCCGCGTATGTAATAATGTTCGTATTTTGCGATGTTTTTGTTTTGTTGAACTCTATTGCCTGTCCTATGTTGCGATGACGCGGTATCTTTCTGTAGCACTCTGTTTCTGTGTTCTTCTCTCCCTACGTTAATGCGTCTTTTCGTTTTTCAAATGTAAGATCAGTCGCAGCAGCCGCATATTATGCATTAGTACGATGCAAATTGAAATATGCCTGTTTAGTGTGGTTTCCTTATTTCACCTATCAACAAATTTCCGTTGAGCGTATTCAGAAGAGGTTTCTGAATACTTTTCCTTCAGAGTTACTGGCACTTATCCTGAAAGAGTAACGGACTACAATAGTCTTTTGCAGTGCCAAAGTCTGCAATCTTTATTTTATCGTCGGAGATGTATAGTACTAAATTCTTACTAAATACGATTTTTATCAACGTATTTTATCAAACGCATTCGATTGCCCAACGATATTAGCCTTTCTTGACTTCCATGCACTCACTTTTAACACTCGCAAATGCACTACTCGCACTACTTTTAGATTGCCCCGAGCGAAAACCAATGCACTTTGAAATTCACCGATATATTATGTGTAAGATTTATAGTGATCTTTAAATTAGTTCTTGCATATTTTTTACAACTTTTTACACATAAAATTGCATTAATTTATCATTACCGGTTATACATATTTATTTTCTTTTTCTATCTTTCTGTATATGCATATGATCGATCATAATACATTTAATTGTTTTTTTTTCTTTTATATATTATTAAGTACTATTTTGTACATGTTTCTAAGAAAGTTGTTAATCTACACCACAGATTATAACTTCTTTTTTTGAAATGCGCGCCATTCAGGTTGTACCGGCCGTAGCGGGGCGGGAGTGGTCTCATTCGACAGGCGCAGTACTGAAGTTTTGTTTACTTCCGGGTCAGTCACCATTATGCGTTGGAATGGCGAGGAGCGTGCGTTTTCTGTTGAGGCCTACTTTTCGAACGGATATTCTGTGATCGCAACCCAGCGCGCCTTCCGACGTTCCTTCAATGTACCCTCGTTGGGCCGTGTCCTGGACCGGAAATCAATTGTTACATGGGTCACTACGTTAACACAAACCTCGAGTACGATAAGACGAAGAACTGGAGTCCCTCGGACCATCGGATCACCTAAGAACTTTGGGGCAATAAGAGCTTCAATTTTGCGATCCCCACAGCATTCTTCGCGCAAGAATTCGTCTGCCCTTGGACTTTCAGCTCGTTCAGTGAGGTGAATTCCTCACGATGACCTTCGTTACCATCCTTACAAGTTAGCGATTGTGCATGAACTCTCCGGACGCGACTTCAATTCTCGGAGGAACGTATGTGAGGCACTTTTCGAAATCGTTTCTGAGGATGCTATTGTTGTTTTCTGTGATGAAGCCCATTTTCACCTGACTGGATACGTCAACAAGCAGAACATGCGGTATTGGGCCAACACCAATCCCCGAGAATTGCATCAAAGGCCTTTGCATTCAACTAAAGTCACAGTGTGGTGTGCAATTTCCTCAGCTGGGTTTGTTGGTCGCTAGTTCTTTGAAGAAAATGAGATCACAGTGACAGTGAATTCAGACCGGTATGTAAACATGTTGGAGGAATTCTTTTTTCCACGACTTGATGAATTGCACTTAGGGGACATTTGGTTTCAAGAAGGCGGACCAACAACTCATACGTCAAGGGCATCAATGGCTGTTTTGAGAGAATATTGCCGGAGCCCCTCATCTCAATAAGGGGTGATTTGGAGTGGCCAGCTCGCTCCCCGGATGTGATCCCTTGCGATTTTTTTGTGGGCTTTTTTGAAATCCGGCGTTTATGACTACCATCCAAGGACCCTACAAAACCTGAACGCCAACATCCGGGCAGAAATTGCCAACATACCCGCTGAGATGCTGGTAAGGCTCATGAGAAACGCCAGAAATCGCCTTATTCAGTGTATGGAGAAGGGGGGGGGGGGGATCACCTACCTGATATTTTCAAAACTGTGTAAAACAAAAATTTAGATATGTACCTACATTACTAAAAAAATAAAAAACTTTCCGATCCATGAAATGGGTTTTATTGCGTGTTGAAATCAGGAAGTTACTGTATAATCCAATATTGTTCTGTTAGTAGCAACCGCTGTTCGAAGAATAAATATTATTCTTCTTATTGTTATTATTCCCTTGTCTTTTACTGTATTTTGCCCTACGTTTTCTTGATTGTTTATTGTGATTGTGATTTTTATAACTCTATTGTAAATGGCTTTTATGTTGTATTTGTCCAAAATTCTGTCGGTTGTTCCTCCGATGTATGGGAGAACTACTTTGTGTTGCTCTGCAAATATGTCCGATCTTGTACTGATTTTAGTATGTTACTGCTATCATGAATAATTACCCAAATTATGGGTTGGTCGATATGCGTTGTGTGAGTAGTTGAACCGACAGAAATACACTAGAAGTCAGGTGTTTGTATGTAAATGTGTCCTGACCGGGTGATACTTCATCCAACAATGTTTGCTTGTCTACATCACCATCTATGTGAAATGGGGGGTTCTTAAGAAAAGGGTTGTGACTGTGAACGCTCCCTCTCTTGAAGAAGTCTTTCAATATATTGATAAAAATCTAATAGCAAGTACGAGAAAAATTGTCAACAATTTCGAACATGAGTTACGTAAAACTGTAGTATCATTCACGAGTTAAGTTCTAGAAATGGTTTCTTAATATCATCCAAAAAATGTTTTCTTTTCTCGAAAAACATAAATTTGCATAATAATCTAGTGTGAGCCTATTAAAATCCAAAAGCAATAAAAGATTAGTGTTTATATATCATTATAAACACCACTGTTTGCTAAAAGTGTGGGTTGGTACCATTGGCGATTAGATGATTGTACTTTTCTTTTAGACCAAATAGAGGATTATATTGTCGAATGTTTGAAGAAGAACTTGAATATCAAGAGGGTGAGATGCATGGTGTTTGCGCGATGGTGTCCCAGCGCATGTTAGCCAAGGGCCCTTGGAAGTATCTGTAGTCTGTGTATCCCAATAATACCTTGGCGACCAACACTAGTCGCTAAGGTCTCCGGATCTAAATTCACTGAATTTCATACTCTCGAGTTATTTAAAACCGTTAGTTTTACATATCCTAATAGATAACATTGACAATTTTAAAAATCGGATTCTGGTATCATGAGAAACAATTATAAATACCCTAAATAATTTTAATGTCTTTCACTGGGAATACCAATGAGTTCTTGTTGGGGGAGGCCATTTCCAATATTTACTATAAGTTAATTTCTTGATCTGTAATATTTGTTATATCAATGTTTTGCACAACTGTTCTTGATAAACAATGTGTAATTAGTTTTTATGGTATCTTACAAATGAACTTTGTTAAAGTTTCCAAAAAAAATGTTAAGTAATTCACATAATACTAACTTTAATAAAATCAGTGTCTAAAAACAATGAATAAGCAGTGAAATTATAACTGAAGATGTCTACAAGATTATAGGGAAAATTTTGCTCAAACTGACTCAAGAAATGATCTTTTGAATTTTTTAGCACTTATTTCGAAACAGAGTGTATACCTATGAGGTCCTATCCAGAAAAACATAATATCTTGTTCTTACAATTTATTCATCACCATCCCCTTCAAAGTACTCTCTTTCCGCATAAATACACCTACCCCAGCGACTTGTCCATAACTGGAAGCAGTGTTAGAAGTCTGAGTGTTTAGGTGTTCAATATTGCCTGCGATTCGGTTTGGATTTCTTCAATTGTCTCAAAATGGCACTTCTTGAGCATCAGTTTCAACTTCGTCAACAGGAAGAAGTCAGAAGAGGTAAGATCTGCTGAGTAAAGAGCTTGAGGTGGTGCTACCGTCTTCGTTGAGCCTAGAAACTGACGCCCAACAAGTGACATGTGTGTTGGTGCATTGTCGTGGTGTAGGATCCACGAATTGTTGCACCACTTGGCAGGCCGCTTGCTTCGAAAGTTTTTTCTTATTTGCCGAAGAACATTGCAATAAAATCGTCCATTAACTGTTTCACCTAGTGGGAACAATTCTTTTTCCACGATGCCATCAGCGTCAAAGAAGCAAATCAACATCGATTTGACCTTGCCTCGAACGTACTTTCTTCGGTCGTGGTGACGTTGCAATTTCTTTTAGCTATGTCCAGAACACCGTGCTGTTTTTGTTCAATAAGTAACCTTGGTACAAACTTCTTAGCAATACGACTCATCTTGAGTTCGCCGGACAGAATACGTTGACGAACGCCGTACCTTAAGCTGAAAATGTTACAAATGTCATATATTGTTCTCTTTCGGTCGTACAGAATAGCATCACGCACTTTTGCCACATTTTGTGGCGTGTTTTTCATCGTCCGGAACGAAATGGTTGTGCCACACATAAGTCTGGCGTAAAACATTCTCACGAAACGTTTGTTCAAGCATTTGAGAGTTTTCGCTGGCGTTTTATCAAGTTTGAAGCAGAATTTGATGCATGTTCTTTGCTCTTTCGCATCTAAAGTAATTTCACAAAATAACTCAAACACAACTCAACAAACATAAACACAAAAACACACCATCTAGCGCTATACAGCTGAACTATCATCGTTTCGCGCGCGACATTCAATTCCGGGAACGTCTGAGTAGCACCTCGTAGAATCTATTTTTTGCTATAATATCGAAAATATAAATTAGGCAATAAAGAATTTGTCTGTGATCAATAGGGTATACCTATAAAAACTTTTTAAATCACAAAATTGCAAAAATATCTTCATTAACGATGGCGAAAGTAAAGATATAGAAAGTTGTTCGCTACAACTTGTTTATAATCTTGTTCTATTCCGAAATCTTGATTTTTATTAATAAAGTTAATCTTCATGTTACCAACAATATTATTATTATTTCTTCAGGAAAGTTGAAGTTATGATATTGAGATTAAAAGTGATTGTTTAAATTATCTTGCTTTTCTCACAATAAAATATTTATTTGTTCCGCGAAATTTCTAACGAAAAAGGTAGGTATAAGGGTACAGAAATATAATCAAGGACACTGTATAAATGCATGTTCTTATCTGCAACAAATACTTTGATGAAGCTGACATTTTATTTGTAATTAAGACATTCTCCATTTCAACGAAATTGATTACAATGAGTTGACTGAGAGGTTTGTGTAACAAGGGAATTATTGTCCTAGGAAACAGGATGCCGAAAACGGCCCGGTAACAAAGGAATGACAGCGATCGCATGAATCTGAACTGTCACTCTATATTTTGAAACAATTGAAATAGCCATGACATTATCTTAAAAGAACTTTATCACAATGACACAGCTCATATTCAAATATATACCTTCTATTTAAGACAAATAGTTAATTTACATATGCATAGAGATATTAATTTACTATAGAATGAATTGATACAATATTTAATTACGGACTCTACAGCGTAGACATACGTTAGTATTTATTTACAAATGTATATATAGATATATTTTAGTTAGTTTCATACAGGGTTTTTCACGTAACCCGTTTGTTAGAAGTTTTCTATGTTAATGCCTTAGGATATTTTTGAAAATATGTGGCATGTAATCTTTATACTTGATGTGTTAAAATAAAATATTTACACCCATAAACCACTTTTGGTTATACCCGAAATCATAGCCAAATTTGATATTTTAAATGGAATGTTATACTTTTATTGCTTTTTTAGATTCCCCTAAAATACTGTAACACTTTTTATCAAGGTTTCTTTTGCAAAAAGTTTTAGAAGCCGTTTTTGAATTATTTTGATTTTGGGTGAAATTTTTTGTTTTGTCAATGTATTTTTTAAGATCATATATCTCAGTCGTATTTGACCTAAACTACGTCATATTTCTACTGCAGACAGCAAAAGGTATAAGATTCCAAGTAATGTCGAAACATTTAAGAAATCTCTTACAGGGTGTTAAAAATTTAATGATTATTTGAGTAATGTTAAATAAAGAAAAATCGATTTTTTAAGTGGAACAGCCTATAAATGAACACGCCATAGTAAGTAGATAAACATTTTGCATCGTACAGGTATAGGTTTCCCTATGTCTATCTCTCGTAGTTTTATAGTTATTATTGATTATTTTCTAAATTGAGCATTATCAAGAAAAATCGATGTAGTAAGCCTTGAAAAATAAATCTGATCTGTCAAAATTGTCACAAAGTGTAATTCGTGTCTAACTGGTTTTATGTTGTTCACAAATATCCAAGACGAATTAAATATGTATTCTAATATATTTTGAATAGATATTTTGAATTTATTCTACATTCATCGTGAATCTCTTCAAATTATTGAAAGAACATGTCGACTTTTTAATGAAAGGTACCTACATTTACCAGCAATGAATAAAACTAAATTCAAGCGACTAGAGTCAAATTCCATTCGCTTTGGTATTCAAATCAACAAGAGAGTTCCAAAACCGAATACGGGCGGCGAAGGTAATGAAATCGTTGTTTTAGGATATTTTCATGCGCATCCAACCTGTTCTATACCGGCGGCGTCTGCAGATGTAGGAATTTCATGTAAGAGAATTAAATTTTGCGAGATTATTTTAACTTAAACACAAGAAGATCCTAATTTTTTATGCAAAATTTTAAGGATTTTTAATAGAAGAAATTGTCATAATTAGGCACAACAAAATCCACGCGTCAATAGAGAAGCAAATTTTCAAGACACTTTTAGCTCTAATGTTCTTGCAATAATTATACATATCCACGTTTAAAATGAAATTTATAACGAGAATTTAGCAAGCGTCAGGTATCTACAATTGTTAAGGAAAGTAGTACCGCCATTTTTGAATAACCTATGTTGTTTTCAAATGGATCTAGCACCTGCTCACTCTTCACATGAGGTATAGCAAACGCCAATTAAGTTGGCGCAAGGAGGGGTAAGGTCGCGCAGGATTAGAAGTAGTGGGGAGATTTGTATTTGGTTTTACAACAAATGTCAGATAATTCTAACCTCTGAGCGTGTATCATTTTATGATCCCCTAGCAAAGACATTATGTTCCGTCAATCGTCAATGACAAATGTATTCTGACAATTACTTGAGTAGTAGGGGTGGACGTTTTTAAAAACGGCTTCTGCACACACACTGCGCGCGCCAACTTAATTGGCGCTTGCTATATATCGGGAATTAATCAATATCTTTGAGTATAAGTGAATTGGTCGCAATGGACCTTGGTTCTGGCCACCTAGATTCCCCGATCTGACTCTCCTTGATTTTGATTTATGGGGTCAAATAAAAAATGAGGTTTATGCGTCTCCCGTGCAAAACAGAATTAGCTTATAACTAGAGTAAGAGACGGTTTTCGAAACTTGAACGCTGAGCAAGTAAGAGAAGCAAATACAACAGACTTAAGAAGAGTCATGCTTTGTTACACATAAAACATACAACATAAAACCAGTTAGACACAAAATAAACTTTGAGACAATTTTAACACATCAGATTTACTTTTCAAGGCTTACTTCTACTATTTTTCTTGATAATGCTCAATTTGCGAATATCATTAACGCTATACGCTATATTATACTATACGCTTATATTAACGCTTTATGTGTCTTGAATATATTGATTTTATTCACTTTTTTGCTTGTTAATGTGTGGTTATTTTTGTTATCTCTTATGATATAAAATATTTTCTGTTTTGAAATTTATTTTCTTTTCTAACCTTTTTGCAAAGAAGTTTGATGAATCTATACATATAATTGGTATAATTCCAAAACTATTTAGATTTTTTTTTCCAAAGCTTTCTACTAATAATGCTAAATTTAGAAAATAATAATTAATAATTTTGAATTTAGTTTTATTCATTGCTGGTAAATGTGGGTATCTTTCATTAAAAAGTCGATATGTTCTTTCAATAATTTGAAAAGATTCATCATGTATGTAGAATAAACTCAAAATATCTCTATTAGAATAAATATTTAATTAGTCGGGCATATTTTTGAACAACATAAAACCAGTTAGACACGAAATAAACTTTGTGACAATTTTGTCACATCAGATTTACTTTTCAAGGCTTCTACAATTTTTCTTGATAATGCTCAATTTATAAAATAACCATTAATATCTCTAAAACTATGAAAGACAGACATAGGGAAACCTACTCCTATACTATGTAAAATGTTTATCTACTTACTATGAGGTGGTCTACAGAGTGTTCCATTTAAAAAAATAGATTTTTCTTTATTTAAAAATTACTTAAATAATCAATAAATTTTGAATACCCTTTAAGAGATTTATTAAATGTTTCGACATTACTTGGAATCTTATACCTTTTGCTGTCTGCAGTACAAATATGACGTAGTTTAGGTTAAATACGCCTGAGATATATGGTTTTAAAAAATACATTGAAAAAACAAAAAATTTCACCAAAATCAAAATAATTCAAACTTTTTGCAAAAGAAACCTTAATAAAACGTGTTACAGTACTTTAGGGGAATCTAAAAAAGCAATAAAAAGTATAACATTCAGTTTGGAATATCAAAGTTGGCTGTGACTTCTGGTGTAATCGAAAGTGGTTCATGAGTGTAAATATTTTATTTAATACTTCAAGTATCCAGATTATGTGCTTCAAATTTTCAAAAGTATCCTAAGGCGCTAACATAGAAAACTTCTAATGAACGGGTTGCGTGAAAAACCCTGTATATGCAAATGCATTTTATACAATGTAATATAACAGAATAAATTAATTCCGTTTATTTAATAGTAAATTTTACACATTCTAAACACAGTTCACCTCATCATTTTCATAATGTTAATACCTTTCTAATAAAATAAAATATATTCGTAAACCTCTAACACGTCCAGTTTTCAATGGGCCCTTTAGGTCTTTTTATTTTGTAACCCTTTAGTGTATATGACATTAAACTTATTCTCTTATTCAGTCTTCGTTTGATTTTCGAAGTGAGTCGTTGTGTGTAGTTAAGAAAGTTTTTTCAAAGGCGAAAATATCAAGTGAAACGCACCACGGTTGCAAAATTTCTCCTATTTTGTTGTATTCGTGGAGCATTTCTAGTGAAGTCCCAAGCCAGGCCTTTTTCTGAAAATGTGAAAAAAAAATTATTTCGTGTATTTTGGCGTTTCAATCGGAGATCAAAACAAGCAATGGGCTCCCCCTGTGTGGTGTGTCAGCTGTAGCGTATCATTGGTGCAGTGGATAAAAGAGAAGAGAAAAAGTATGCCTTTTGCATTTCTAATGGTATGGCGAGAACCTGCCAATAATTTTGACGATTGCTATTTTTGCCTGACAAAGACTGAATGTTATTTCAAAAAAGAAAAGCGCAAGATCGAATATCCGAATTTGCCTTCTGCTATAAGACCTGTTCCTCACAATGCAGATTCACCAGTACCGACTAGGCCTTTAGATTGGCAAGATATTATTTTGGGAGATAATGGAGCTAATAACTTTTTTCTAAAGAAGACCAATTTTGCAACAGGTGGTCGAATTATGCGCCACCTCCCTGCACACATGTCTCCATACGGCGCATTAACGCTCTGTTACATGCAAAAGATTCCAGGGTTATTATTTGGCAACCTGGACGAATTTTATTCTTCAAATCATTCAAGTTGATAGAATGCCCAAAATATATGATTTCCTTTAAATAGCCCCAAAGGAAGAAATCAATAGGCGGCAAGTCCGGAGAACGTGTAGACCAAGGAATAGGACCCCTGTTGCCAATCCAGCCATTAGGGTAAATCATATTTAAATAATCGTTGAAAATACATGAATTGTGAGGTGGGACACCATCCTGTTACAAAAGCACTGTTCTTTTTTTCTTTTAGAGGCATATTTTCCATTAAACTTGGCAACATATTTTATAGAAAATTTAAATAACGCTGTCCGTTAGGGTTTCCTCATAAAAATAAGGACCAATTAAATAACCATTGAAAAGGTCACACTATACGTTGATTCTCCACACTGTCTGGAGCACTTCTTGCATCCAATGTGGATTTTGGTTTGAACAGTAATAAGCATTATGCTTGTTAACAATGCCATTATTGTGGAAACGACATTCATCGCTACAGAATATGTACTTTAAGATATTTGGATTTTCTTCTGTTAAAAACTGTAAACGTGCAATGAGGTCAAGGTGCAAGCTTTCTTTGAAAATCGTTCCGCGTCAATTCTTGAACTAATTGAATTATAAATGGATGGTACCTGTGTTTTTAAAATTCGGTGTATGATTATTGTTTTACTAATTCCAATTTCAACTACCAACGCACAAATAGAAACGTGAGGGTTTATAGCTACGTAGGTCAAACCGTTGATAATGTTTTCTTCATTTCTAACAATTGCTCAAAGAGTCCTATGTTTTATATTAATAGGAAAGTGCGATGAATGCGCACGTTCTGGAAATCGTTCTCAATATACGCGTGCTGCTTCCGGAAATTTATATTATATTGTCCATAAATAACGTAGTCAAAACACAATACTGAATAATGAAAAATTCAGAAAACTAACAACAATACTAAGGGTAAACACGCACCATAAGAGACTGTCATATAAATTCTACTTGTCAACCATAAAAATTGTTAATTTTTCAAAGCCTTCTACTACTAGGCAAGTGCTCTCAATTCTCTTTCTCAATAATTATTTAAAAAACTGCAGAAGGAATGAAAAAATTATTCAGACGAAAATTATTTACTTCTTGATCAATATTATACTGCATTAAAAAATATAGGATTTCAGTAGAAAAAATTGACATTCAAATGACCTAAATGCACTAAATGCAAAACTAACTACGTCATTCTATAGACTTTAAGAGGTAAAGCAACTTTCATTTTAAACATTTATTCGTAATCATGCCGGGTGAGGAGTTACAGTCTGCAAACTAAAATAAGGGACACTCGGTATAGTGAAAATGCCCAGTGCCTGTTTTGATAAAAAAATATATTTTTCTAAATTTATCATACGGTTTTCATTGTCTTTTTTATTATCATAATAACACTTCCTTCCCTATTTCTCACTGAATTTTATAGTTTTAGTCTGTTTTACTCTGTTTGGTCTGTTTAAGTTTTTGAACTAGTACGTTTTTTTACATTCTTCACTAAATTTTTATAATTCAAATTTAGTTTGTTTAGTAAATCGCTAGCAATGTTTGAACTTCCATCTGAGCTTCTAAATTTCAATTTAATTCATTTACTTCTCAAAGAACTACATAATAACGTGATGTAATATTGGAACAGACAGAAACAAGAAAAATCCCTAACCATAATATAAATCAATAAACTTTAAAAACATGTTTCGGCAACTAAGTTACCATCTTCAGTAGACCAATCTGTAAAATAGTGTTAAGTGTAGCGTCTTAGGATAAGACTCAATCTTTGACGATACGCTCTTCACCACTTAGGGAATGTCGTTCCGTTGACGATTTGGTGAAGAGCATACCTTCGAAGGTTGAACTTTAGCCTAAGACGCAACGTTTAACACTATTTTTTGTATCGTTTTACTGACGATGGCAACTTAATTGCCGAAATACGCATTTAGGAAGATTTTTCTTGTTTTTGTCTCTTTCAGATTTTAAGTCACAGTCTCCGCCTATTCGGATGGTGTAATAGTTTAGCTGAAGTTTAAAAAGTTTTTTTTATATGTAAAATACGAAAATGGCTTTATTTATTTTCTCTCTATAATTATAATTTGCAACACAATTCAGTTAAAGAACCGAATACCCAATATTGCTTTGTAAGTGGACGATCTACTGTAACAAATCTTGTTACCGTTTGTCAATTTATTAGTGAACACCTTGATACACGTGGCCAAGCAGATGTCGTTTGTACTGATTTTAGTAGTGCATTTGATAAAATTGATCATGGAATTTAACTTGCTAAACTTTCACCATTTGGTTTGAGCCTTCATCTTTTCTGCTTCTGCTGTCATCCTTAACTAACAGATCTAATTATGTTTATTACAATGGCCATAAATCTTTTGAATATTTTCCTTCATCGGGTGTCCCACAAAGATCACATCTGGAACCATTGCTGTTCGTTCTCTTTATCAATGACTTATTGACGTGTTTATCGTTTTAACGTTATCGTATTAACAACATATGTCTAACTGCATCCAAAATTTTGGATTTTGTATTGCGAACCTGCAAATTCTTTCAAAGCGTGTCTTTGCTAAAGACGTTATACTTTGGTTTTGTTGTCAGCAAACTGGAATATGCTTCACCTGTATGGTCACGGCATTATATTTACTTACAATTGTTTGTGGAAAAAGTGCACCGACGTTTTCTGAAGTATTTGTGTTATAAAGTTGATCAAGTCTATCCGGAACGTAACATCGACTATAATTTCTCTGCTGAGAAAACATGAATTTCAGTCCCTTCAATATCGTCGCGAAATTCAGGGAGTGGAGACTCATTCATGGAGCTATTGATTGCACTGTTACGTTCCTCTACTAATTTTTTGGTTCCTCGATTATTCTCTCGGTCCTATCCTACCTTTGCCTTACCATTTCCCAGAACCAATTTCTTGCTATAGCGACATTTTCTTTGATTCCATTAATCAATTGCAGTGAGTTTCTTTTTCGTGGATTTTTTTTCTTTTTAATTTAATAATTAATTTTTGTTATTGTAATTAATATTTGCTATATTTTTTTGTATTTTGCCATTTTATGTATGTATGTATATTTCTTCAATTTGTCCTGTAATTGTTAACCGTTAGACAATAAAGACTATTATTATTATTGCTATTGCGTTTCCTTAGTTTCGGTCTATTTTTTATATTTATGAGTCTTATAAATATCAACATTGGTAGAACCTAGTGTTATCTAAAATCGTGAATATTCCTTGACACAATAAACAAAGATACATTCATCGATTTAAATATCGAACACATGTAGTTTGTTGTAATTTTTGAGAATTTATTCTGGTAATTGTCCACTTGCTAAAGAATATTCCGTTCATAGTGTAAATTACTATGTTTGGAAACTAGTACTACATTTTACAAGTCAAAATTGTCTCTGCAAACAGCTTTTATTTCTGGTACATCCAAATTTGTGGAAGGTATTCCACATTGGCGTTGAGTTTTTCTATTATTTAATATTTCATTGTAAATAATCTTCGTCGTTTTTCATGAATTCAGCCGAATGTAAACTTTGCTCATGGAATGCAAATATCGTATTATAGAGGAAAGGTGGTGATCGATTATAATATCCATTACTGAGTTGATTGGCGTGGATCATCATGAATTAAAGCGTTCAGATGATCTTCATCAAAGTCCAATGATCTTCCTGAACGTTGAGAATCCAAATGGTCCTATTGGAGAAAAACAATCCGTCTGTACTCTCCCCAATTACGCTTTCTTCGAAAACGGCACAAATGGGTGCAGGAACTTCCAATGCACTAACTCTTGAAATGCTTGTCCGTTCCATTTTCTTTTATCAATAATTAATACAATCTTTTCAGAAATTCAAAAACTATTCAATTAAACAATAATGCGACATTAAAAGAACTTTGATATAAGCATAACAATTTTCTTTTCAATACACTCTCATCTTATAAACCGAAAACAATAGTAACTTATGAATCAACCTGGTAGTTGTAGTTGTAGTTGTAGTGAATTTATTAGCTAATTATAAAAACCAGAAGTTTAAATTTAAGATATTGTTAATATTTAAATTTACAAAGCATTATTATGTACTTAAGTTTAGTTAAAATAGTTTTGATTTACAGGAACGATTTATCTTCTGGAAAATAAACTAAGAAATTGTATACTTAATAAATCACCTTGGTCGTTTAGTAAATTAGAGAATACATTATTGCTGGTTTTATTATGCATTAACCAGTAATGTAAATGAAGCTCCTGATGAAAAGCGTTAGCTGTTTAAGTAATAATGTGTTTGCAACAAATTTAGTAATGCTTCATGTCAATTTACATTTTTACGGTCTGCTCGTTATGTTATCGGGCAGATTATTTAACAACATACTTATCCTGAAAATACTATATTGTACGCACGTGTTATCGAAATTGGCTCGTGGTTTGGCGTCCATATCGTGCTTATTACATAAATACACCGACGTGAAGTATTTCTCGTTTAGATTGGATGGTAGTAATGTGATGTGTACTATCATACTGAGATATTTAATTAGTTCAACTTACCTATCAGTTCATATTTTAATTCGGTATTTGCGTATATATACTGTTTGCAGTATATTATTTGTACTTATTAATATTAATGTTCATCCTTTCATGTTTTATGTTTATTGTTGAGTGATAAAGTGCATTAAAAAAATAAATGTGATACCCTATAGCTTTTCGGTGTGAATTTTTACTTTAAGAAAGTTAATTTGAATATACGAGCAATTTACAAACTTAATAGTTTTAAAGTGAATATTATTTAATTCGTAAAGCAAATAAACTTCAAAAGAGCTGTTGTCTTGAAAGGTTGCTATATGCCCCCACGAGCACTAGTTAACTTAATATTGGGGGTGTTTCGAATCGTCCCAAATGCTGCAACAATAAGATTCATTTGTTATATTATAACTCTGCAAAAACATTCGTTTTGAAGAGAAAATATTTATTTGTCATTTCAATATTATTGTGTCAAAGTATTGTCAAAGTTTTCTAAAATGAATTACACAAATCCTAAGTTGTGCGATATGCATTTTGTTTACGGTTTTGCTAATGGTAATTCACGTGCAGCTAGGCGTGTTTATGAAGAAAGTGTCATCCCGCATTATTAGATATTTGCCCGTCACCAGCGTCCTAGTGAAATGGGAAGTTTTAAAAAACATACGACTCATAGCGGACACCTACGTACAGTTAGAACTCCTCAAATTGAAGAAATGGTGTTAAATAAAATTGAAGAATATCCTACTACAAGCACCAGAATAATTGCCTCTGTCTTAAACATAAATCAGCCCACAGTTTGGTGAATATTGAACAATCAACTGTTGTATCCGTATCACATACACAGGTACAGGTACTTTTGCCAGCAGATTTCCCTCGAAGATTGATTTTTTGTTAATGGATACAACAGAAAATCGAACTAAATCCTCAACTTTTGGCTCAAGTATTTTGCATCGGCGAGGCTAATTTATCCAGACATGCTAATATTAATTTTCATTATAATCACATATGGGCCGAAGGAAACCCACACGAAACATTGGAAAACCGCCATCGACATCAATTCTCTGGTAATGTATGGGCCGGAATTGTTGCAGTCCACTTAATAGGTCCATATTTTTTGCCGATGAGGTTAAATGGAGAAGTATACCGCCGCTTTATTGAAGAGGAGCTACCACTACTGTTGGAATAGGTCTCGTTGCAATTAAGATTACAAATATGCACGATGATTTCCAGCACATTTCAGTTTAGTTGATCGTTAGTTTTTGGACGGTGCGTATCCTAATCGGTGGATAGGGTGAGGAGGTCCACAACTGTGGCCTTCGCGATTTCCAGGCTTGAATTATCTTTTTTTTCTCTAGAGTCACCTTAAATCACTGGTTTATACGACAACCATAGAAAATGTTGAACTGAGAAATCTTATTGTTGCAGCATTTGAGACAATTGAAAATAACCTCCCGGTATTCTTAAACGCACTCACCAATCATTGCAATGGAGGTTAGAAACCTACATTTCAGTTGAAGGCGGTATTAAGTTAATTTTGTTGCATTAGTAGGTTTTATTGTAAGAAACAGCCCGTAACTTCAAAACTAAGCCGTTTAAGACATAATAGCCCTAGGAATCAGCCCATAAAATTTGCCGCATATTTTTAGAATCGCTATGTATATTATAATAATTTGAAATAATCGTAAGGCATTATTTACAATACAGCTTACATTCTACAGCTAAATTATTTGTGGCACTTTTATTTGAAAGCAACAAAAGTGCTAAAAATAACAAAAAACAGCCTTTTCTATAGAAAAATTTCAAGAATATATAATAGCTTTTATCCCCTCAGTATACGATTAAGTTACTGTAAAAAATACGGATTCAAAAACTTTTACGCCAATCGTGCAAGCACAATTCCATCAAAATAGATGATACATCCTGGTTGTCGGTGTTCGCTTATAAGAATACTTTATTTCAACTAACAAATCCCTAATGCCTCAAAAGCGCCTACTAATGTATTACCATTACTATGAACTTACCCAATTTATCTCAATACATGATTTCCCCGGAGATCTTTCGGCTAAAGACCAGCTCAGTTTAGAGGCGAGTGAAGGGGGGCTCTTATATCTAAAAGGGCTCCACCATGTTATCCCTTTAGCTGCAACAGAGAACACAGACTCTGTCGTAGTAAATTGAATAAATTCAGGTAACGTACAAGTATCGATGTTAAATCAAATAAAACAACTCAAATCAAAACAATAACAATGAAGATTTATTGTAATCCAGAAGAACATGAACAGAAAAAAAAAGGCTAATGTATTCAGAATGTCACAATCAAATATATATCTCGTCAATTCACTCGGATATAAAAAAAAAAGTTGAATGAATAAAAAAAACTAACTATAGTTAAATATGATCAAAGCGATCCTGACATTACAATAGCGATAGATATCTAATAACCACATAAATTCTGGTTATGAGTAAAAGACTCACCCAGTATAATATATTAATGAAATAGTGGAAAATGCAGACAATAAAATTGACACTAAAGTATAATTAAATGAAATGAGCATAAAAGCATGTGGTTTAGATAAATTAACAAATCAGATCACCAGATGGTATATATATAAAAATTTTAAAGTCAACGTTTGAACTGATTTGACCACTATGGAAAACAATTAAATTAATTAAAAATCTTAGTTCTAAGAATTGCATCCATAATTTATCAAAGATCTTTCATAAACCTTACATCGATATTTACACACTTTGTATATTCAATAATATACCCTATATAATACACACAAGTATTTAAACTAATGGCGTAAATTTCACTGGATAAAAGTTTATACCAAAATTTATCTATTAAGCTTTGTCCGCACTGTATATGCAGAGATATTTTACTTATAAAAAAAAAGAATTATTCAGCAAATTTTACTGATGATAATTACAGAAATTATAATATCAAAATTATTTCTAAATGAATTTCATGTTTCCACACAGTATAGGTAGAAATAAATCTTACATAATGATTTTAATAAAATTGACTATTAAATTAGTTATAATTTTTCCACTACGGAAAAAAAACCAAATGGCAAATTTGTCTCAGCTAAATTGAGTGATACTAAATATATATAACTCAATAATTAATACAAATTTTTATGATTCCGTGTGACGCTGACGTTTGATTATATCGTTACGGACTACTACCTTTCTTATGGGGTCTGCAGAGAAGAAGGAACAAAATGGGAGTCTACTTCATGTCCAGCATACGTTGTTTGAATTAATTTTGGGGGTTAAAACGCCCGTACCAACTTCTTGCCCTATCATATAGGAAGAGAAAAAAAATATAAGAATAATGAAATACTCGAACTAATTAATCACCAAATCTCATCGAAATAACAATAAAATCTACCAAATATATTCTCGAAGACACTCACCTCGTATAAAACGTGTTTGTGGTTACCATATTCCAGATGTTCGAATGACAAAGAATTTACATCTTCATTTATCCGTGTTGTTACACGAGAAAATAACTATAATAATATATCTCGTTACTTCCTATACCCCAAGTTGGAAATGCAATCTCGCATTTGATTTGCGAAGAGTATTTCTGTATTATACAATTCTAACTTATAAGATGATTCTTTATCATCATGGAACAACCACTTAGGCTTTATAACAAGAGCATAATAAATGAGATCGAAGCCCACTTCATGTACAGTTTTATATAAATAATTAGTAAAAAAAAGTCGCTGTATCTCTATTGAACATTAGTACAAAATCACTAATAATAAATAATAAATGACTCTGTAGGCCTATATATCGTATTTTAACAAAATTAAATGCCTAATCTTTTTTAATGAAATTATATCTTCAAAAATTCCGATAAAATACCAAGTTCCTATAAAAGCAATGTCAATGATAACAAAACCAACTGCCTTACGATATTTAAAGAGCCTTTAGGAGAGCCTTAAGTTACAATAGGAACAATTAACTGACAATAGTACGTATATAACCAAGTTAGTTATTAGGAATCAAGCCGTACAATAAATATAATTAAATTTTAGGTATTGTACAGTCAAAGAGTAGTCATAATTAGAGCTGAGGATGTTTGCGGTATAACCATGGTTATATCATGTAACCATAGTAATTTACTATGGTTACATGATATAACCATGGTTATACCGCAAACATCCTCAGCTCTAGTCATAATTATAGCAGACTAGTATAATCTACAGTGTTATAAAAAAATAACGAATGAACAAATTGCAGAATAAGGTAAACTAATTTATAGTAATTAAAGTAGTAGGTACGATAATTAGTACATAATGTATAGCTGAACTTAATTGTACGAGGGTCGAATTTGAAGTATTAAAAGGTAAAGCTCAATCTCTCATAAAATATTATTATATGTAAGGTAATCGAATACTTCGGCAAAATACTGACAGGTTCATAATTGTTAAGCACATCATGACAGAAAAACACGTTTGAATGTAATAATTTTAGATACTGAGACGTCAATAAAGTTACAAAGTTTATTATACAGATACAGGTAAATTCATGTTAGAATATTCTGTTAGAAGTGCCCAATCCACCTCTACAATATCTTTATATAAAGTGGATAGATTTTCTTAAAATTATAGAGAGGATTACTATTTGATAGAAATTGGGTAACATTATTGTCTTGATAAAGTTGAATGTGTCTATTTAGAGTAGGATGATATACGAGTTGCTACCTAGAAATTCCCGATATTTGAACATGCTACGCGAAGGGATAATAGTACAACTCTCTACCGCTATATGAGCTACGTCTATACTAAGTCAGTCTGTCAAGCGGTACATTGCTAGGTGGTAACAAACAGTTTTTGTATTTATATTTGTTTAGTTGTGTTTGGGTTATTCTGCGATACTACAATGTCTGGTGTGTAAGAGCAAAAAACGCGCATAAAATTCTGTTTCAATCTTGGTAAAATGGTAGTGGAAACTCTGAGAAAATGCTTAAACAAGCGTTTGGTGAGGACGCGTTAGACTAGACGCAGAACTTATGAGTGGTTAAACCGTTTTAAAAATGGACGTGTGTTGGTTGATGATGCTAAGCGTTTCAGTCGGTCATCGACGGAAAACATGCCACAAAATGTGACAAAAGTGCGTGATGCTATCGTGTAAGACCGAAGAAGAGCAATCCATGACATTCGTAACATATTGCTGCGAAGTTTGTGCCAAGATTACTCAGCATTGAACAAAAACAGAACCGTGTTCACGTGTGCATAGACCTGAAAGAAACTATCGAAAGGGATGCGAACTTCAGTACCAGAATCACTATTCGCGACGAATCATGGGTGTACGGGTATGATCCCGAAACAAAGTAGCAGTCATCGCAGCGGAGGACGTTATCGTCACCACGATCGAAGAAAATTCGAAGCAACGTCAAGTCAATGTTGATTTGCTTTTTTGACGGTAATGCTATCGTGCACAAAGAATTTCTCCCACTAGGCGGAACATTTAATGGACGATTTTATGGCGATGTCGGCGGCTAAGAGAAAACATTGGACGCAACCGGTCTGCGAGGTGGCCCAACAGTTCGTGGATCCTAACCTACACCACGACAATGCACCAACCCACACGTAACTTGTTGTGTATGAGTTTCTAGTTTCAACAAAGATGGCAGTATTACCACAACCTCCGTACAGGAAATGCAGACCGAATCACTGGCAGTGTTGAACACATTAATACGCAAAGATTTCCAACACTGCTTCCAGTCATGGACAAGTCGCTGGGATCAAAATATTTATGCTGAAAAAGAGAGCTTTGAGGGGCATGGTAGTAAATAAGTTGTAAGAACAATTTATTGTATTTTTTTCATATTACAGAAATTTCTGGGTAGTACCTCGTAGATTTTCATTCACAAGCGCATCTAGATCATGTGAAACGTCTATACCTACCTTCATATTAGGCAAAAATAGATTGAATAGTCTGCGTTATTTTAGCTAAAGCATACCTATCAATAAAATCGATCTATTCTATTATTTACAGATTTATTTGATGATTTGTACAGTTGAATTCATCGAAAACAAGCAAGCACTTACCTACTAATAGGAAACATATCAAAAGCATTAAGGAATAATTCATAATAATCATTGTGGACAGAGGGTGGAATATACATATTAACTACATCCAGTGTAACAGAATAATTTGAAACATACATAAGTGGGTAAAAACCCCACCAGTTTTATATAATACAAAGGTATTTTTAATAATATAAAATACTATTAACGCATGCGGTTATCCCGTAAGGAGTCGTGAAGGTACGAAAAATACAGTTTCTACATATACGGCAGTGCCATCTTTGGAAAGACTTCGTTAGTTCTGCATTTGTTATGTAGACAGAGCGAGTGCTTCGGTCGTTTCTAATATGCAGCGCTGAATGTACGCTCGGTCTTAATAATTTCTGTGAGATGGCGAAGTAGTTCTTTTTCTCAGGGTACCCTTCTCCAGCAGAGCGTACTGAGGAATCTGTAGAAAGATGAAATGATGTCTCTGGAAAAGGATACTTTCACAAAAATATTAATATTGAACTTGTATTTGTGTCTTTCATACCAGATTTGTAATAATATTTTATATAATTAAAAATACCTTTTTATTACATTCAGTGTATTATAAGAGAGGAGACATTCATAATAGCTATGTCGACTAAGGGAACTACAGAAGAAATAGAAGAAGAATCAACAGTAAAAGTATTGGAGAGAAGTATCGAAAGCAGACCGCCACCACCACTAACGAGACCAACAAACTAAAAATTTCTGGCAGATTCAAAAACGTTAAAGCTTGGGTCGAAATTCTCAGAATTATCGATTTGATTGGTTTCAGCGAACCGACAAACATTAATATACAAGGCATAACTAAATGGAGAAATTTGACTAATTTTAGAAGGAAAACTTCGAACGTTTTGGTAGTAGATTTGCATGTAAAAATAACTCTTAGCCCAACAGTTAAATAGAATAAGCAAGAAAACTGAATCAGCTCAATTCAGTTTTCTTGCTTGTTATATTTAATAATAGTTGACACGTCACGTCACGATTTAATAGTTATATCACTCTCACTAGCAAGTCTTCGGGTATCAAGCTCTTGCTTTACTGTTTTATATAAAGTTTGTTTAAATGGTGTTCTTTGCTTATAAAAGTGGAACCGACCTCTTGAGAATTTAGTACTGACGAAGAACTCTTCGTACAGTACAATATTTAATACAATATTCCGCGGCGGATGTGTAATTATATGCATAAGCAAGTTATTGTAAATATAGAATATATATATATATATATATATATATATATATGATGCAGGAACTGTAAATTGAGATATTTATGAAGACTGCTTTCACCGTTAAACTGAATGAAACTATTAATCACACTTTAAGTATTGCTTGTCAGGTAATAACATTAAAAATTATAGTTAATAAGTCATTATGAAGAATAAATAATTTGGTATAGTAATATAAGTCAGGATTTTAGTTTGAGCGCGCTCATAAATTTTAATATAATTGCAGATTTCATCTATTAAATTCATTATCCGCTTTCTATTGCCATGTTTATTTATGAAAATTTGATAACTGCCGTTAGACGCACAAGAGTTGTATAGATCAAATTGTCAATTGTTAGATTCAATGCACTTAATAATAATATAATAAATAAAGAAAAAAGAAGCACGTTAAAATTCGTGCGCAGCACAAAGCACAAAGTGTTTTCGTTACCGAAAATAATTTAATAATTTTTAAAGAATAAAAAAAATTTCAAATATAAATGAAGATACTAAAATTAATAAATGAGACTATGAATTAATCATATTCACAGAATTTTTGATTTCTTGAAAGGTTACAATTGTCTTCTTGACATCAGCACGTTTAGTATAAAAAATCCATTAGATCGAGGAAGGATATAATAGATATTTATGTATTAAGGGAATAAACGACAGTTTTAATCCCGAGACAGTAAGTAATGCCTGAGCGACCCAAGGGAGCGAGGGCATTTTCTGTTGAGGGATTATAGACGTTTATTCCCGAATTATATACAAAACTTTTCTCCCGACCTTAAATGTAATAATTTATTTCATTATTAGTTTGACAGTTGATTGATAGATTGATCTGATGTCATTCAATTAAGTTGGTTTGTCATGAAAATGTGCATAGTTTCTGGTTACTAAGGTAAAACGAGTTTGTTTGTGTCTATATATAAATATTGTAAACTCATCTAATGTTACTATTACGATTACAAAATAAAATTTTTTATTCATTTTCTGTTGAGGGATTATAGACGTTTATTCCCGAATTACATACAAAACTTTTCTCCCGACCTTAAATGTAATAATTTATTTCATTATTAGTTTGACAGTTGATTGATAGATTGATCTGATGTCATTCAATTAAGTTGGTTTGTCATGAAAATGTGCATAGTTTCTGGTTACTAAGGTAAAACGAGTTTGTTTGTGTCTATGTATAAATATTGTAAACTCATCTAATGTTACTATTACGATTACAAAATAAAATTGATTGATATATTTAAATGCTTCGTCAATCTGACAGTTAAATTAATTTTGACTTAAATAAATGAACCAAAAGTCATTCACTACAGTATTCACTTTATTCCCTAGGGAAAATCGAATATTTTATTCCCTAGAGAATAAAGTAGTCTAATATATGTCAATTGTCAGATGTATAAGATGACACTTTATTCTCGGTCGGGAGAAAACAAATATACACGCTAGACTTTAGCGATGTAAATCATTTTGTCAATAAAGTTTTATTGACAAAATGATCTTTTGTAATAAGAAAAATATTAAAAATTTCTAACGATTTTGTCAAATGCATTCATTTCAATTATCTTAGTTATTTAAGCGATATTAATGAATTTATATATACCTATAGTTTGTATAATAATTATAATTAAACCCGATTGGTTACTTGCTAGTAAAAACATGGCAAGAATAATTGGGGATATGGTCAGGTAGAAGGATCACTTTCCTAATCCCATCTTGTAAATTTTAGTCGAATATTACTCTTTGTAAGAAGTATACCGGGTGTCCTTGAAATAAAAGGACAACGTATGAAAAATTGAAAGATTAAATAAAATATATACCCAAAATATTTTTCCAAAATTCCCTCATAAGCGGGAAAAAAATTACAAGGATATTTAAAAAAATTATGTTACTGAATATATCATAAATACTATCGTACACGTAATTTCAAGGTGACTCACAATAGCAAAATGAATAGTCTTGTTATTGTATACCTCGCTTCAAGTTTATTCTGTGAATACAATGGAGTATTCTAATTCCGACATTTGTATTTAAATTTCTCTAACAAAAAAAAATTCCAGTAATACACATGACAGTTTAGTATGATTTTTAAAATGGGTTTGTAAATAAATCTAACACACGTCTTAATTTTTAATTACATATTTACTTGAATTTACTTGATTTTGTACGAGGTATTGACTTTATCATCTATAACATCGACAGGTGTTAGTATGTAAACATACTGTGTTGGTGTGTAACTTCAATAGAGGTGCATATTTACATTCTGAATATCTTGAATTTATTGACAGCACAGATTATAATTTTAAGGAGGTTCTTAATTTTGGGGTTGGCGTTGTAATTGACTCACAATATTTTGAATTCATATTCTATATAAATACATCTTTCTATTTTTCATACGTTGTCTTTTTATGTCAAGGACACCCTGTATATAATTTTATGTCAATGTGCGTGTATTCAAAAGGGTGAAAATTGTAAATGCAGCTGCAAAATATTTTGGAAAGTGAACGGGATTCATAGAATTAAGAATTAATCTATGTAAATCAACAAAGATAGTAGATGATATCTCAGATCGACCCAGATCACATGCAATCACAGTAAGACAAGATAGAGTTATTGTTAACTTGTCAAGAGAAGCATAAGAAGAACTGGCAAAGAAGGATGTAATTAATGTCCTTACGAAATATATTACGTGAGAATTAAGTTATTTATCGCAGTACGTTAACAAAGCCGTTGCTGACAGAAGGCCACCGCGAAAGACGTCTTTTTTTTGGCATGCAATAGCATGGAGCGAAATTGGTAGAATATTGTGATTTCGAACGAGAGTAGTGTCTGGGTCTCGATGTCCAAAAAAAATGATAATCCTTGGATACAAATTAGCTTGTCGACAATGATTCGAAAAATCGTAAAAGCGAGTGATGTTCAAACGATTGAGCGGTCTTCGCATTCTGTAGACGGGCATGCAATTGAAAACGTGTGAGCCATTAGGAAGTAAAAACTTCGTGGAAAGCGTGGATATACCATGAACAATTTTCCTGTAGTATAAGAATAATGTTCTTCTGTCTGTATATTTATACCCGTTGACTAAAAACCTGTATTTATAAAAACATTGGAATAATGTTCTTATGGTGCAAGCAGTCACCTTTATTATTTATTTATTTATTTCGAATGAGATGCGATGTAGGATTGTCTCCGTTGATCTACCCTGGAAACGCAGGTTTTCTGCAGGCAGAGAACAACCAATTCTTCGTCAGGTGTTGTACGAGTATATAAAAATCGTGCAACCCATGTTGAATTTGTGGATTTAGCAGGACTGTTGTTCTGTATATCACAATATCGCATCTCTCTGTGTGGATTTTTTACCGCTGAGCTAACTAAACGTTGCCCGGGGTGTACCACGAAGAGGTCATCCATACTTACACTCCACCTTGACCACGTGAACTTATTTTCTGTTATCGTATCTTCAGCAGTTTTCGGCAGAGTATCTTGATAGCATGTGGCCCTCGACAAATTTAAACGCCATCGTAATAGACTGGCTTGAAAGCTTTTGGAAAGTGATAGCATTTTAAAGTGAGAATCCGCCAACAACGTTGACATATGATATTGTGAAAGATATGAGGAGTAGAATAAAAATTAGTCCAAACGAATCTCCACTCTGAAAATTATCTGCTCAAACAGATACGATGTGGCAAATAGAAACATGGTCTTGCTACATTTTTTATTTTTTACATGTCTGTTATGGAACTGTTAGGACGGCATTGAAAAACCATGCGTACAAAGTATATATTTTACATCACTTACGCAAACAGAGTTTAGAACAATGACAAAATCATTGCTTATTTGTTTAATAATTTTTTAAATTATGCGTATTTGATCTAACCTTTTTCTCTGATGAAGCGTGGTTTCATTTGTCAGGTTGTTAACTTATAGAACTACCACTCTTTGTCAACACACAACCCTTATATTTTTTGTAACAGTCTGCATTCGATAAAATTGGTGTGAATTGTAATTATCAGGAAATAGATTGTAGGACGTCTACTATGCAGACAAGGCCTAGAATTCAATGATTTTTTTTGCAGGAATGCGTTTTACTTGAAGCTATAGATACATCTGCAGAAACATGGAAAACATTTTTTGAAAACTGATTTCCTCGAACATGAAATGTCTTTTCTTCTGTGTATAGCGGCCCACTGCCTTAAGCTGATAGTTTATGACTCCTGGACTGCTTAGAGTGTATATTATTGTGTATGCAAGTGTTCCAGGGGTGTGTTACTACACACCTCCTCGTTGTAAGAGGGTAGACATTTTGATTTTTTCTTCCTCAAACTTTAAGGATACCTAACTGAAGAGGATACTGATCTATAAAAACCCAACCTCTCAAATGTCGGCCCCGGAATTCGCACCTTCGACCAAGGAACTAAGAACGCTGCCTCTTTTCAGTCGTTTTATATATTAAATAAAGCATTGGGAGTTTAAGAGAGATTAAATAAATGGTTTAAGTATTGTTTTTTAAGTTGCTTTAAATTTTTAAAACTATTATTTTATGACGAAATATACCTAAGTTATTTGTTCTTAATGTTTCTACGAGTCGCGCGAAGTGATGAAGCTCAATGAAAGTATATTATCTTGTTTTCACTTTCAAACCGTATACTTTTACGTATGGCAACCATTGACCGTAGCATTTTATAGAGTTCAGTTCTTCAGGAAGGTAAAACGAAACCTATAACTCAATTAAAATGCCTTCTTTTCTTGTTTCGACAAGTCAAACTCACGTTCGGATATTTCAGAAAAAAATTTTGATATTTCCGAATGTGTTAACAAACAAACAATCTCAACAACATTTAACCGTACATTTTCTTGTGAATAAATTGAATAGTGCCTGAATCGATGCCTATCAGTTGTTTAGGCACTCGAAAAGGGTATTTATCTACTTCGTGCTAGTCACTAAAATCATAACTTCGCCTCGTAGAGAAATTCTGAAACAAATAGCCGGGGTTTTTAATTTTGATAAGGGACGTCACAAGAGCTGTACGTAACTGACAGATACTGTTTTTGTAAAATTCATTTACTATGTCGATATCTGTTTCAAGGAAAAGTCATTAAAAGTCTATGATACTTTATATGTCTGCTCTAAAGAAAAAGCATTACTTAATAAAATATTAAAATATTGTAAAATACTTAGTATTTCATGATGTTGTAGCCCAACAGAATATTTAAAGATTTTTTTACGAAATGTACCAACTCAATTCGAAAGTATACATCCTTCTGTATAAATAGAGAGGTTTATTCAAGTAACATCCCACCGGCGCGTCGTCCTAGCGCATATATATATATATATATATATATATGGTAAACCTAATCAGTAGGCGATTAAAGGTCTGTATATTACTTCAAAATATATGTATTTAAAAAACTCTACATGTTTCGGCTGTATACGCCTTTTTCAAGAGAATACAAAATATGAATGACAGGATATAAATGTCAAGTAATTAAGTTGCTATGGTTTAAATTATTCAAAGATACATTCTAGTAATAATAATAAATCATGCCTTAGTATTCCAAAAAATAGATAACAAGGTGTGAAAATATGTGTTGTTCGCTGCTAGCAATTTGTGTCTCCTTCTGGGTATGAACTTGTGTGTTGGTTGCTGCTGGCAGCTTGCGTCTCTCTATGGGTGTGTGGTTTTGTGTGAGAGCGTAAGTGTAGGGTTTTGTATGTCGGTGCGTTCGTGCGTGTGTTTAGTGATCGGTCGCATGAATTTAGAGAGGTCGGATAACCAGCCGTTGCGTAGGGCCGCCAACCCTTTCCCGACAACTTCTTTACAATTCCGTGCAGTACTTCTACGGTCTGACCCCCGCCCCAACGAGGCAAGGCGCAGACAGGCGAAGCGCACCCTGTACGGGGTTGCTCATCGCAACTAAGGGAACACTCTTAGTGGCTACCTCGGTCGACGATGGTCACACTTATGCCATCTTAACGTTTTCCGCCGAAGCGGGGGCATAGCACACACGTCGAACGTGTGTGTGTGCTGTTAACGGCAGCCTAGCCAGGTTGTCGCCCAGGACCGGTCCTAGTGGTGTGTGCATTGCGCGGCGACGAGATAGCGCCGCGTAGCATGGTTCCTCACTCTTGCTGGAAAGGCGGAACGGCACCTGACTGCCCAACGGGCAGACCCCCCTAGAGTTTTGTAGCGCATATGCTAGGGTCTGCCCGTTGGGCAGTCAGGTGCCGTTCCGCCTTTCCAGCAAGAGTGAGGAACCATGCTACGCGGCGCTATCTCGTCGCCGCGCAATGCACACACCACTAGGACCGGTCCTGGGCGACAACCTGGCTAGGCTGCCGTTAACAGCACACACACGTTCGACGTGTGTGCTATGCCCCCGCTTCGGCGGAAAACGTTAAGATGGCATAAGTGTGACCATCGTCGACCGAGGTAGCCACTAAGAGTGTTCCCTTAGTTGCGATGAGCAACCCCGTACAGGGTGCGCTTCGCCTGTCTGCGCCTTGCCTCGTTGGGGCGGGGGTCAGACCGTAGAAGTACTGCACGGAATTGTAAAGAAGTTGTCGGGAAAGGGTTGGCGGCCCTACGCAACGGCTGGTTATCCGACCTCTCTAAATTCATGCGACCGATCACTAAACACACGCACGAACGCACCGACATACAAAACCCTACACTTACGCTCTCACACAAAACCACACACCCATAGAGAGACGCAAGCTGCCAGCAGCAACCAACACACAAGTTCATACCCAGAAGGAGACACAAATTGCTAGCAGCGAACAACACATATTTTCACACCTTGTTATCTATTTTTTGGAATACTAAGGCATGATTTATTATTATTACTAGAATGTATCTTTGAATAATTTAAACCATAGCAACTTAATTACTTGACATTTATATCCTGTCATTCATATTTTGTATTCTCTTGAAAAAGGCGTATACAGCCGAAACATGTAGAGTTTTTTAAATACATATATTTTGAAGTAATATACAGACCTTTAATCGCCTACTGATTAGGTTTACCATATCATACCAAGGTCACGAAGTTATTATATATATATATATATATATATATATATATTAATATACTGTCATTTATATTTTAAATTCTTTGAAAAAGGCATCATATGCCGAAACACGTAAGATTGTTTTAAATATATACATTTTGAAGTAAAACCAGACCTTAAATCGACAACTAATTGAATCTACCATAACATATAAAGGTCACGAAATAATGATCTATATATATATATATATATATATATATATATTCTTTAGAAGATATGTAGACGACATCATAACATGTATACCGTCAAATGAAATAGAGTACCTTTTAGATAAATTCAACAACTTCACAACCAATTGAAATTCACAATTGAAAAAGAAGTTAAAAACAGTATTAATTTTCTTAATTTTATTTAACCTATGATAGACAGGGTACTATTTATACAAATTGGTACAACAAATCCACAGATTCGATATTTTCGATATATGAATTCCCACTCTAATGCACCTACAGTATTCAATCAAATTATTATAAATAATCTGACTGATAGAGCAATAAAACTCTCACATACACAATACAGAAAAGATAAAATCAAGAAAATTAAAACTATCTTAACTGATAATAATTATCTACCACCACTTATAGAATAAACAATTAAGAAAAGGGTTCACCAAATATACAACACTGCAGACACCATAAACAATTTAACAATGAAACAACATACCGTACGAACGCCGGGGAGTGATTGATCTACCACAATGTAGTAAGACGAAGACGAATAGCGAGTTTATGTGGTTAGGGTTGAGAGAGTATATTCAATCGGGTTCTACTGTCTAACTGTACGGGCGTTCCCTTTCTTTATCTAACACATTCTACATACGATCTAAGTACGAATCAAATAATCTCTCTCTAACACATTGAATATTCCTATCAGTCGGTCATTGTGTTCAAGCAAGGCCAATATACTTGCAGTTGGCCAGTCATTACTTATATATCCATCGATCGCACGACGTTGGGCACACGGTATATTACGATTCTATATGTTCCACAATTATCAGAAAAAGTAAAATACAATTTAAAAAAATATGATATAGCTACAAGATATAAACTTAGCAATACTAATAAACATCTATTTTCAAAATTAAAACCTAAAATAGAAAAAAATCGAGAAACACATGTGGTCTACAAAATACTATGTCCCGACTGCGATAGTTACTGCATAGGCCAAACTAAACGATATTTAACAAAAAAATACAAGCCCACAAATACTCCAAAACAGACAACTGCTTTATTTACACATAAACTACAACGTGATCACCATTTCGATTTTGAAACCACAGATAATCGATAAAGAACAACACACAATGAAAAGAGAAATTAAAGAAATGATTAATATCAAACAAGAAAAAAATTCAATTAACAGCAGAAGTGATATAAAAAATCTAAGTAGTATATACTATAACCTAATAATGTATGATCTGCAATTTACTATCATGAATATATGTTGTTATTATGTAAATATATATATCATATGTCATTTAAATATCTGTACACTGGCTTATCATGCTGGCAGTTCCGTGTTCAGATCCCTGACTAGGCTATCGGAGTAGCTTTTCGTGGTTTTCCTTCTCGTTCAAGGCGACTGCCGACAGCTTAACATCTTAAGGCGCTCCACGGGCACAGACATAATAATAACTCATGGCTTACCAATCCCCCGCAGTTGACGTCTTGCTGTCTTGAGTTCTGAACCATGAATTATTATTATTAAACTTGAATGTATCTTTGAATATTTTAATTTTAGCCATGACAACTGCAGATATATAAATCTGACATTAATATACCGTCATTTATATTTTAAATTTATTTAAAGTAAAACATACCTTAAATCGCCAACTAATTTAATCTACTATATATACTATATATATGTATATATATATATATATATATATATATATATATATATATATATTAAATTTCAAAAGCATATGACTTTCTTACGTTTACCAAAATTATAGAACTATGTAAATCTAGTTAATTTTATATACTTCAAAGGTTATGTGTGAAGGAAAAATTAAGTTCATAATATTTATTAAGAATCAAAATTATTGTATAAATGTCAAATATTTTGGAAAATTGAATCAAGGGAATGTGTTTTTTAAATAAAACGAATTTTTTTGAAAAATATAAATAAATAAGCATAATTTATATTACCAAGATTTGAATTGTTTTCATCTTATACTCCGCTATCATTTAATGAGCCACAAAAATATGTACCAGCTTTAAATAAATATTGGGAAACATTACAAGGCCTTATATTACCAGGATTGTGATCGTAAATTAGAAAAGCAGAATTTAGAAAAGTTTGTTTACCTTTGAATAATCGGGGGATCCTAACCTACGAGATCTGCCAGGATTGTGACCGTTGATCCTGAAGTTAAAATATACCAGCCGTACGTCAGGGAAACCAGACTTAACTCCAGAGACTAGACGGATAATTGTGATAGAATATTGAGCTAAGTTTTTATCATTTGCATTTTTTTTTAAGTAAACATATACATTTACTTACCGAAGGTAAATAAAGATCCCTTTAATGACCATTTTGTCTTAAAACATTGTAAGTAGGAAGTTATATACAAATTCATTTATTCAGCAATTTTGATTTATCAGAATCAATTTGTTTATGTAGCCTAGTATTTGTCTCATTTCCGTAGATTCAATTTTTAACCTATAAGAAATTCCATATAAACAATAAATTTTATAATTAAATTTTCAATGAAAATAAATTGTTAATCTATTGTTTATTCCGAATGTTTTGTTAAATGTACCTAATTAAATATTCACTTATCAAGATAAGATTTTCCTTTTAATAAACGGAATTTAAGAACCAAGACAAGTCGTTTGAATTCAATTAGTTTATCATATTAATACTGAGCTAACATACCTTTTAATTTCTTTGTCAGACAGAATCTTCACGACCCTGGAGATATTAGAGGACTCATGTTCGTTGTTTTTTTTTTCAAATTATATTAAATTTCAAACTTTCTTTTAAGACCAAAGTACTATTTGGTTAAAGAGGTTATTATATTTAACTACAAACGTTTATATTCATTGGACCTGCGCAGAAGTGTATCAGAATGCGGGGGTAAAAATTAGAATTTTAAATTCATTTTCTGCTTTAAAGTTTAATATTTTGCCTTTAAAAACATTTTTTAGTAAACGTTTGACTCAAAAATATTATAATATATATATATATATATATATATATATATATATATGAAAAAATGTGTGAAAGCCGTATCCATCCGAGATGTGCAGACGTCGACGTTTCATAGTTATTACTAATTGTCAATACACCTTACCCAGAAATAGATACGACTTTCATTTCTATACTGCGTGTATATATACTAATGATGATAAACGTAATGCTAATGAGAACTCATAATTATTGAATTCTCACATACATGCCATTGCCGCTCTAATTCGTTGCATCAATTTCTACACATGACAAAATCACCTTTGTCTAAGAATGTAGCTGCAACGTGTCACGGCGTCAACCGTCCAGGTTGTCCGGGAAAATGAAAAAATGTGTGAAAGCCGTATCCATCCGGGATGTGCAGACGTCGACGTTTCATAGTTATTTCTAATTGTCAATACACCTTACCCAGAAATAGATACGACCTTCATTTCTATACTGCGTGTATATATACTAATGATGATAAACGTAATGCTAATGAGAACTCATAATTATTGAATTCTCACATACATGCCATTGCCGCTCTAATTCGTTGCATCAATATCATCATTAGTATATATACACGCAGTATAGAAATGAAAGTCGTATCTATTTACATCATGAAAATTAAAACAATCTTAACAGATAATAATTATCCACCACATCTTATAGACCAAACAATTAAAAAAAGAATCCACCAAATATACAACACCGCAGACACCAATAACAATTTAAACAATGACACAAACATATATCAGGATTCCATATGTTCCACAACTATCAGAAAAAATTAAATACATTTTAAAAAAGTATGATATAGCTACTACATATAAACTAGTAATACTAATAAACATCTATTTACAAAACTTAAACCTACAATAGAAAAAAATCGAGAAACACATGTCATCTATAAAATACCATGTCGCGATTGCGATAGATACTACATAGGCCAAACTTAACAATATTTATACAAAAGAATACAAGCCCACAAATACTCTAAAACAGACAAAACTGCTTTATCTATACACAAACTACAACGCGATCACCATTTTGATTTTGAAAACACACAGATAATTGATAAAGAACAACACACAATGAAAAGGGAAATTAAAAATGATTAGTATTAAACAGGAAAAAAACTCATTTAACAACAGAAGTGATATAAAAAATTTAAGCAGTATATACTCTAACTTAATTATGTAACGATCTGCAATTTACCATCATAATATATGTTGCTGTTATATAATTATATATGTGATGTTATTTAAATATCCTCGGCTGTTGTTGCAGATACTTCTTGGTGAAACATTTTAACTTCATACAGTAAATAATAAAAATAAATTAAAACACTTGGCTTGTTTCACTATGAGATTTATTTAAATTCTCTAACAATTGTTTCGGCTGTTATGCCATTCTCAAAGAGATCTATAAATCTAACTTAAAGACTATCGCACTTGTTCTTATATGGTGTTGCCGAACACTGTATAGAACTCAACCACTTCCCCGATATAGATAACTGCGACTTAATACACAATATCACAAAAAGCAAGAGATTGGACCTCCTAGAAATATTAGAAATAAAAATAGCGAAAAAACAAAATCTATTAATCACCAACACACAGATAGAATATGCCAATACACCCTTTATAGACACCGTAATACACAATATAGTACCACCCCCACTACACACAAGAACAGACAACATATAAGAACAAGTGCGATAGTCTTTAAGTTAGATTTATAGATCTCTTTGAGAATGGCATAACAGCCGAAACAATTGTTAGAGAATTTAAATAAATCTCATAGTGAAACAAGCCAAGTGTTTTAATTTATTTTTATTATTTACTGTATGAAATTTAAATATCTATACATTTGCTTATCATGCTGACTGTTCCGTGTTTTGATTCCTGTCTGGTTGTCCGAGTAGGTTTTCGTGGTTTTCCTTCTCGTTTAAGGCGAATGCCGACAGCTTTGCATCCTAAGTGGCTCCACGGGCGTATGCATAATAATAACTCATGTCTTGTGTTTCCCTGTTTTTGTTGTTTATCCATTTTAAAATACCAAGGTATGATTTATTATTATTAAATTGGAATGTATCTTTGAATTATTTTATCCATAGCAACTACAAATGTATGACATTAATATACTGTCATTTATATTTTGTATTCCTTGAGAAAGGCATCATTAGCCGAAACATGTAGGATTGTTTTAAATATATAGTTTTTGAAGTAAAACCAGACTTTTCTTGGTTTAGCGACGTTTAATGAATTCCAATTTTTTAATACGACGTTTCGACTTTTTTATTAAGTCTTTTTCAAGTATGTAATTAGAACTAAAAAATTAATACAAAGAAAGGTAAGAAATATATTTACATTTGTATGAATGAATTAAAATTAAAAAATTTCGCTAAACCAAGAAAAAGTCTATTATTTTAATATTATGACACGGCCAATAAAATAAATTTTAATTCTTATTAACACTAAATACGTATATATATATATATATATATATATATATGCATATATGCATATATATATATATATATATATATATATATATATATATATATATATATGAAAAAATGTGTGAAAGTCGTATCCACCCTGGAATGTGCAGACGCCAGCGTTTCATAGTTTTACCAATCATCGGTGCACCTACATCCAGGAATAGACACGACTTTCATTTCTATACGAAGTGTATATATACTAATTGTGATAAACGTAATGTTAATGAGAATAATAATCAATAAATTCTCACATTACTGCCAATGCCGCTCTAATTCGTTGCATTAATTTCTACACCCGACAAAATCACATTTGCCTAAGAATGTAGTTGCAACGCGTCGCGGCGCCAACTGACCGAGTTGTACGGTAAAATGAAAAAATGTGTGAAAGTCGTATCCACCCTGGAATGTGCAGACGCCAGCGTTTCATGGTTTTACCAATCATCGGTGCACCTACATCCAGGAATAGACACGACTTTCATTTCTATACGAAGTGTATATATACTAATTGTGATAAACGTAATGTTAATGAGAATTAATAATCAATAAATTCTCACATTACTGCCAATGCCCCTCTAATTCGTTGCATTAATTTCTAGACCCGACAAAATCACATTTGCCTAAGAATGTAGTTGCAACGCGTCGCGGCGCCAACTGACCGAGTTGTACGGTAAAATGAAAAAATGTGTGAAAGTCGTATCCACCCTGGAATGTGCAGACGCCAGCGTTTCATGGTTTTACCAATCATCGGTGCACCTACATCCAGGAATAGACACGACTTTCATTTCTATACGAAGTGTATATATACTAATTGTGATAAACGTAATGTTAATGAGAATTAATAATCAATAAATTCTCACATTACTGCCAATGCCGCTCTAATTCGTTGCATTAATTTCTACACCCGACAAAATCACATTTGCCTAAGAATGTAGTTGCAACGCGTCGCGGCGCCAACTGACCGAGTTGTACGGTAAAATGAAAAAATGTGTGAAAGTCGTATCCACCCTGGAATGTGCAGACGCCAGCGTTTCATGGTTTTACCATTAATGCAACGAATTAGAGCGGCATTGGCAGTAATGTGAGAATTTATTGATTATTAATTCTCATTAACATTACGTTTATCATATATATATATATATATATATATATATATATATATATATATATAAATATAATATTTTCGTGACCTTGGTATGATATGGTAAACTTAATAAGTCGGCGATTAAAGGTCTGGTTTATTACTTCAAAGTATATATATTTAAAACAACCCTACATGTTTCGGCAATGATGCCTTTGTCAAGGATATAAAAAATATAAATGACAATGTCATTTACTTCACTCAATTTTACTTCACGGAAGACATTTAAAACGATAAGTGTTCTACCACTTTTTATAAATTTATACCTTATTATTTATTTATATAGGTTTCGGTGGGCTTCAGTTTTAGCAGTAATAATTTGTTACTCTAAACGAGTGAAGTACATTCAACGTTGTTCGTCGGCGACTGACAAAATATATATACGCGCGAGGATGAACCGCCGGTGTGATGTTACTCGAATAACCCTCTCGATATATAAATGCATCGCTCTTTGCTCTGCAATGTATGAGGGAGGCTTGATATATAAGCTCGAACTCGAAAAAAATAATGCAGCTAGTCTCAAAATGAAGTAAATTTATAGTAATTCCCAAGCGTTATGTTCCAAAAAAATGTTTTTTTTTAGTAAGTTTAAATATAGTCGTATTTTTACAAGTTACTATGGACATTCTCGACATTCAGTATGTACATACAACCACTGAATTGCGGGAACTTTTTTTTGTAGTTTACTAGTTTGTTGATCTTGATTTATTCAATTTTACTTTTTTTTAGTGTTTGAGAAATAGTGACATTCCGTTTCTTACATTATACTATGTGTGCCTCAGGCTTTTGTCTAGTTACAATTACGACTGCATTATCTTAAAAAATATTTACATATTTTTAAGATTCGTTTGACGACATCGTGACATAATCAACATTCAATAAAATTAATATATTCTTGACATTTGATAACACTAATAAAGTTACTTATAAAACTTCAAGTAAATATATAAAATAGCTGCTATTTTACACGCTTTGAAAAGCGAATAAATTCCTAGTTTGTTGTTTATACGGAAAAAAGAAACTTGCTGTGTTGATAAATTATTATATTGCATTGAGGAAATATGAAAGGAAACAAAAGAGAAGTTAAAAAAGTATTACGGAAATTCTGCTGCTTTGCATGGAATGGTTCAAAAGTGGTTCGCTGAATTTCGTTGTATGAATGAGACTAGGCACCTGCCTAGGTGGTGACTACCGATATGATGATATGGTGATATATAATATGGTGTTCAAAGATTGTCTGCTGAAGGCATGTGAAATAGCTCTTTGTCCATAGACATCTATACTCAACGTATATTTAATATTTTTGATGAATATTTGAGCTCGAAAAAGTTATCGGCAAGATGGATACCATGTTTACTGTCAGACAACCAATTTCAACGCAATATTCGAATCTGTATGCAGGCGCGGCTCGTGATGACGTGTTTGGGAGGGTACGTACAATGATGCGAATGCCTCGTGTGTTTTCGGTGTTTACTAAGAAAACGCTACAGTTAGTACACGAGAATACACGAAGCACTCGCATCATTGTATGCGCCCGCCCTCCTAAATACGTCATCACGAGCCGCGCCTGTCTGTATGAGAGTAATTCAAGTGAGATTTTGCGACATTTTGCGACTGTGGATGAAACATGGACTCATTACTTGAAAGAACTGTCGCAACAATAGACTTTCACTGAAGAATGAGCTCTTACCTTCAGGATTGACAAATATATTTCTAATTACATTGGCGGCAATTTTATGTATTCCCGTTTTCTGGAAAGCTTCAGTTGTGTATTCAGACCGAATAGCAACTTGAGAAACCGTTCTTAACATCTACTTTTTCTCACAATTTTTCAGAAGCAACAAGCATGTAGAATCGTCGATTGTTTTTTTAAATTAGTCTTTCTAATTAATTTATTAATTATTTCATTGTTAAAACCATTATATCTCGCGATGTGAAATCTAGTTCTTTTTCGTATTTCTCTTTTGTTAACGGAAAATTTAACAACCGATTGACTAGAAAATTGAAAGAAGCCGTCTTTTGTTGGAAACTGTGATTTGAATTCCTGGTGATAAATCTATTGACATTGGTTCCTTTTCAGAAAATATCCATTTTTAGTTGATGATTATTTCTAATTACTAACGTATCTAAGAATGGGATCCTATCATTGTTTTATTTTTCCACCGTGAATTTAATTCAATTTACATGTACAATTCATACTTACATGTACCATAATCACGAAAATGTCATCTACGTACCTAATCCAAACACTATTTAGCGTTATTTTTAAATTATACTTTGAAGTGATTTTAGTAAGACGTTCGATACAATTGACCACTCTTTACTGTTGTCGAAGTTACAATCTATAGGTGCTTCACCAATAACTGCATCCTTCTTCAAAACCTATTTCCTGAATCGATCGTACTACTAACGGATATAATTTCAATTCTTTTACCGCTACCACTGGCGACCCTAAGACGCCAATTAGGCCCACTACTTTTCAATGTGTACATTAACGATCTCTTGCTGTTGCTAGATTGCAAAGTCCTCGCGTGTGCATATGACTTGACAATCTTTAACAATGTAATTTCTCCACCAGACTGTCTACTTCTGCAGAGAAATCTTACAATTATTCACGAATGGTGTACAAATAATCGGGTGTACTTGAATGTTGAGAAATGTGCTATTCTTTCCTTCTTTAAACGTTGAATTATTATTTCCTTTGATTATATAGCTTCTAATGGTATAGTTCCTAGGTTTTCACAATTTTGGCGTGCTCTTTGATTGGCATTTGTCTTTCAGTCTAGATATTACTAGTACTTGTTCATCCGCATCTAAGTCCCTAGATTACCTCATTCGATCTTGGCGTATATTTAGCAATTACACTATTGACTATTTTGTTCTATTTCTTTGTTAGAACTAAGCTAAAGTATGTGTCTGTAGTTTGGTGCCTTCGATATATATATTTAATGTTATGATACAAACTGCTCAGTTATTCCAGCTATCTGTAAATGAAAGAGTAAGAATTAGCACAAGAGAAACACTCAATTGAATAGCTACATTTGGTGGACACAACTTGTAAAATTAGTGTCGAAATGTTAATAAATTAATATCACGACCACTTTGTATATTTCAGATTAAATTAGATTTATTTCTAAATTTACTTTTCATATTTTTAATTTTCATCTTTGTCATTCAAGTCAATTACGCGAAATTAAGAAAGATAGTTAATTTATTTACATTTGAATTTCATATCGATACTAATTGAACACGCCCACTTTTCAAATCATAAGAAAAACCCGCGAACAGGTTATATTTGTATTGGAAATTGTACATAACCTAACATCAAAAAGCCAGTCATATCTACTTGTTAATTAATATTTTAATTTTCCCTTTCTGTCTAAATTAACATTTTGTCTACATTTTGATTATTATAAATAATTGTAAAAGTACAAATCAAGACAATTTTTACGTTCTAATAAGGCTTTGAAAAAGAAATAATTGATAGTTAGTGTGGGTGCAGAATTTTTACACGAGTTGCCTGAAAAAGTTATACTCCGTTCTATTAAATTAATTATATACCGAAATACTAGTGTTAAAAGTATACAAATATATAGGAAAGGTGTAATTAATACCTGCGCAACATTTGAAGCACTTTTTACGAGCACAAGATCAGACACCGGCAAGAAAAACTACGAAAGCATCTTTTGGCCGCAGAGCGTCGACCTAATAGCTACATATCAGAATAAACTTCTACATACCTGCATCATTTAACCCAAGAATACCTCTCTTGATCCTGTTCAGCTGAATATCCTGAGTAGCCGAAACCTTTCTTGATACCTTAACGCTCCCTGCAAAACACAGGTTAATTTAATTTAATTCTTTTTGTAAAAGCCTAACTTTTGCCTAACCAATCAAAAATTACTAAATAATTACATCTTGATTTTACTTTTAAATATATCACTATTTTGATAAAATTTATGAAAGGAACATTACCTCTTAAGAATTTATAGTACTTACCATAACAGTGTTTATTTATTTATATTAAAACAAACTTTACTTTATCATATCACTAGTAACATACCAACATAACCATAATTTCACACGTGCATATAATTCTAATTCCTTGTTTTGCCGTTAGTCAAGTTACTTATTACTGTATACAGATCTCTTGCGTTAAATAAATATTTTATACTTATAATACAAAGGTATTTTTAATAATATAAAATATTATTAAAAATCTGGTGTGAAGAACACAAATACAGGTTCACTATTAATATTTTTGTGAACGTGTCCAAACATATCCCTCCCCAGAGACGTAGATACGTATTTCGCCTTTCTACAGGCTCATCGGTACGCCCCTGCTGGAGAAAGGATATCTATCAAAAAAGAACCACACGCCACATCACAGAAATTATCCAGACCGAGCGTAGAAGTAAATTCAGCGCTGCCTGTTGTCAGACAGCCGAAGTACCTCGCCCCGTCCACATAACCAATGTGAAGTAACGACGCCCTGCCGTCGTTACTTCACATTGGTTATGTGGATTATGTGGATTGGTTATGTGTATCTACGTTTCTGGAGAGGGACATGTTTGGACACGTTTACAAAAATATTAATAGTGAACCTGTATTTGTGTTCTTCGCACGAGATTTTTAATAATATTTTATATTATTAAAAATACCTTTGTATTATACAAAACTGGTGGGGTTTACCTACTCATGTATGTTTCAATTATTCTGATTTTATACTTATTATTTTAAAGAAGTTCTTTTATTTATCAATGCGCAGCTGGAAATATCTTTTTGATATTATTAATTAATCTTTCATCAGTGTTATAGGAGTATAATACCACCGGCGATGAGCCTCAGAAAGAGTCGAATTTATTCAGTATCTTGGTCATGCTCTACCGACATCTATTTGTAATCAGAGATACTGCGTACTATTGGCTGGTAATCTAACATTACATGTTCATATTAAAAGGCGCCCAACACAGAATCACAGCTAAAGTACGATTGATTCAAAATTACATATTTTATTCACACATTATTATTTCACCGTTCATCAGCCATATATCATTTGGCGCCCGACGTGGTGGCGTTTCTTTACATCAGCCTTATTTCATTTGATGCCCATACGTGGTCGGCCTTGTTTATACCCTATAAACAAATATAAACTCTCAGATACAACTGACGCATAGATAAATAATTCTATTATAAACCAAGATATCCGTTACCTGAACTTTGTATGTGTAAAATTTATGTTTGTTATTATATGTAATTTTGTAATTCTGCCTTTTCATTTGTGGAGGAAAGTAAGTATTAGGTTTTACGAGGGAGACTTGATATTGAAAGGACTGCCAGGAATCAAGGTTTGTCGTAAGGAAAATTAACTTGAGCGTACATATTTTAACAATTTACCTGTATAATTTATTCTATTCACGTGTGTCTAATAATTGCATTGATACAACTTATACTTTACAACAATTAATTACCATTATTTTTCTTAATACCACATATTATAACCACGTATTTACACTTAATATCATTAAATTAACACTACAATGGACACTAGGCAACGATCCAAGGTTACTAAAGATAGTACAGAAGGAGATATAACAGAGCAAGGGGATGTTCCCATCGGTGCGTCCGAACTGCGGTAAAATTTTAAGGGGCGACCGAACTGCGGTAATAATTTTTCTGTTTACCTGGGCTTTAAATAACGAGTACCGAACTGCGGTAAAAATCTTAATGGTTTTATTAGCTAATGTATACTTTATTCAAATAAAATAATTTATTCAAATTTATATGTACTTTGTTAAACTAGAATACAAGTTATTTAAAAAAATTATACAATCAAAATCATTTACAAAATTACAATTTTCTAATGTACATTTTATTGAAATAAAACAATTTATTCAAATTTATATGTACTTTATTAAACTAAAATACGTCACTTAAAAAAATATACAATCAAAATCATTTACATTGGTATCAATGCAACAAAACAGTACTGTTAAATTTATAGCTAACACACTTTACAAAATTATATCTGGAAATATCGTAGGGTAACAAATGAGAGGATTAAGAGAAAAGGTCTTGACCGCAGTTCAGCCACATTATATACCTGCCTTAATTACAATTGTACCTATAAAAATTCTTACCGCAATTCGGATATGCCCGTTCCCATAACTCTACCTTCAGGTTCTGAAGAGGTAAGTACACCAGATAACAGCATGATGATGAACATGTTAAATGCAATAATGACACAAATGAATGATATGAAACAAGACATAAATAACAAATTAGAAACAAATACTTTAAACTTAAAATAAGACTTAACAGACATGAACAACAAATTAGATACTACCAATAATAAATTAGAAACTAATAACCATGATTTAAATAACAAATTACATACGAACACTACAAATTTAAAACAAGATCTAAATAATATGAAACTAGACATAACTAATATGAGTAATGAGTAATGACTTAACTGCTAAATTAGATTAAATTAAACTTATTTCAATATATATATATATATATATATATATATATATATTTAGTGTTTAAAGAATTTTGTTTTTCTTTTTTATTTTATTGGCCGTGTTTTAATATTAAAAATAATAGATTTTTATTGGTTTTAGCGACCTTTTATTGAATTTAGATGTTTGTTTGCGACGTTTCGACTTTTATCAATTCAGTCTTTTTCAAGCATATTGTTGTTTTTTCTACACGGATACGCATTCATGCGCCACATGTGCTTTGGACACCCAGGATCAATTTTCTTAAAAATGAACATGCTTGTGCGGATTTTGTTAGTGAACTGACAGTTCACTAACAAAATAACATGCTTGTGCGGATTTTGTTAGTGAACTGACAGTTCACTAACAAAATCCGCACAAGCATGTTCGTTTTTAAGAAAATTGATCCTGGGTGTCCAAAGCACATGTGGCGCATGAATGCGTATCCGTGTAGAAAAAACAACAATATGCTTGAAAAAGACTGAATTGATAAAAGTCGAAACGTCACAAACAAACATCTAAATTCAATAAAAGGTCGCTAAAACCAATAAAAATCTATTATTTTTAATATATATATATATATCAGCAACTGTCATTCGAACGTGTCCAAAAACGATTCCTGAAGTATTTATCTTTTAAACTGGATGCCATATATTCTCCTTGTGGCACTGACTACGAAAGATTATTAAGTAGACACGATTTCATTTCTCTAAGCCAAAGAAGAGATGAAGCAAGGGGCAAGTTTCTGATAAACTCATCAACTATGATATTGATTCACCTTCTTTGCTCAGACAAATCAATTTTCTGGTGCCAAAGTACAATATTAGGTCATCGGATACATTTAATGTACCCAAGGCGCGTATGAATGTCCTCCACAAATCCACTGATCCATCCTGGAAAGTATAGTTATTATTATTATTATTTTTTTCTTTGCTTTCGTTCAATTAATTAAGGGATTTCTTTTGAACTTAATTAGTCTGTTTAGTTTGTTTAAATAATTTCAAGTTTTCTTTATTTACTTTTGCTGTACTGTGTTAATTATTAATGTATAGTTTTATATGATTGTTATCCTGTAACTGGATTTTGTTAATCTGTTTCGTAAATAAATGAATAATATTATTATTATAATTAAAAGGGAGATAGGCAATATTGACGATCTAAGTATATAAAGTTGAAAAGCAATTATCTCAAAAACATTTTTTGTACCAACAATCGTTTTTTATTTAAAAGTCACGTTCTCAAAAATCCATCGTGCGTATACTTTGTTAGGTGCTGATTTAAGTAATTAAAAGCTCGCCAAGGCATACTTCCACAGATTTTACATATTTTTAATTAATGTAAATAATAATACTATGTAATTAACAAATAGCCAATTTAGTTACGAATTTTTACGTAATTATAAATATTAATAGGAAAAATTATTTATGCTTTTAAAAGTGCTCCAAAATATAACATTGTTATGAAATATTGCTGAAATGTGTAATAATTATGCTAATCTAGCTAACTAGTTTATGACATATAAACAGACGATATATATTCGACTACTGCTAATAAACCCACTCGTCTACACAAGTTATTGACCATTTATTATATTTATATTACCTATTTGTGATAAAGTTACAAAGGTGTAATGATTAGTATCTCTCAATATTATTCATATTTTTAGAAGCAACGTCAACTCAAAGTGATGATGCCAGCGGTGCACCTCCGCTCTTACCACATCCTGAAGCTCTCGTGGAGACACAATGTCCATCCGAATTTCGTTCGAAATGTGAACATAGTTGTGTCATAATGGATAACACTCCGACTTGTACGTGCTTTAATGGTTTCACAATGACTGACGGACGTTGTGAAGGTACATATACTGAATTTTCTTTTTAAAACTTAAAAAAATGCGATTATTTTTATTAGATTGACACAATTTGTTATAATATCAGATTATTCTAGATTTGTAAATAGGCTGGATGTGAATATTAAATATAGATTTTATCTTTGATAAATGCTCGTTATATGTCCATTTATTTCAGAATATTTTCATATACATATATAGATAGATATATGGATATATATAAATGTGATTGCGTAGTAATATGTCAGTGAAGAATCTCTATTTTTGATGTATGTTGTACATAGTACATATTTCTAATAAAATATTTAAATGAACTAGTATTTGAGAAATTTTAAACACGAAATTATCTTGCCGCCCTTGGGAAACATCGGTAACTACTGATACACTCACTGTTACTGTTCATCTGTGGGTTTTATCGGCAATAGTTAACTTTGTCACTTCTTCTGGATAGTGTAGAGTCCTTCAGCGAGTTTGTTGAAAACTCGGTGAGGAGGCGAAATAAGCTGTATCCAGAAATAATGAAAATTATATACATGTTTAAATATTTTGTATTTCATTTGGTTTTTGTTTTTCAAAAAACCGAACGTTGTTTGTTGTTCAAAAATCGAAAGAGGACAGTTCACACCCAGAACCTTTCTACCGCATCAACGGATAAAATCGACCGAAGATTAAGAAGAAGTAATATTGATACCGTTTTCAGCACACATAGGAAAATAGGTTACAAAAAATAAAAGTAAAAGACATAATCCCGTTGAAAGATCGGGGTGTCTATGAGATTCCATGTGCAGACTGTGAATAATCGTATATGGGATAGACTTATAAGCGAATAAACGTTAGAAAAGATGAACACAGAAACATGGTCATCAAGAAGGAACCAACACTATCTCCAGCACAACATCGCTTCTTAACACGTCCAGATCTTAGCTAAGAACGAACAGCTAACAACAGCAATAAACTAATGGTTTACCACTTCACTATTGGTCGGCATAATAACTTATGACTAGAGCTGAGGATGTTTGCGGTATAACCATGGTTATATCATGTAACCATAGTAAATTACTATGGTTACATGATATAACCATGGTTATACCGCAAACATCCTCAGCTCTACTTATGACCTGTCAATGCCCCTTGTACTTGGCGAATTATTTTCACCTCCGTGCTTTTACTTGGTTCGGTTATCATGGGTTAAACACTTGTCATTTTGGATAACATAGTAATTAATTTTTGTTTTGTCGGGCCATAGATCATTTATCTATTGATCCGCGGTCTAATGGACATGAGCCTTTGCAAACTATAACCGTTTCATTCGTCTTGTTTTTGACACCAAAACCTTTTTCCTAGAGGATCGTGCATGTAATACTATTTCGTCCAGTTGCTTCCTAATTGTTCTTACAGATATTGTTCAGGCTCCATCATCAAAGGGATCAGGATGAATTTGAGCTGCTGTAGTGTAAGACTTGGTTTGCAGACATCTTGATGCAGTTTTAAATCTGCCACGTTGATTTTCGGTGTTCGTGGCGCTTTCGGATATCTTTTTCTTTTTTAAGTTATAATATATATTTGTATTATATACCATCTTTCTTGAAATGTGTAAAGTGCAGCACTCACTTTGTATAAAATGCTGTAGATCTCAGATGGATATGTTATACTTTACTCTATAATACTTAAAATGCAACTAAATAATTTTCTTTGCTGTATTTAATTTTATTCTATATTATTTGTGTTCAATCACGTGCAATTCTAAGAGGATGAGGATACCAAGCCCGAAAATAGCCTCTCTCGTACGCGAGATTCGAACCTTCGACAACGGAGTTCTCACTCTTGTTGCTCGACGCTTTTTCAGCCATTATTACGAACAAATATAATAATAATAATAATTGTGTGTGTTAATTATATGTCGGTGACTGTATATTGGGACAGTACCTATCTCATTCGATGTTAATACCCAGCGGGTGGTACACTTTACATGCCGCATAATCCTAGTATTTAACTCGTTTGGCGATGTAATTTTACCTGTCCGTACGTCGAGTCCCATTCTTATTTTTCAAGAAAACAAACAACAGTTTTAATATAACAAAGTCAGATGTTTGATTCTCGGTTCGTCTCTGGATTTTCGTCCTGTGACGGACGTCGCGATAATTCGATAACATCACAGTTATCTTAATCTTGAGTTTCTTGCGACGATGGATGAACGAACAATGCGCTGATTTTGTATGCGTTTCGGTTTTTGTGCGTTTCGTTCGTAGTTGTGCACTGTGATTGGTTCTCTTGTTGCGGCCACTCCACCAATGAGCGTTCGACTCGCGTCAAGTCATGGGGCATTGTCGTCAGTATCTCGCTGATTTCTGATGTAGTCGTTTCTCTTGTAGAGAATCTGTCCCTTATATGACTAGTAACATTTAAATTAAAAGATTAAGATAGCAGCTATGTTTTAGAAACGCCAGGACGAAAATTCAACGCGGAGGAACCGAGCATCATACACACATATCCCGAGTCTCCTTGAAATAAAAAGACAACGTATGAAAAATGGAAAGACTAAATTATATATAATATATACCCAAAATGTTTTCCCAACATTCCCTTTCATAAGTGAGAAAAAAAATGAGAAAGATATTTCAAAAAATTATGTTACGCCTTTGAATTCAATGGGGCATTCTGGTTCCGACATTCGTGTTTAAATTTCTCCAACAAAAAAAAACATTCTCATAATACACATAAAATTTTGGTATGGTTTTTAAAATGGGTTTGTAAATAAATCTGACACACATCTTAATTCTTAATTATATATTTACTTGAATGTATTAAAAATCTGATTTTGTACGAGGTATTGACCTTAGCATACAGGATATTATATCTTTTATAACAACGACAGCTGTTAGTATGTAAATATACAGTGTGCGTGTAAGTTCAATTGAGGTACATATTTACACTCTGAATATTAGTTTTTAATTTTGGGGGTTTGCGTCGTAATCGACTGGATTTATATTCTATATAATTACATCTTTCCATTTTTTTTATCGTCGTCTTTTTTTCAAGGATACCTGTATGTATAATACAATAATAGCCGTAGAACGTAAATAATCCATGTATACTATTTTTGAATTGGATAAATATTATTATTACTGATGCATGAAAATAACTATATTTTCTTACTTCTCGTTTAAAAGAAGGCAGTTTTTACCCCGTTTGATTGTACAACTAATATTGTCAATCACTACTTCACACATATTTCAAATCTTGTAGCTCTAGGTCTTGATGAGAATTATTTATGCATAGATGGATTATTTTGGTAGTTTTTTCGCATGTGTTCTCTAGAGTTTTCGTTTTGTTCCTTTTGTTAGGGACAATCCCTGCAATCTCTGTAAAATATTTGAAGCAATTATGAGTTAGATATTGCCCGTATATTAATATGTATATGGCAGTCGGTTTTACAGAAACGGCTACGGAATACTATGTTGGAAATATTCTTTTCACTGTATGCAATGCAGGTATAATCGAAGAATGAACTTGAACTATGTCCACTGGCATATCCTGTGGCATTCGTGTATGGACAATATAAAAATAAATTTTTAATTTTGTGCTTTAGTTATATGTTCCTTGTCTTATATCATTTGTAAATAAAATTAATTATATGTTTTTCTATTTTATTTATTTGTAAATATATACTTATATATGTGTACATATTTAATTTTTAGGTAAATGTAGCCAACTAACACCAGTTAACAAAAAATCTATGTTTGTTTTTATGTTAATTAGAGCAATAATCTTCTTATTCATTTGTGATTGTCAAAGTACTTTTATTTCTTATAATTCCTCGTTTTAACAGATATTAACGAATGTAAATATAACAATGGTGGTTGTGAACAAACTTGCATGAATATCCTGGGATCCTTTGAATGTTTGTGTTCAGAAGGGTTTCGGATAACATCTGATGGAGAAAATTGTGAAGACATTAATGAATGCCTACTGAGAAATGGACATGGTCCATGTCAAGATGTGTGTAACAACACCATAGGTTCTTACAAGTGTTCCTGTTCTGGCTTAAACGGGACTCGTTTAGCCCAGGATATGCACACTTGTGAGGATGTAGATGAATGTAAAGAAGATGGGGCAGGTTGTTCACATGGCTGTATTAATACGCATGGTAAAGCTTTTTGTACATGTCCAAATGGTATGGTTCTTGGATATGATTGGAAAACATGCATAGGTATCTACAACTAGTTTTGTTAGTATGTAATTTATTACGTAAAGCAATTACTTTACATATATTTTTTAGATACGAGTAATGGCTCCGCCCTTGCATTGATTACAAAAGAAAACAAAAATGAAGTAGGACATTTCATTGATGGGGTTGAAGATATTATAACAACAGAACAAACTACTGAAAATGTCGAGACGGGTAAAGCAAGTACCACAGAAAGAACTGAAGATATTCTAGAGAACGAAGATGATTATGGTGAAGAAGACGACTATGATGATGAAGATTATGATGAAGAAGACTATGAAGATGGGGGTGAAGAGGATAATAATGAAGTAATCGAAGAAGAAGAAACTACAGAACATACTAAAACGGAGGATGTTTCATTGAAAAACAATACGATCGGATGTGACATTGGCTATCGACTAAATGAATATGGCAAATGCGTTGGTATGTCTATATATTTATGTTATAATATAAAGATAGAAATAGGATAATATAAAGATAGAAAATATTCTAAATATTTTATTATGTGAAATGTCTAGGTTTGCTTTCATTTGTCTATAAAAAGTGTACGTTAGTTACATATGCAATAATACCGTTTGAAACAAAATATCTTATTCAATTCCTTATCAGCTCCGTTTTATATTTTCCAGAATTATTTCTTATATGTCGGATGTTGGAATTTTCATTTTTCTCTTGTTTTTCGGCCATGATTACTACTACTATGTTCTAATGATCATAGTTTTCGCAATTTCACGATTTGTAAATTGTTTGGTCATATACATATTTTCTTTTTCAGTTCCATGCAGTCAAATTACCAATGTCTAGTTTGTGTGTAATAGTGTGGGTTTTAATATTGTTGAGTCAATTCTAATTTTACTTAATTTAGTGTTAAATACTATATCAAATTGAAAATAATCAATAAGAAATTAGGAACAATCACTATCAAATTGGGTATAATCAAGTTCAAATTGGGAACAAAGAGTTTTAAATTGAATATAAGATGAAATGAATTTAAAAGTTGGCTCTGACAAATTATGACATTAGATACTCGTATTTCATTGTGCCTTATTTTCCGTCTAGTCCCACATTTCTTGCCATTTTCGAATAGTCTGCTCGCGTTCGTCTTGTTTGACATTGTCTCTGTCTCTATCGTCTTTGTAATAGAGGTTCTCACCAATTGGATTGCTCTCACAGACACTGTACGGTAGGCGCTCGATACTCTCGAGAGTATCTTTCTCTTTGCACTGGTTAGCTTCTTTCTGTATACATTTTCATTGCGGTTTTCCACCATATCGGCGCCTGCACGGATTAAACAAAGTTATATAGCATTTTTTCTGGTCTGCTAATATTTGAAATTATTCTCATAATCTGTACCACTTTTCCTTCGGCTTTTATCGCTGCTTTTTTTATATGTTCTCCAAAATGGCAGCATTGACTTATCGTTATGCTCAAGTCTACGAGGCTTGGTTTTATGGGAATATCTATACCATTGAATGAAAATTTTATTTCTTCGTTGTTTCTTGTGCCATTAAGTATTACAGCCTCTGACTCCTTGTGGTATGTTTTCTCCTAGAACATCGTTATATAAGACATTCCACAAGGTGGGACCCAGAATGTATCCTTGTGGTACCCCGCCGATATTTCCATGTCGATATTCTTATCGATTTCCATTGACCTTTCATCTAGGTGGTTGTCAATGGAATTCATAAGGTATTTTGGTATTCCTATCCCATTTAGTTTCTGAAGGATTTTGTCCCATGAGGCATTGTTAAAAGCGTTCTTGAAGTCTAGTGTCGGTCGTGTGTTCCTTGACTATATTTAGAATTTTCTCTACAGCTTAGATTGTAAATTTCCCCTTTCTGAAACCATATTATCCCTCAGAGATTTCGGCTTTTGTCTCCAGTTCGTTTTCTAATCTTTTCTTCAGTGGACTTTTGTAGAGTTTATTCGCTGAGTTCAGAAGGCATATCGATCTAAAGTAGATATCTTTTATTTTCCCCTTATGTATCTGTACACTGTACACTAATCTGGCGTTTTTCCATGCCTTTGGAATATTCTGTAGTGTAACTTGTTGTTCATTAAACTGGGCATCATAGTGGGCTTTATTTCTTCCAGTTTCTTAATTGCTTCCATGGGTACACCATCCAGGCTTGCTGCTTTGCGAGTTTTAGTTTTTTGTCGTGCCTCAGAGTATTCGTCAGGCGTGAATAGCTCTACCTCGTTGGTAATAGGCTCCTTTTGCCAGTTCTTCGTTTTATGGGAATGTCTATACCATTGAATGAAAATTTAATTTCTTCGTTGTTTCTTGTGCCATTAAGTATTACTGCCTCTGACTCCTTGTGGCATGTTTTCTCCTAGAACATCGTTATATAAGACATTCCACAAGGTGGGACCCAGAATGTATCCTTGTGGTACCACGCCGATATTTCCATGTCGGTGTTCTTATCGATTTCCATCGACCTTTCATCTAGGTGGTTGTCAATGGAATTCATAAGGTATTTTGGTATTCTTATCCCATTTAGTTTCTGAAGAATTTTTCCCACGAGGCATTGTTAAAAGCGTTCTTGACGTCTAGTGTCGGTCGTGTGTTCCTTGACTATATTTAGAATTTTCTCTATAGCTTAGATTGTAAATTTCCCTTTTCTGAAACCATATTATCTCTCAGAGATTTCGGCTTTTGTCTCCAGTTCGTTTTCTAATCTTTTCTTCAGTGGACTTTTGTAGAGTTTATTAGCTGAGTTCAGAAGGCATATCGATCTAAAGTAGATATCTTTTATTTTCCCCTTATGTATCAACACTAATCTGGCGTTTTTCCATGCCTTTGGAATATTCTGTAGTGTAACTTGTTGTTCATTAAACTGGGCATCATAGTGGGCTTTATTTCTTCCAGTTTTTAATTGCTTCCATGGGTACACCATCCAGGCTTGCTGCTTTGCGAGTTTTAGTTTTTTGTCGTGCCTCAGAGTATTCGTCAGGCGTGAATAGCTCTACCTCGTTGGTAATAGGCTCCTTTTGCCAGTTCTTCGCTTTGTGGGAATATCTATACCATTGAATGAAAATTTTATTTCTTCGTTGTTTCTTGTGCCATTAAGTATTACTGCCTCTGACTCCTTGTGGTATGTTTTCTCCTAGAACATCGTTATATAAGACATTCCACAAGGTGGGACCCAGAATGGATCCTTGTGGTACCCCGCCGATATTTACATGTCGGTGTTATTATCGATTTCCATTGACCTTTCATCTAGGTGGTTGTCAATGGAATTCATAAGGTATTTTGGTATTCATATCCCATTTAGTTTCTGAAGGATTTTGTCCCACGAGGCATTGTTAAAAGCGTTCTTGAAGTCTAGTGTCGGTCGTGTGTTCCTTGACTATATTTAGAATTTTCTCTACAGCTTAGACTGTAAATTTCCCTTTTCTTCGTTTTGTGGGAATGTCTATACCATTGAATGAAAATTTTATTTCTTCGTTGTTTCTTGTGCCATTAAGTATTACTGCCTCTGACTCCTTGTGGTATGTTTTCTCCTAGAACATCGTTATATAAGACATTCCACAAGGTGGGACCCAGAATGGATCCTTGTGGTACCCCGCCGATATTTACATGTCGGTGTTATTATCGATTTCCATTGACCTTTCATCTAGGTGGTTGTCAATGGAATTCATAAGGTATTTTGGTATTCATATCCCATTTAGTTTCTGAAGGATTTTGTCCCACGAGGCATTGTTAAAAGCGTTTCTAGTGTCGGTCGTGTGTTCCTTGACTATATTTAGAATTTTCTCTACAGCTTAGATTGTAAATTTCCCTTTTCTGAAACCATATTATCTCTCAGAGATTTCGGCTTTTGTCTCCAGTTCGTTTTCTAATCTTTTCTTCAGTAGACTTTTGTAGAGTTTATTCGCTGAGTTCAAAAGGCATATCGATCTAAAGTACATATCTTTTATTTTCCCCTTATGTATCAATACTAATCTGGTGTTTTTCCATGACTTTGGAATATTCTGTAGTGTAACTTGTTGTTCATTAAACTGGGCATCATAGTGGACTCCATTTCTTCCAGTTTCTTAATTGCTTCCATGGGTACACCATCCAAGCTTGCTGCTTTGCGAGTTTTAGTTTTTTGTCGTGCCTCAGACTATTCGTCAGGCGTGAATAGCTCTACCTTGTTGGTAATAGGCTCCTTTTGCCAGTTCTTCGTTTTTCTCGGGAACAGTTTTTCCGCTGCTTTGACTTTTTGTTTAATGGCCAGTACAAAAGGAGGATACCCCACCAGTTTCTTCGTTACTATCTTATAGCCTTTTCCCTAGATATCGTTCGCTAACTCGTTACATATATCATCCCAGTGTTTGTTCTTGAATCTATTTATTAGTATATTTAGTTTCTTTTTGGACCTATTATAGTTTTACTGGTTTATATTTTGATCCCTTTGGAATTTTCCCGCAGTTCTAGGGGCCTTTCGCCTATATCTTAGTCACTCTTCTCATTTTGGGCCTATTTCGTCATTTTACCAGAATGGTATTATTGTTTTATGCCTTGTTTTTGAGTTCGCTCGGTATGCTTCCTTTACTATTGATTCGAGTTCTTCGGGGTTATCGAAGCCTTCTTCTGTCTTTACGGTGATGATTCCTTTGAATGCGGTCGAGTCGCAGGTCCGTTTGTTTTTCCAGGTTATCGTTCTCCTAGGGGTTTGCTTGACTATTTAGAAGGTAATCTGATGATGCTGTCTACCTGTCTCATCATCAAGTACTTCCCAGTTGCTAATCTGTTCTCTTGTTTCTTGTGCAACACGTGACGTTAATATAGGACTTAGTTTGTTCCCTGATAAATATGTGTTTTATGCCATCGTTTAATGTATTCGAATCGAGCGTGGATGACCATTCGCTTAAAAATTCCCCTCTCGTGTCTTTGGTTGGGAACCTCCACATTGGTGATTTAGCGCTTATATCACTAATTATAATATTTTCCCTAACCGTCTTCCAGCATCCTCCATTGCAATGTCTACCATATCCTTGAAGTTCTCCAACCTGATGTTCAGAGAAATATAACAGCAGTATATGTGGCCTAATTTAATGTCAATCCAAAAAGGTATAGACGGAGGTTATAAGTACCTTTTTATATTAATCTAATAGTTCTTTTGAGTTTTTAACTGAGTTTTTTTACCGATTTTGTTAAGTAATCTTGCAGGTCTTTTTCGGCCAACTGAACAGAATGTAAAAAAGTAGGGCAATGTCTGAGCTGTATGAACAATGGTCTGATTGCCGAAATCGACAGCTGAAATTGTATCTTGAACACCAAACGATACTTTATTTAGAGCAATGGCTACATTGTGGTTTTTATTTGAGCATTATTCACAAACCAATTTTTACTTCACTCTATTAATATATTTCACTATATGCTGAAATGATGTAATTTTTAACTGCAACTGAAAGTTTATGGTACTTACTATGTCAGTAAAGAAAGGTATTCTCAGAAAGTCATGTACACAAATCGATTTTTTCCGTTTAATTGTTTTTAATAGAATAACTGTAAAGTCATATTTTTTAAATAGTTAATTGACGAAGGAGATACTTGTTGAAACTTCATTATAACGCTATGAAATAAGTAATTAAACTTCTAGTTTCAAAAATTCTTTTATTGTAAATACCACTACAATATTGTTTCGCCATACAATGGCTTCATCAGGTGGATGAAATACTGTATTTCATCCACCTGATGAAGCCATTGTATAGCGAAACAATATTGTAGTGGTATTTACAATAAAAGAATTTTTGAAACTAGAAGTTTTACTACTTATTTCTTAGCGTCATATTTTTTATATTTTTATATAATTAATTGAAAGACGAATTTTGTAATATATCATTTTTCATAAATATTATTTTTAGAAAGGGTGTAAATGGAAAATATTTAAAAATTATTGAATTTGATATAGTTTCGGCCATTGATGTTTAGTTCGGAGGTTTTTGTTTCTTCTACTATGTTATGCATGAGTTTTATTTAAGTCTACGTCTAATCTACAAACGTTTCCTGTTTGTAGCTACAATAATTGAATTTTCCTTTGGAAGAGCATATCTAATAACTACTCTTTAATATAATGTTAATTTTAGATATTAACGAATGTGAAGAAGATGAAGTTGACTGTTCGGATGATTGCGAAAACACAATCGGTAGTTATCGTTGCACGTGTCCATCCGGTTTCCACCTTTCTGTTGCTGATCCTACATCGTGTGAAGATATTAATGAATGTTTGAGTAGTCCATGTTCTCATATCTGCATTAATGATTATGGTACCTACAGATGTGAATGTCCTGAAAACTACAATCTAAAGAACAACACTTGTATCCAAACAATATGTTCTCATACATTCATTACTGAAAACGGTGTTACATCTTGTACTTGCCCCGACGGATATTACTTGGATGATGATGAAAAAAATTGCGTAGGTAATTCTTTACTCAAACAACGTAGAATAAGTAAAAAAGTCCCACTTTATTGTAGATATTAATGAATGTGAAGAAAAGAATGATTGCTCTGATGGATGCGAAAATACAATTGGCAGTTATATTTGCACCTGTCCAGGAGGTTATAAAATTGCGTCATCCAATAGGCATATTTGTATAGATATTGATGAATGCATAGACAGCCCTTGTTCACATAATTGCATAAATGAAGAAGGCAGCTTTCGCTGTGAGTGCCCAGACCACTTGCAATTAGTAAATAATAGTTGTATTGAAACTGAGTGTTCTCATAATCATCAGATTAGTGATGGTATTGTTAAATGTACATGTCTGGAAGGATATAAGTTAAGTAATGACGGAAGAACATGTGAAGATATCGATGAATGCTTAGAAAATCATTTATGCTCACAAATATGTCATAATACTGATGGGTCATATCAGTGTGAGTGCGAAGAAGGATATGTTTTGGCTTCAAATAATAAAACATGTAACGATATAAACGAATGTGAGTTTCAGCACCAGTGTTCACAAAATTGTGAAAATATACACGGCTCTTATAAGTGTACATGTGAGGAAGGATATTTATTGGATGACAATAAGAAGACTTGCAGTGATATAAATGAATGTGGCGATCAAAACCTTAACGACTGTTCTCAAGCATGTATAAATACACTTGGTGGTTTTGAATGTACTTGTGATGAAGGATTTGTACTGAATGATGATGAAATTAATTGCGCTGATGTCGATGAATGTGCTCTACACAATGAGTTAAGTTATAATGGTTTGACATGTGCTCACGAATGTGTTAATATAATTGGTAGTTTCAAATGCGAGTGTAGAGATGGGTACTCTCTCAACGTCAATGGGTATAACTGTGATGACGTTAACGAATGCCTGGTGTATAATGGAAATTGCTCACATTTTTGTGCTAATTTAAATGGAACTTACGAATGCTTCTGTCGTGATGGCTATGAAATATCAAAGGATAATAAAACATGTGAAAAAAGCGATCCATGTAAATTAAATAACGGTGGATGTTCTCATATTTGTAGATATGAGAAAGAAAATGTCGTTTGTGATTGTCCTGAAGGATATGAGATATATGACAAGAATTGCTTTAAAATAAATCCTTGCACTATTGATAATGGAAATTGCTCACATATTTGTGAGTACGTTAATGAAACTGTAAATTGTATGTGTCCAAAAATACACGTTTTAACTAACGCAACACATTGTATATTAGATAATCTTTGTAAAATAGATAATGGCGGGTGTTCTCATATTTGTACTTTTGAAAATGACCAAGTTATATGTACATGCGAAGATGATTTTGAATTGATTAACAATGATTGTATCAAGATAAATCCTTGTAAAATTAATAATGGGGGATGTTCCCATTTTTGCGAATTTATCAACAACAACATTTATTGTTCTTGTCCAAATGATCACTTATTGCATAATGAAACACACTGTTATGACCCTTGTTTAAAAGACAATGGTGGTTGCTCGCATGTTTGCAGAAATGACGAAGGAAATGTAACCTGTCTTTGTCCGGATACTCACAAATTGACGAATAAGACTCACTGTTCTTTGATAGATCTTTGTGATTTAAATAATGGAGGATGTTCGCATCTATGCAAAAACATTGAAGGAAGAGCAACGTGTGAATGTCCTGATGAAACTTACGAACTAATTAATAAATCTTGTCAAAAGATAAACCCCTGTTCAATAGATAATGGAAACTGCTCTCATATTTGTTTCTATTTTAATGAAACTGTTGTATGTAAGTGCCCGGAGAATTATAGAATCGATGATAAAGAATGTATTAAGATAGATCCTTGCGAAATTAATAATGGTGACTGTTCTCATAACTGTACAACAAGCAGTGACAACGAAGTACTATGCGTTTGTCCAGAAGATTATAGACTTGATAATATGACATGTGTAAAAATAGATTATTGCGAAATAAATAATGGTGGTTGTTCTCACGAATGTACAATGAATAGTGATAATGAAGTCGTATGTATTTGTCCAGAATATTACAGACTTGATAATATGACATGCGTAAAGATAAATCCTTGTGAAGTGAATAATGGTGGTTGTTCTCATGAATGTACAACAAATAGTCTTTATGAAGTGTTGTGTGTTTGTCCAGACAATCACAGGCTGGACAATACGACGTGTATTAAGATAAATCCTTGCGAAATTGACAATGGAGGATGTTCACATACCTGCGCGTCAGATAGTGACGGAAGTGTAACATGTCTTTGTCCGGAAAATTTCATTCTGGAGAATAATGCATGCGTTATTTTCAATCCTTGTTCTGTAAACAATGGCAACTGCTCCCATATCTGTATTAACGTAAACGGCCAAGTGGAATGTACATGCCCAGACAATTACATACGAAACAATTTAACTGATTGCGAATTTGTCAATCTATGTTTAATAAATAACGGAGGGTGTTCTCATATATGTAATACTGAGAAAGAAGGACGAATCGTTTGTTCTTGTAGGGAACACTATGTATTACACGAAAGTACAAAATGTATAATAACTGACCCGTGTTTAATAGACAACGGGGCATGTTCCCATTTTTGTACTAATGATAATGGTCAAGTTAAATGTTCTTGTCCAGATAATTATGTGTTGAAAAATCTAACGGATTGCGAAAAAACTAATCCTTGTTTAATAAATAATGGAGGATGTTCACAATTCTGCAACGTAAATGACAATGGTGAAAGCCTCTGTTCTTGTAAAGACAATTATCTCTTGCAAAACGAAACAAATTGCGTTATTGTGGATCCTTGTACTATCGATAATGGACTATGTTCTCATATTTGTTCGAATGATAATGGAAAAGCAAAGTGTTCATGTCCAGAAAATTTCGAATTAAAAGAAGATTTCTACAAATGTGAGCTTATAAATGCTTGCCAAAAGAATAATGGAGGATGTTCTCATATCTGCAACATGAACGAGGATGGTAAAGTCATTTGTTCTTGTCCTGAAAACTATGTCCTAAGTGAAACGAACTGTAGTATAGTAAACCCTTGCTTAGTAGATAACGGAAAGTGTTCTCATATATGTACTCCGGCGAATGGCATGGCAATATGCTCTTGTTTTGATAATTACGAGCTCCTCGGATCTACAAATTGTGAACTAGTTCATCCTTGTAAGATAAATAATGGAGAATGTTCCCACATATGTAGTGCAAGTATATCTAATGAAATTATATGTTCTTGTCCCCAAAATTATGACCTGAAAGATAAAGAATGCATTATAAGGGACCCCTGTCTTCTTAATAATGGTGACTGTTCACACATATGCATAAATAAAGCTGGAGAAACTATCTGTTCTTGTCCAGAAAATTTCGAATTGAAGGGTTCCAAGCAATGTTTTCCTATAAATCCTTGTGATATAGATAACGGAAGCTGTTCACATATTTGTAATAATATAGACGGCAAAGCAATATGCAGTTGCCCTGAAAACCACGAATTGAAAAATGATATATGTTTAAAATTGAATCCTTGTTTCATTAATAATGGTGGATGCTCACATGAATGCGAAGTAGTAGAAAATAAAATCGTTTGTTCCTGTCCTGCTGGATATGTACTAAATGGAAAAAAGTGCTATTTGGAAGACCCTTGTCAAATTAAAAATGGCGGTTGCTCTCATAAATGTATCAATGTTGATGGTACAGCGGTATGTAAATGCCCGGATAGATATGAGTTGATAAATAAAACATGCTTCAGAATTAATCCTTGTTTAATAAATAATGGCGGTTGCTCTAACACTTGTACTAATATGAGAGGACGTGCCAAATGTTCTTGCCCTCCTGGTTTAAAACTTCACGGTAGAATATGCATTGATAAGAACCCATGCCTTAAGAAAAACGGAGGATGTTCTCATCACTGTCATAACAAGGGTGGATTAAGAGTTTGTTCTTGTCCTCCAGGATATATACTAAGACCAAATAGAAGAATCTGTAAAGAAATAAATGAATGTTCGAATAATAATGGAGGCTGTTCTCATACATGCAGAAACTTGCCCGGCAGTTATGAATGTTCATGTCTGAAAGGATACCATTTAGATTCAACACTCAAGCAATGCGTAGATTTTGACGAATGTTCTGTTGATAATGGTGTTTGTTCTCATAATTGTATCAATTCTGAAGGATCTTATCACTGTACATGTCCTGAGGGGCTCGCCCTCGGAGCTACGAATAAAACGTGCGTAGATATCAATGAGTGCTATAATGATAACGGAAATTGCGAACATATATGTAGAAATACAGAAGGAAGCTTTAAATGTTTCTGTTACGCCGGGTTTTCCTTAGAAGCAGATAAAAAATCATGTAAACGATCGCAAGATAGTATGTGCCGAATTCTAAAACCACCAGAAAATGGACAAGTTAGATGTTTGGGTGTTCATCCCGAAAGTAATACAGCTAGTGAAGGCACTGAATGTATGGTTTGGTGCGATAAAGGCTTTAAACTCGCAGGAGATTCAACTAGAGTTTGTCAATCCAATGGTACTTGGGGAGATAATACACTGCATTGTATACGTGAGTACTTTTTTCATTGTCTTAATAAACTATCATGAATGCGATATCAATCAAATGAAAACTTACTTTTTAAAAATATCATACGTTCATCACATGCGATTAGGTGTAATTACAACAACAGCGTTTCAAAAAAAATGCAAATAAGAAAGCCATGTAATTGATGTTGTTCTTGTTTTTGTAACAAATGATTTGTACGAGGTGCTACCCAGACATTTTTGGAATGTGAAAAAAAACGCAATAAATTGTTCTTATAACTTATTCATTACCATCCCCTTCAAAATACTCTCCTTCAGCAGGAATACACCGATCCCAGAGACTTGTCCATGACTGGAAATAGTGCTGGAAGTCTTCGCGTATTAACGTGTTCAACACTGCCTGCGATTCGTTTTGGTTTTATTTTTCTCCGTTTATTTTGATACGCCAGGTTTTCACCCATTTTTCTATTTGTTTACGTTTTCTTGCAAAATTATTGCTGCTACGAGTATATTTGGATTACGGTTTGCAACTAAAATAGCAGTGTATATGCCAAGGTCGAGGTAATTACTCCTTCGTTGGTTGGAAGATTAACTGTGAAGATTAGGTATAATATAGGTCCAAGAACGCGACTCTGAGGAATCCTCGATCTTATGGGACATGTCCTGTTATTTCTGACTAGTACCTGACTCTAAAATACCTTTCTTCTAAGTGGGATTTAAGAAGGATAAACATGCATATGGTAGGTTCTTTTTAATTTTTATATAGAAACCCGTGATGCTAAACCTTGTGAAAAGCTTAGCTCACATTGAGGATCGCAGCAGCTTCGTGTTTCGAATGTTTTGTAGATTTAAGCCATCATCCTGTGAGTCTGTTCAATGGTAGTGTGGCGGCTTCTAAAACCGAACTGATGTTCAGGTATCAAGTTTTTGCCTGCGACAATGTCCATTAATCTTTTTGCTAATAGTTTCTCCATAATTTTAGACATTACCGACAGGAGACTAATTTGTCGGTATATTGATGGAGAATTTGAGGGTTTTCCTTGGTTATGGATAAGTATTATTTCGGCTATTTTCCATTGTGCTGGAAAGTATTTTAGTCGAAGAACTGAATAGGTAGGTTAGCATAAGAATCCCTTTTTGTGCAAACTCCTTCGTTGTTCTGGATGTAACTAGGTCATACCCAGGTGCTTTTTTCGGATTTTGGTAATTTTTTATTATCCTTTTAACTTCTATGGGCGTTATTTACTTTAACTTGCTCAGTGGTATTCATTTCTGTTTGGAGAAACGTAGTTATTTCATCATACATATTTCCTTCTAAAGGAGGTAATGGTCAAAATACTTGTTCAAGATCTTCTGCAAAAATATCTGCGTTTCCTTTAACCGATTTTGCCCAGGTTCTATCCATTTTTCGAATAGGTGGCATGTGCTCTCCCGTTTGTTTTGGTCTCATTTATGAATATAGGATGAGTTAATTCATAGAAATAAAACCTGTTTAATGAAACAGTTTAAATCTTTTTATTATGTATCCAAGTCTTTCAAAAAGTATTCACGGTCTTTGACCATTGCAACTTATATATTGTATTTTTTTTCCATAAGTTTGTAAAAAATATTTTTCTTTAACTAATGAGATCACTTTATTGCCTGCCTTCACTTATAGTAATTGAGCGAAGACTGTAAACTACTAATTCGATAATATAATTAGGTTTAATGTTAAATTTTGATTGCATAAGATTATATTTGATTTACTGGGATCAGCACCCCAAAGTATAAAAAATATTTAAAATAAATATTATATCAGTAAATGTAACGTTGATGTTTACAATGCATTTCTTGTGTTTTTGCAGTTATACCTCTTGCTTAAAGCTATAATCCTATCTCAAGGATGTTTTAGTATCGATTTTTGAGCCAATAATTTTAGTGAAAATAGTGTAGGTAAAGATAATAATTTAAAAAAATTTTGGTAAAAATAGTACGCGCAAAGACAATATTATTTTTTCCTTCATAAAAAAACAAGAAATGTTAGCTTCACATCAGAATTATACAGGTAAATTCGGACAAATGAAAAAGAGTTAAGAATCACGTCATATTGCCTTTACTTAAACACAGCAATTTTACTAATCATCGATATAATATGTGTGGTAACTTTAAAAAAATAACTACCTATTGCAGCTGTGTCTTGTCCAAAGTTAATTCATCCAGAGCACGGAAAGTTAATTCCAAGTGACTGTACAACCGGCAAAACATTTCCAGGTGAAAAATGTCGTATATATTGTCGTAGAGGTTTCAAGCCTTTGCCGCAGATTGAACATCTTGTATGTGGAGAAAACTTAGAATGGATTCCGAATGTCTTACCAGGTCACACGAAGGATGCTTGTGTTCAAGGTTAGTATTCAAAATAGGATCCAAAATGTTTAAAATCAAATATAATTTTTGTGAATTTTACAAGGCGATATATTGAAACCTCTAATTCAGGGATGCACAGACTTATAGGGAACAGGGGCCACTCGGGAAAATTATAAGCCAAGGACGGGCCACTACAAAGAATACTTAAACACAAATATTTTTATTTTTAAATAGTGTGAATTACTACAAATGATAAAAATAAAAGAAGATTTAAAAATGTTTGTTGTAATTATGTAATCGTAATGTAATCTAATCATTACAATGTAATATTTCATGTTTTATTATTTTGATGCATGACATTGCATTGAGCTAACAATTTTGTTTATGTTTGGCTCCACATTACTTGTCGCCACACGTCAAATTGCTTCCAGATTTTCATTTGCCAGACGGTTTCGATTTTTTATTTTGTTAAGTTTCATCACTGAAAACGTTTGCTCACAAATATACGTCGATCCAAATAAGCTTGCGCACTTCAATGCATTTATTCGCAACTCTTTATAAGCGGTTTTATTACTTTCATTAAACTTGTTTCTTAAATTATCATCATTTTGCATGTCTATCAATTCCAGCTGTATTGATTCCGGTGCATTTTCGGGTGAAATGTTGAAAGGATTGCTGAAAATGTCTAATAGAGGTTTAACTTTTTTGAAGTTTAGAAAACGATCATGAAAAGCTTGTATAAATTTTTTCAACATAAGCGAAATTGACATCAGTTTTATTGAATTTCTCCATAATTTTTTGTTGTTCGGAAAATGGCTGTAATTGGCTGAATTGATTTGTGTCCTGAAAAGACTCAATTTGCATTGAAAGGACGAAACATGAGAGTATAACTGCGAAATCAATTGATCTCTGCCTTGGAGTCGCGTATTTAAGACATTCAAGTGATTTGTGATGTCTACAAGAAACGCTAAGTCACACAGCCAATCAGGGTCGTCGAGTTTGGAGACGTCCTTTTTCTTTTCCGCCAGAAATATTTTGATTTATTCAATCAAGTTAAGAAACCGCTCTAGTGACAACCCACGACTTAGCCACCTTACTTCAGTGTAAAACAGGAGATCACCATATTCGCTTCCAATATCCTCGAGAAATTGTGTGAATTGTCGGTGATTGAGACCTCGTGATTTTATAAAGTTTACAGTAGGTACTACAACTTTCATCACATTTTCAAATCCCAATAATTTTGAACAGAGGGCCTCTTGATGTATAATGCAATGAAACTGCATTAATTCCTTGGTATCTAGGTTTTGAGTTTGTAAATACTTTTTTAACATAGTTATTATCCCAGATTTACTTCCAACCATTGAAGGTGCTCCGTCAGTCGTAATTCCAGGTAATTTCGTTAAATCCAAATCCATTATAGAACATTTTTCCAGAAGAGCTTTGAGCATGTCACTCTCCTTGGTTTGACTTGTCAAAGAACTCATACCAATAAGTTCTTCACTCACTTCAAAATTTTACGTTACACCTCGTAAAATATTAAGAGTTGAGCAGTGGAACTTATATGTGCAGATTCGTCGAGTGCTATAGAAAAATACTCAAAACTTTTCGATTTCGTAGCTAATTGCTCTTCTATATTAGGAGTCTTTTTGAACAGTCATCCGGTTTAGTTGAATTTTCTCAAACCTCTTTGCATCTTTTGGACACATTTTTTTTTGCGGTGACATCTAAACACTGCTTAACAAACTCACCATCTTTAAAAGGCCGACAAGTTTTCGCTATTATTCGAGATATTTCAAAGCTAACTTCAGCAGCTGTTTCAGCATCTTGAATTGGTTTTGTAAAAATAGCTTGCTGGCCTATTAGTTCCCCTTGTAAAGTGGAAATTTTTTGCGTTCGATTTTCGCCGGTTAATTTGGTAAAAGTATGATGCTGGGTTTCATAATGCTTTTTCACATTATACTCGTATTCCTTCGGAATAGAAACACTACTCTTGCATATTAAACAGACACTTTTGTTATGCGATGAAATAAAAAAGTATTTTTCTTTCATCTTCAACCTTACGACTACGTTTTTTACTGGGGCCTGGTTTATCCATACCAAAATTGATATTATATTGTTACGTAGGTAGATGCCAAGTTCGAACGACGAAATATTTATTCTTCACAGATTACAATTCAAACAATATAACGTTCGCTTGTCCGTAGTTAAAACTTAACTGCCCCGATAGCGGGCGATGCGTTGTATTTATACGAGTTACCTAACATCGAGAACCTATCACATTGTTCGGGTATAATACCGACGTGTTTCGCGAATCTTCGAGTAATCTAGTTGTAATCTGTCCTACGTAGTAAACCTGAACAAGAAAGTAGTAGGTACTTAAAGATACATATCATACTAACAATTACAAAAGTTAGAATAAAATAAAAAGTTAAGAAATATTTGAATGGAATTTTTAAAATTCGTTTGCGGGCCGCATGAATATCAACAGTAGGCCGCATGCGGCCCTCGGGCCGCGGTATGTGCATCGCTGCTCTAATCCATTGTTTCCTTTGTTGATTTTCCCGTTCTACTCTATTTCACTGTAAATATTTTTCGTTGTTCGTTGATCCGTAGTTAATTTTCATCCATTTGTTTTGACGAATTTTTATTTAAACTCTCCTTGTTTCAAGATTGTTCAGAAATCTGACGAACACATTATATGTTTTACTGTATTTTATAGAATTACCAAGACCTATAATTCGATGCCCTGGTGGAGGACATTTAAGATTTACGCTGCCAAAAGGACAAAGATCTATGCCTGTTCGTATACCTAGACCAGAGTCGAATGTAGATTGGCGAAGGTAATTATGTTATATGTTTAATGATAAGATTCTCCACATCCTTCAATTGATGATATTAATAATACAACAAAATTCAGTAATAAATGTTATTTATGTAGCTTTATGTCCTAATTATTTTACCTAGAATTCGTTAATTATTACATTTATTGTGGCGGACGCTAAGGTATGAATTATTATTATTATGTACTTGGATTAAGTGTACTTGTATTTCGATTAATCCTGAAAAAAACATATGGAAATTAAAAATGGGACAAGACAATATCTTGCTGTAAGTTAAACCATGAAAATAAGTAATTGTAGATGCTGTATTGTCTATCGTTACTTGTTTTGTTAGCTCAAATCATTTCTTTTATCTGCGCACTCTTGTTTCCATCTTAATCCTAACAGGCCGATTAAGTCAGTGTTCACCAACAACTTTTGAACGTCTTTGATAGAAATGAATATCCTTTGCAGAAAGATCTTCTGCACACGAAAATTAAATTCAGTGCATTACTTTTATAATATACAAATTTCGAGCATGGTCGCCATTTTGAAAGTGAATTATAGCAAGCGCCAAATAATATGGCGAGCGGAGGGGGTGCGCCGTAGTCGTTACTCAAGTAATTGTCAGAATATATTTTCCAGTGACGGAACATAATGTCTTTGCTAGGGGATCATAAAGTGATACACGCTCAAACGCGAGAAGTAGTTTTTAATATTTACAGTTATTTTTATAAACATAAAAGTACATCATTGTTATTAAGTGAAATAAATATTTAGAATCAGAAATATTAGTTGATGAAACGACAGAAAGTTTAATTATTAATGCATATAATGAGACTGACAGTGATGACGACAACTTCTGTTCTGAAGAAGATTAATTTGTTTAATCTATTGTACTGTTAGTAATAAAGGAATAAACCATTTATAAATTAAATGTTATTTATACATATGCAAGCAAATGGATTTGTGTTTTGCGATATTCTTAACTATCTGTTTGTACATTTAAATCTCGTTTCATATGTAAATTGTTTAATTAATTATAACATCAAATTGCTTCCTCTGCAAATTTATACTGTTTTAAAAATATTCTTAAAAACCTGTTTATACATTACAATCTCATTATTACTGTCAACACCAAAAAAAATGGGAAATCTAAATTTTGATCTTTGCTATTAATTGTTAGCTTATGTCAGTTTTATTCATGTCAAACGGTTGTCAAACGTTACTATTGGTTTTAGTTTCTTGTTTTAACTATGCCAAAAGCCAGAATCTTAATCCAATTGAAGATTTGTGGGGTACATGGAAAAACCAATGCGTCGTAATAATTTTAGACAGACAGGAATTGATTAATGGCATAAACGAGTGTTGGCAAAATTTAACTGCACAATATTGTGAAGGCCTAATTAGATCTATGCCTAGAAGGATTAATTTAGTGATAGAAAGTAATGGCAATGCAACAAAATACTAAAGTATTATATTTCTGTTAATAACTACCTAATAAAAAGTATGACCTTTATTTTCTCGACGCATATTATTTTACGACGTCTAATTAAATTATTTTGTATAATCATTCGGATGGCAATGTCAGATAATTCTAACCTGTTTGAAAAAAAGCAATAATTAAACAGATTAAAAAAAAACATAAAACACACATTTCTGTATGCGTCAATTTCCCATTTTGTTTTGGTGGGAAGCGTATCATTTCGTTTGGTAATGAACGTATATGTATATATGTCATTATACATTGTGCTATGGATTTTTTATAAAATAATATTTAAAAATAATTTAAAATAAATGTACATATTTTGTGGGATAAGTTGTATATTTTTGAAAATGTTTTAAAATTTTACGTGTGATAAATATTTGTTTTTCAAGGCCTATGTGTTCGAGAGGCCTATGTAAATTCAGGGAGACATATTTAATAGCTCGTACTAGAAGGTAGCTTGGTGTGATATAATTAATTATATTGAATTAAATCGGTTAATTGTTATTTCTATGTTAGTATTATAATTGAAAAACTTGTACGAGTGGATTCAGGTTTTTTTTGTACATGTTGATTGCGCATGTAAATTTTGATCGTGTATCAGTATCTTATTATACAGTGTGGTTCTCTGGGGAGAAATTAAAAATAAACTTTATTATTTTAGATAAGTTTGATCGGAGTAATTAAGAGGAAGTTTTTCTCACACGTGCAGATTACATGAAGGCTAGTTTCCTCCTGTTTTTCACATCACCTACACCAGGGCTCGCTATATATATTATATATGATATCTGTTTTTCACTAAAATCCACTGGGGCTCCGCAAGGGCACTTTTCATGATCTAAGTAGTATAAGATTCCAAGTTAGGAACCTCCTAAATTAGTCAATTTTGAAGCTAGAGTGTCGCGGGTGGTACCAATCGATTCCTTTCACCGAGATACACGTAGGCATATCTTGACTATAAATAATTACAAACCCGTAAAAAATATGTTTCAAAAAGGCGCAGAAATGGATCTTAGGCCCCCGACATTTTTCAGGGAAATGGATATTGGTAAAGTTCACCCGAATGGAGAATCCTGGCTATTTTAAATAAATGGTTGAAAATTTATGAAAGCATTATGTGCTGCAGATAACACATTTTTTTAAATTATAAATCTTTATTATTATCTATTAATAATTTTCGGAAACACGGCTAGTGAAATTTTCAAATTGTACGTGGTCTAGTGGTTATCACGTTCGAGTTCAAGCCCACAAGAGACAAATTTTTTAAATTTTTTCTTTTTATGTTTTATTACGTAAAGTGAGTCAGAGATGTCGAATTTTAACTTTATTTTGCTCTCCAACGAAGTTTTCGTTAGATAAAAATAAATTAATCAATGCAATTATCAATTTGTTTGAAACCTCCAAAACCCATAAATTAAACTCAAGAGTAGTTTTTGAGTTGGTTTTTCCCCAATAAATAATGTGCCTGCATGAATTTAAGATAGCTTTGAAACTAGTAACATTTATTTGTAAAAGTGCGATGTATTCCCAAAGAAGTATATTTTGTCCTTTTTTGGCAGATTTCTTCGGGACTTTTTTGGGGATTTGGATTCTACAACTTTTTTTTATCAGCAGAACAACTTCTTGTCCTCCACTCTTATTTGCTTAAAGACTCAACCACATGCAATATACTCATATTTAACCTTTCTTCTGTCCCATCGGGGCATTTTGCAATAAACTAATTTGTATATATGTTAAACGTTTTGTTTAAGTTATGTTACGTCGCAACCAAATTGGGGTATGTATTTGGGAGCTGTTTTGCCAGTTGGAAGAACCGAAGTTACTTTTAGAGCGTACAGTCCAGCCACGAATAGTTCGGATGCCTGCAATCTCAGTATTGAAATTGTCGATGCCGAACCGCCAACAATGTCCAATTGTCCTGACAATATGGATGTTCAGCTACGTAAAGGAGAGACTAGTCGCATTATGTATTGGAGAGAACCTATATTTTTAGACAATATTGCTGTAGTCTCTATATTTAAATCTAAGGTAAGGTTCGTAAAAAGTGAATACATTTTTTTAATTTGATGTGAACAAGAAAATATATTCTTCTCTGTTTATAGAATTTATCAATAATATCTGCTTTGATTTTATTCAACGAGGTGTAGTACTATGTATTCTAATAAAAGTTTGCTTTTTATTTAACAATTTGGAAATTGAAGAGATAATTCTTTAACAAATTATCTACCATATATATTTCAATTAGGCTTCCTTATTGGTATATATTACATTAATTTTTTTTGATGATAACTATAGCTTAAACTATAAAAATATGTAAACCTATCAAATTCTAAATAATTGACTTTTACCGAATCCAGTTTTGCACAATTTAACTAATAAAGTTTCAAATTCTGTCTCATATGGTAGATAATCTCCGTCTGTTATTTCAATCTAATTGCTAAATAGCCAGCGGAAGGATCGAGTTAAGAGTAGCGTGCTTTTTAGTTCTTGAGTCTTCACACTTGCCAAAATTTTCATCAAACAAATATTTACGTTGCTATTGTGCGCGCACATGCACAATTTTGGCGTAATGAAGATGTTCGGAAAATGTCGAGATCGGTAGTAGTAACGCACAGTTTAAAAGGGAGACTCTATTTATTATGTAGGCTCTTAGTCAGGGGAGACGGTCGTGGATTGACTAAACAGCTGGTAGGTAGCGCAAAATGCTCCAAAAATATAATAAATCGAATTAAACTGCAAAATGCACCAAAAATATAACGATTTTGTTACTCAAGTGATTTCGAATTAACTTATACCTAGGATCAAAAATCTAGTTCTACCTCAGATCTGTAGGAGGAGAACCTTACAAAATAATTACACACAGTATATTACTTAAGCATTAGTACAATGGTATCAAGAAAAGTAATGATTTAACAGAAATTACAATTTATTTAAATCTTCCAGCACGCCTATGGTTTGCGTGGTGACAAACCAATGCAATATATTTCGAGAATGTTACACAAAGTTGTCGTTAAAATTACTTAATTGTGTCAAATCAACTCAATTACCATTTCTTCAGGCGCGGCTCGTGATGACGTATTTTGGTTTGCAGTACAATGATACGAGTGCCTCGTGTGTTTTCGGTGTTCACTAAGCAAACGTTACAGTTAGTACACGAGAATACACGAAGCACTCGGATCATTGTACTGCAAACCAAAATACGTCATCACGAGCCGCGCCTGCATTTCTTATTCTTCTGTTTTGGGTTGGACGCCAGAACGTCCAGGCACTTGAGCACATTGCTCTTTGTACTATCCCCAATAGATTTCTCAGATCCACTCTGTTAGTCTTGTGTCCTCGACAAAAGCCACTATTCTCCTCAGGGGAAGCTTGAGTACACTCGAAGGATCCAACGGATCTCTCCCGGAATATTTCTGTCTGAGTTCCTTCAGCTCCTCACACGTGCAGATTACATGAAGGCTAGTTTCCTCCTGTTTTTCACATCTACTACACCAGGGCTCGCTAACCAAGCCCATGCTGTACAGATGCTTCCTTAAAGGACAATATCCGGTTATTAACCCGGTAATTATTTTAATTTCTTTTTTGTTACTACGAATTAGGTTGGCTGAAAACTTTACGTCCAGCTCCCTTAGTAGTGCTTTGGTATGGAGTTGACCTTCCGTTAACCTCCATTTATTTTTATGTTCTTTTTCTAGCCATAACCAGATCTCCCGTTTAGCGGAATCCTTAGCGATTCCACATACAATTAACCATTTATTTAAATACAAAATTATTTTAAATATAAATTCTATAACAATATATCTACGATAATTAATTTTTATATTTGTATAATATACAAATAAATTCTTTTAATAAATACGTGAATTACGTGATAATTCACCAAATTTCCAAATATACATATTTACGACTATAACTAAGACTATATGCCGTTTTAATTGGCATCAATAATGGAAAGCGTTATAAAAACAAATATAAAGAAAGGAAGATTTAAATTTCACTAAGAAAAAGAGTCTTTGTAGGAGTACCTCGATCGGCTGTATATGTGCGACGGAGTTAGATAGACCCACGGCTGGCACGTGTTCTTGTGACCAGATGTTCAGTCGAGACGATACTGGCTTGATTTTCTGTCTACGGTGTTTGCTTGGTTGACTGTCTTCCTCGTTGCGCAATATATATATAAATATATCAGGTTTGTCGGACAAAGAAAGCCTAAGCCTAAGTACGCCTAATCGCTTCGCAGTAAGACGTCCATTTTCACTAACGGTAGCAGGCTTTCTAGTAGCTACCACACAAACTCTTTTGAAACCGCTTGACAACGAAAACTACCATAAAAATTAAGGTATAGCGTGGCGTTTTATCTCGTTTTACGCGAGCCGGAATCACAAAGAAAATAACGAATATATGAACTAAATTTGATATATATCTACTGGGCGGTAAAAACTTAGCATCAAAAATGAGTGTAACAACTTATGTCTTACATCATGATTCTGACCTACATTTGTGTTATTCTAAGAGTTAACACAAAACGAGCGTTCTGCTAATGCACTAGAGTCAATACATCTTTACATTCGAAGAAACTAGTTTTTAAAACGTTTTTCCATGTTTCTGGAAAGCTTCATTGGCTTCTTGGCAAGTCGAAACTTTTGGTAAAGAACTCATCGATTCAATATTTTAATTGTTCAAATAGTTCATTGTTCAAACGGTAGTAGGTGACATATATCTGCTAAAGATAATTCTTCCAATAATCACGAATGATAAAAAATTACGGATAAATACATTATAGTGTACCACTAATCATACTACAATTATCTAGAGTTGTAGTTGGAGTATGCTCAATAATACTGAAGAAGCTAGTGACTATCTTTTCATTACAGCTTTTTTCACTTTTATAGGAGCAGATTTGGAACTCCAAAATAGTTCACTCACTTTTTGAGGGTCTTATAAATATAAAGTGCAGTACAAAAGTGTCGCAGTTGGGTGTAACCGATTTTCGCGTGCTGTGATAAGTTCAGTACAGGTTGCTTTGTAGTAGGACATGTTCAAGCCTATACTGTAGTAGGCGGTTGGGTCCCTCTGTGTTAGTTACACCGCAACTCTTTCAGTGTGAAGAGCTCGCTGTCATCTTGATCAAAGACTACTGGACTATTATACGATAGAACTTTGCCTGTAGTTTGAATATTGGTCACTGCTTGAATGGAAATGGCTTCATTAATAGATGATTGTGCGCATCGTATGACCATATTCGTCTATATACCACCGTCTAAATAGTGAATTATTTGAGTCGATGAGTATATCGTTTCGACCTACCAATATATTTCTTTTATTTTCGCATGTCAAAGATACGCTGTAGAGAATGCGTTTTTGGTCTGAGAGAAAATTTCGACTTGGAAAATGCTTCGCTGTCAGGACGATATCGATGCCGTCAGAAAAAAATGTTTGAGGCTAATAGGTATAGTTATCGCGAGATAGAATCATTTCTGGGCATTCATGCACCACCAATTCATATCTTTTAACACGAATATCTTAGGTTGATTCTTGCCTTAACTGACGAGCAGGTGGCGCGAAGTGTTTCATGGTGTCGCAAGATGTTCGAGAAGCATAAAAATGGAAATGGAATATCTAGTAATGTTAACGGCATCTTGACAGGTGAGGAAACCTGGCTTAACTATTATGACGCGCTTTTTAAAGCCCATTGAAGATGCGGGTGCGTGAAAATTCTGATGTGATAGAGGCCGTCTTCTTTACCATAAGAAGAGTTGTGGAGCGTGTGGTGATAGAAAACAAAAGACAGTCACCATAAAGTAATATACTCTGGAGTGCTTGTCCAAAATTACTGAAGCACTCAAGAAACTTTGTACTCGCTTCGGCCAATCGCTCTAACTATTGTATTGAGAATTTAGCAAGAACCAGGCAGAAGGTGCTGAAACATTCACCCAACAGTCTACTGGTTAAGCTTACCCTTGTACCTTGATACCCTTGTACTTCGAACAGTAACTTTTAAAGTTCTGTTTTAATCCATACAATTTTAATTATTATTAATAATTATTATTATAGTATTTAGTTTTTCGTTTACAACGATATAATTATTTGCAAAGATTTTAATTTAAGTGAGGAAATGGAGTTTTGAGTATAGAACTAGGTCGCTGTGCTCATAAATAAAAATTATTGGTCTCAAAATTGTTTTCTTGTGTATAACTTCGTTTCTAGTTTTCATTCTCTTTCTCTGTTTAAGGCGATATTGTTATACTAATAGACCACACACGGTATTTCTACTTATCCCAATATTTGCATTGAAAATTTCTGTTACTTCTGCTATCTAAAATTCCTTTCCATATATTATTATCATAGTTGGACTGTTAATATTATTTTAAAACTTATATGGGTTAATCTTTTCAGGCATTTAGTAAGGCCTCGTCAAATGAGAAGTATTTAATCAGCGACTATGGCTGAGATAGTTGTTGCTTTTATTTCATCTGGTATACTGCTTCATGCGTTTGTTGCGTGTAGACCGACCGCTGTTTTTGTTGAAACTATTTTATTTTACCAATAACTAAACTGACTATGTTTATGCATGGTTGGTTGGCTGGTCAAATAATATTTAAGGAAGCTTATATACAAACATTCAGGATGCCACTTAATTTATCGCTTGCATTACTTAGAACTGATAGTAATAGCCAAGTACTACGTGTTAAAAAAGGTTTTATTGTATTTTAAGAAATACTGTATGGGTATATGAACTGTATAACTCTTTCTTTTTTAGTAATATTTTTTTAAAGCGTAATACTATTTTTCGTTCTAATTAATAATAAATAAAAGTAATATATTTCGAACCTTCAAAAATTGCTGTATTCTACTTATAAATGATACTTATGCATGGCTTTTTTTTAGGAGTCTGGAAGTATTTTGGGACCTGGTTTACATCACATTAATTATGTTGCTAGTGACGAATCAGGAAATAGAGCGTATTGCCATTTTACAATTAATATGAAAGGTAAAATTTAACCATAGTCCATATTTAAGAATTACAAGAGATAGAAAATATTTTCCTTTTATGTTATTTAAACAGCATATATTCATTAGTGTTGATACCAGATGAGTTATAATTTGTTTTAATTGAGCAAGGATCTTTAGTTATTTTCAAATAGGCATAATAAACATATAATAGTTTATAAAATATTTTTCAAATCTCATAACACCTTGTTTTGTGAAAAGTCTTTCTTTGGAGACTGTAGTTAAGTAAAAACTTAAAAAAGGTTTAAAGCCCCTGACCACAATTAATACTCGTATTCTTATATACTTATTTCTATAACTAAGTCGCCATCCTCAGTAGGTAAAATTAATAATCACAGTGTTGAACATAGGGCATAGTAAAACTAGAACAAAGAATCGCAAACCCCTTAAACTTTACAAGGCGTCCACGTATTGTTTTTCCTACACAGTCTATTTAACCAAACGAAACTGTCTCTTAAACTTCTGAAAACTAGGTCGCGCTCATGAGAGAAAAAAAAACATATTTTACGATTAACTAGCATTGCAATGAAAACAAATATAGAGGCAACTAGATTTGACTTATGTGAAATTAAACTGATAGAGCAACAAAGAAAAAGCTATTACTGCCTATTGTCCTTTAAAACCAATCTATCAGAAATTATTAAAATATTTGAACTCTAGTTACACAATCGATACAGAAATATTACAAACGTAAAATTTAATAAATGAAAATGACAAATTCACAGAGAAAAACGGTCCATGGGGCATTTACAAAAAAATAGCACCATTTTATCACACAAAATGGCGTCGCAAATTATCTCTCTTCAATTTTTCGTGAATTAATAATTTAGCAGATCGATTGAATTATACTTTTTCTGAAATACCAAGTATGTGCAGTTGTACTTAGTTGTTTTCGAACAGATGCAGGTGTTCTAGCGGAACATGCGACGTTTGCTTGAAGCCTTAATTCTGAGACAATCGAACACATGTTCAGGTGGTTGCTAGTTTTTAAATCCAGTGCAAATTCTCAGGATTTCGACCCGCTTTTGGTTTAAGGTTATTCTCACCACTCTATAGAAACAATTACCACAAGTATTAGTGATACAAAAAAAAACAACCAAGCGGTTAAAAGTAGCGAAACTTGCCAAGATGAAATTCTTTACAGCTGGTGGTATTTAGTCACCTAAAACGGGGCCTAAATGTGATAATTAGCACGATGTTAAATCCACTCTTCAGAGAGACCAATTTCTCTCACAATAGTTGAAAATAAAACGTCTACAATCACCCAAGTGAAGGACGCGCGCAAACGATTTCGTCCCTACTCCAAGATTCCAATAGCGCATGACCGATAAAAGAGTTAGCAAGGATGCGATGAGTATACAGAGACCGATCAAAATATTGTAACATGTTTCGCGATTCCTTGTATTAGCAACATTGCGATAACATGGGATGACAATTTAGTTGTCGAAACACGTTGCTACGGTCCCAATTAAACCCATTTTGACAAACAAAAAAAAAAGACAAGAAAAGGGAAAAAAACAAAGTTTAGGGCGACGTGGATTGTCCCACCTACCCGCTCCTGTCAACGTCTAACGGCCCACCCGGCTACTAAGACAGCCTCCGCTCAGGAAAAGACCCAGAAGTACTAATAGAAAAGTGGTAATGGGCGCCACGGAATTTAGTACCGCTAGACGCCGCAAATTCGGAAAATTACGATAACTAAAAAAACAAGGCAAGCCACGCGGCGGGTAAATGGCGCAACCAAGCCGTCCGAAACGATATCGAAAGGAAAGAAAAGAAGTTCTCAATTCAACTAAGTAACACAACGCCTTATTTTACTTGATATTAACAACAGAAGAAAAAACAAGAGAAATATATAATATATATCTAAATGTTATCAGAAGGGATGTCTACAATAGAGATATGCATGTAATGTATGTTTGTAATAAAAATGCATGTACAGGGTGGCCCAAAATGACCGAAGGGGTTTGAGTTCATTATAACTTCTTATTTAAGATATAATTATTAATTTTTTTAAATTTTAAATACAGTATATTAATGGAGAATATTTTAAATTTAATTATGAAAAATTATATCTCGCAATGACCGAAGGGGTTTGAGTTCATTATAACTTCTTATTTAAGACATAATTATTAATTTTTTTAAATTTTAAATACAGTATATTAATGGAGAATATTTTAAATTTAATTATGAAAAATTATATCTCGCAATAACCGAAGGGGTTTGAGTTCATTATAACTTCTTATTTAAGACATAATTATTAATTTTTTTAAATTTTAAATACAGTATATTAATGGAGAATATTTTTAAAAAAATTATATCTCGCAATGGATCGTTGATTTGAGAAATAAAGGTCAACGATTTTGGCACGTTGTTCAATTGTGTACTGTTCCATTTTAAATTCCTCAAGTCTTCTTTACAAAATACTGAAAACAAAAAAAAAATTATAATAAAAAAGTTATAAGGAATTAAAACCCCTTCGGTCATTTTGGGCCAGCCTGTATGTAGAAAATAAATAACAAGCTGTATAAATTCTACCCAGAAAAAAAAATAATAAACCCCGTCAAAATACGTATTTACCTGGTTCACATATAAATACAACATTATAAGTCCGATCTAATGGGCAGACCTGGTATATGTATGGAGGCTTTTTTTAATATTAAAAAAGATATACTAAATTTAAAATTTACAAAGATGAATATTGAAATAAATTAGACAAAAGCTTTATAATATTTTAGAAATGAATAATTGATTAATTAACTAATACCCAATAAATGATAGAGAAAAAATATATACAGGGTTATGATAAAGTAACGCACAAAATTCATAAAACGTACAATGTTCATTTTTGAAAAAAATGCAAAAACACATCAAACAGTTTATTTTATTCCGCGTCTTTTAACATAAGTCAAAAAATTAAAACGTCAAATTTGTCAAAGTTATGACGTCATCAATATTTTTTTTAAATATGAAGCTTGTTTTTTTTTACTTTATTTGATAAAGCTTGTTTTTCTGCATTATAAAGAAATAATTGAAGTAGGGGTCACATCAGAAAAAACTGAGAGAATTAATAAAAAACAAAATAAACTTTATTATAGTAATAACATTTAAATTAACTAAACAGTCCATTAAACCAAAACGATTTCTTACAGGAATTATTCAAACTGTGTCCCGTTCACTATCTGACATAGGCCAAGACGATGGTAGACCTGATTTACAGAGTCTTCGATCATCTGCGGAGTTATACGAGTCATTTCATGTCTAATTCGTTCCATTAAGTCTTCTAAATTGTCTGGTCGGTTAACGCAGACCCGACTTTTTAAATGTCCCCACAGAAAGAAATCAAGGGGGGTGAGATCAGGTGACCTAGGTGGCCACTCCATTGGTCCACGTCTTCCAATCCACCTTCCTTCAAACTGGTTATCCAGAAACCTTCGAACATTAAGACCATAATGTGGTGGTGCACCATCTTGTTGAAACCAAATACTGAGATCCAGTTTTCCCTATTATTTGGATCCGGAAATGCAGCAATTAGATCCGGAAGCACTGCCATACGAAGATGTTCCAAATATCGCTCAGCTGTTAAATTCCCACGAAAGAAATAAGGACCAATAAATTTTCCCCTGACGATTCCTACCCATACATTAATTTTTTGGGGGCGCTGGGTGTGTTTTGTCTGAATCCAGTTGGGATTTTCCCGAGCCCAGTAGCGACAATTGTGTCGATTTACTGTACCACTTAAATAAAACGTTGCCTCGTCTGAAAATACTACACTATTAAGCAAATTTGGATTTTCGTCACAATGCCTCATGAAGATTTCACAAAATTCCAAACGTCTGTCCGGATCATCTTCTGAGCGTTCGTGAACAAGTTTAACTTTGTATGGGTGCAGTTTTTCTTTTTCTAAAAACTTTACTACAAACGACTGACTAACATCTTGTTGTAAGGCAATTTCTGCTGTAGTTGCGTGAGGGTTGTCTTTTAATTACAGAAAAATATCTAACTTTGCATCGTCGCTTATTCCCGGTCTTCCAGATTTTGGAGCATCACTTACGCTTCCTGTTTCATCAAATTTTGCAACAATTCTGCTTACTGTGCTCCTAGCAATTGGAGGTCTTTCAAAATGTGTTTCGTTAAATAAAGCACATGCTTCTTCATGACTTCGAAGTCTATCGCCGTAACCTACCATCATTAGAATTTCTATCCTTTCTCTTTCCGTTAAAGGAGCCATCATAATAAAATTGGTATGACACTAATTGTAAGACTGACACTGACAAACAGTTGTTTTATTACTAGGTAACTTTAAGTTTTAATTCTTTTAATATTTAGTTTCTTTTCATAAATTCAAAAACTAGTTTATTTTGTTTTTTATTAATTCTCTCAGTTTTTTCTTATGTGACCCCTACTTCAATTATTTCTTTATAATGCAGAAAAACAAGCTTTATCAAATAAAGTAAAAAAAAACCAAGCTTCATATTTAAAAAAAATATTGATGCTTTATTTTTTTGACTTATGTTAAAAGACGCGGAATAAAATAAACTGTTTGACGTGTTTTTGCATTTTTTTCAAAAATGAACATTGTACGTTTTATGAATTTTGTGCGTTACTTTATCATAACCCTGTATATTAAAAATAAGTTACTTATTTGATTTAAACCAATCGAATAAACGCGAAAATGTATATTTAAATTTAAAGATGTAAATTTTAGAAAAAAGTAACAAAATTTATTTTTAACGTGTATATGCAAGAAATACGTCCTACGCAAATAAAAGAAACAAACTCTACGACGAACGCGCAGATAGACTTGCAATGCCGATTCATTTTACAGACAAAAAATTGTATATGAACGAAATTTAACGTTAACTCTTATGAATGGAATAATTTTAAGCTTTGAAACTTAGCAAGGAAAGATAGAGAAAATGAGTCATATAGTATTAAATTAATTATAATAGGATACTGAATTTAAAATTACGTAGACGGGCAGAAAAGAAAAATTAATTAGCGTTTTAACGCAGAATTTTGATACTAATAAAGGAGTTAAACAATAATTTCACCCTACTGATGTTTTCAACTAATAAAACTAATCAAGTACTTAATATTTCAAATTAAAAAAAAAGTATAATTAAAACAATATAAAGATAAGATGTCTTGATTCCGGTGGTGTCGGTAGCTGTTAATTCGGATTTTCCGCGGATTAATGCGTGAGACTGCCGGGAATCGTTGGAATGGTCGTCGCAGACCACAAAAAAGCCTGTGCTAGCTACTGTAGCCACAAATTGGGACCACCTATTAAGAAAAGTGCAAACAAACGAATAAAAATTAAAGAAATTACATTAATTTCGAAATTACCTACCAGAATGTTCTGATGCATTTTTTTTTGTAAGACACTTATTTTTTATTTTATTTTGTAAGTAACTTATGCTTTGTTAATATGGAACGAAGTCCGCTCGACACCGTAATATCCCCGTTCAGGTTAATTGGTAGATCCAATTAAATTACGTGGTTCTTTAATAAAACCCTATATGTGGGAAGGGCTCGGAACAAAAAGAGAGACGTCGTAAGAGAATGATAATTACGCCCTTTTATAAAGAACACGTGGTGTACGAGTCCAGGAGTTCGATCGATTATCTCAGAACGGATAGATATCGATCTCTGACTTACATCTGCGCGATTAATAGCTCACACTCGGTAACCGAGGTGGTGAAGAAAGCAACAAAGACAACAGAGAAGACTAATACGCAATCATACCTACAGATATAGGAATGTAAGCATATAAAGGTTACAGGTAGGTTCAAAATCAATGGAACAGAATAAAATAAAGAAAGTCGCTAATCTGCGACAAAATAGGAAAGTGTCTACGAACATGTAACAACGTATTTAGAATACGAGTGCTAATTGTAGCAACGAGTTTTATACCATTTTTAAGCTTGTTTTGTTTTAAATATAGCTTACAGCACAGAAATAAAAAAAATAAATATCTATAGTCGTTTTGATATAATCAAATGTAACTGGCACTTAAAATTATTTTAAATCTAAAACACATCTTGCCGATTCACTAATAATAATTTATATTTTTCTAAATATGGTCCTTTTTCAACTGTAAATATAATTATAACGGGGCCATGGTGCAATGTAAATTGCCTATTGTGCCGGTGGTGTGGAGATGTAATCCGGGAGATGTAATCCGAGATATAATGTAATACATGCTATCCGAGAAGATTTTCGTGGTTTTTCTTTTCGTTTAAGGTGAATGGCGACAGACAAAGCTGTTCGGTGATGCTAAGGCATTACTTAATTTTTAAATAAACTTTATATTGTGCAACGTTAGAACGGCCTATTTCAATAATAGATTTAAATAATGATAATGTCGAGAACCTGAAAAATATCTTTAGTAGTTAGTAGATTTTTGCAGGCTTGATTTATTTTTTATTTCATCAAAGACTTCTGACAACCAAATGGTTGCATACCATTCAGAATTGACCGTTCTATGATCCCATATTGGCACTGCAGCCACATGTCCATATTTACCCCAAAAAAACAGACGACCATTAACTTCAAAGTGGATCTTGCGCGAACTGCTTTTTTGTTGGGTTTGGCCCATCTTGGCAGATACACAGCATCGACTGCTGTTTGATTTCTGGCTTATACGCATAGATCCGAGCTTTGTCACCAGTATCGATGCTATACACGGCTTCTGACGCACCACGATTGTATTTTTAGAGTATCTATTTGCACCAATAAACAAGAGCCATTTTTTTAACGGGATCCAACGCCAACAAATCTTTTTTACACCAAATATTCAAGCAATATCTTATGTATACTTGTCATACTACTAATGCAGTACGTCACATGATGATCCTGCATTTTAATTTGTGCACACCATCGATGCTTTCTGGCATAGGAACCGATTTTGAATGACCTTTAATTTTGTCCGCGAGCGAACAACGACCACGATTGAATTCACTAAACCAGTGATACACGAGGGTGGTTCGGAAACTTCGTAGCTTAACAAGAAAACGCAAGTTTTTTAACAAAAAACATTTTTATTTTTCAATATATCAATGCCTTCATTGTAAGTCGATGAATACAAGTTCTTGAAATACCTATTTACGACAGCGATTACCTCGGAATTAGACGAAAATCTCCTATCGCCAAGCCATTTTTTCCAGTTTGGAAAGAGAAGATAATCACTAGGAGCCAAATCTGGGGAATAGGACGGATGAGACACTAATTCAAATCTCAATTCATGAATTTATGCCATTGCAATCGCAGAATTGTGGGCAGGTGCGTTATCCTGATGGAAAAACACTTTCTTTTTTGCCAAGTGAAGCCATTTCTCTTCGATTTGGTCGCTTAATTGTTGCAACAAATTGGTATAATACCGTTTGTCGTTTTTCCCGTTTCTTAGTAGTCGACCAAGATAATTCCATGAGCATAGCAAAAAACAGTTGCCATAACCTTTCCTGGTGACAAAACCGTTTTTTGCGTTGCGGAAATTTTTTTTTTGTCCATTGTTTGGATTGTCCTTTGGTTCCGGTAATGTAATGGTTGCGGCGAAAACGTGCCGAAGGGTCGCGAGGAACACTCAATGCGCCGAATATTTTTTCATTTACAATTTTTCAGTTAAAATTCTGTACACAATGTTATTTGAGATACCTACAATTTCGCGCACTTTTCCTCGGCGGTCATCCAAGACGATACGGTGGATTTTTTCAATCATATCTGGAGGTGTAACAGTTTTTGAATGTCCACTACGAGGTTCATCATTTGTGCCCATACGACCACGCCTAAATTTAACAACCCAGTTTTTAACAATTGAAAACGAAGCGTATCTTTAACCTATTAAAGGATGATTCTACAGATTGGTGAAGAAGATTCCTGCGATTTCGCGCCATCTTTGTCTTAGGCCACTTAGTTTTCGAAAAATCCTCGTACTGTGGTTTAAATGGTCTTCAATGCTAAAAGTCGACAGTTGATCGATGCACTGGTATTGAGGTAATTCACGCAAAAGTCGTAGTAAATCATCGCACGAAAATTTTTTTAATTCCTTTTTTTACGGAGAGGAAATTCGGAGGTCATTGTAGACAACATAACGCCCTTGTAACAAAATTTTCTGAGTATGTATATCGTTAAATATGTCAAATATTATCATATATATGTCAGATGTGCAGCACCAACGTTGCCAGTTTCGGGTACGTAAATAGTTACCCACGCATTACAGTTTTTGTCCTTGTATTTCCAAAATTTTGACATTAAACTTAATTGTACATTTCATTATTTTAGAGGCAGATGTAGTAAACGCATCTCCAGGAAGATATAGAGCAGCATTAGTGTGTCCCCATGGTATACAATATATGTCACAAACTCCTGATAATTATGACGTAAGTATTGTTTTACCTAAATCAATTTTCTAATCAGTTTAAAAAATAATATTATTTAAATTATTTAAAACGTGGTTACCAATTGATGATATAAACTTAAATGTAATAAGGTCGGAGGCAAAGTTCTTGGACCTTGAAATTGATACATATTTAACTTAAATAAATCATATTGGATCAATTGCTCTGTCTTTAAATTGAATGAGTGCTGTCGTGTATCAAGTCTGATTTGTACTTCTAGTAACATTAATGTAACTAATTTTCAATTCTTGTATACCTGTATTGCATTTATATGGGAATAGTATTAAACACAAATTGTGAAAAAAGTTATTTTTATCTGCCAATCAATTTTATGGATAATCTCCATCTTTTCTAGTTTAGAAGATCCACTCTTACAAAGGAAACAATAGAACATAATAAATATTCATATAATTTATGCAACTTCATTTTGCAAGGTGTCATAAAGTAAGTTCCGCTTGATTATTAAAAAAACCACCAATACACGAAGAAGTTTTTATTATATACAACTTAAAGTTACTACTTTCAACTATTTTTCTACATAGTTGCCACTAAGATTAAGGCATTTGTCATAGCTATGAACTAGCTTTTTAATACCTTCCTTCCTGCATTCTGCCGCCTGTGAATTAAGCCATATTGTAACACTGTCTTGTAGCTCTTCATTGTTCCTAAACCGCTGGCTCCAAAGCCTTTTTTGCCTCAAGAGATAGTGACTATCACTTTTCTGGCAGAAAATGTTTGACGGCATTTTAAAGGTTTCCTCGTAGGCGAGTTAGAGCGACTCCATTGCATTGACTATCTTTTCGTCTCAACGTTAACATAGACTACCCAAGTCCCATCACCTGTTACGATATACCTAAAGGCAATCTTTGCCTTCAACATCGTAACATGCCAGAAAAGTTAGTGCCGAATTTTGTTTTATGATCTTCAGTAAGAAGTTTTTGCATCCATCGTGAACAAAATTTGTGGTAATCTAAATGTTCAATAACAATCTCGTATAAAACTGTAAGTGAAATTTGAGCGAAAAAGGCACTCAGTTCTGTAAATATGAATCGCTGATTTTCACGAATTTTTTCTTCAACATACCCACAAGTTCGTTCGTCAGAACAGTTGGTTTTTCACTCCGTTCCTCATCATGGTATTAGTTCGTCCTTCTCGAAAGATACGGCGCCATCTTCAAACCATACTGTCACTCATGACATTTTCACCATAAACGGAACAAAGTTTATGATTAATTTCAGCAGCCTCCATGTTCTTTGCACCTAGAAATATTGGAAATCGGATAACAGCACGCATTACACGGTCAGCGGAATTTTCAATTGCAGCAGCCATTTCAAACCACAAAAATAGCACGAAAGAATGTCCGAACGATTCTCTAACTAGCACTGCCAGACTCACGCTGAACCAGACCACACCGAAGCGCTGCGATCGCGCCGATATCCCCACTCCTCTCCTCACTAGGCGGAAACGGAACTTACTTTAGTACATCATTCATCAAAATAGAAATTCAAATTTTAAATCTGTTTGGAGTGGGCAATTATTGTGTTTTGTATACATTACAAAGATAAAAAATTATATTGGGTTAATGCATAAGAAAGAGTTTTTATTAATTTCAAAGTTTATCTATTTTTTAATAAGTAAAACAGATGAACTAATCAAAAATATATTCTCCTCCATTATTTATTATTGACTCTCAACGATTTGTCAATTTTTCGATTCCATACCTAAAGAAATCCTGTCGCTCGGAAGTGAAAACTTAGTCAAGCCAATTTTGAAGCTCGATATCATTATTAAAGATTCCTCGCGCTTTGATGAAGAGCAAAAGAGAAACTTGGCGAAGAACGATCAGGTGAATAAGGTGAATGTAAAATGGTATCCCATTCATATAAAGTTGGCACATTGTATTTTCAATATTCAACATATTGCTATGAACTGTGGTGTTGATTAATTATTTGAATTGGCCCACAATACACAACAACTTGCTCGGTTTAACTCTAGTCGGTTCAGCCTTCCAGGAGCTCTTGTATCTTCAGGTTACCCGCGAAGGGTATGTGTTAAATAAAAAAGGTATTAGAAATAAAACTCACGTTAACAACACAAACATATAATTTTCAAAAAATAAATAAAAAAAAACTCTCTTAACAAAGTATTAAGAGTGTCTTATGCAACACCAATGCATAAGACTGAGGAAAACTTGTATAAATGTTGACTAGTATACAAGGAAAAAACCTCAATTTGAACGCGAACAAACCTAACCTAATTAAATAGTTAGCAAAACTTTCAAATTTAATTAATTACGTTAACCAGAAACTTCAAACGTCAAACAGAAAATTATCTGTAAGCGCGCGGAACTCAAAATGACCAGATCATGCGCTGAAATAACATGATCGACGTACCCTGCAAATTCCCTGACCTTCAAATAACAACCGCCAACGAAAGCAAAAACTAGCAAAAAAAACTAAAATGTTGAAAATTGAAAATTGACTATAAATATATATATATATATTATAAAATAAATTTTACTGAATTTACGAGCTCTATCAAATATACAAATATCTGAACTAAATTAATATATATATAAAGATATATAAATATACTTGCAAATGTACATGTACATTAATTAATGTAATCGTCACACATCACTAAAAAAATTAAACTCAAAGAGAGATTTCAGATAGGTCGCACAAATCAAAAATTACAAGTATCAAAACTCGTAATTAATCGAAAATTACTTTAAACACATCAAAAATCACAACTAGAAACACAAACCGAAATTAACTAATAATGCTTTGAATAAAAAGGAAGTCTTTATTAAAAAAAAACTCGACCTATCTGTCTAAAGGATGAAAAATCTCTAACTCTCCCACCCGGAAAAGAATATCTCCATACCTAGAACATAAATCAAAAGACCGTCTCCGGCGATACACTTCCGTCGCTACAGGAACCGCATACATCAAGTCCACGTTCGAACAACCTACAGGCGTGGACAAAAATACACATTATAATCAACTTTTAAATTAAATATAAAAAATCTCTAAATTATTATCCTGGAATAAATATACATAATCATAAATAGTCTTTTACTGTTTCTTTAATTTTTCTTCGGGGAAAAATTCATGACAATATGAAAGTTCACTTCCAATGTGCCAACTTTATATTCTAAGTAAAATAGTTCAAGCTGCAAAAAAAATAAAAAAGAGGAATACAAAATGAAAACACCTAGTATGTAATTAAATTTATTTCTGATGAAGACAAAATAAAAGGTTGAAACGTTAAAATGAGTATTTTTATTTAATGAATAGTTATCAAGCCGAATTCCAAGAAATAATAAATACACACACATACATATATATATATATATATATATATATATATATATATATATATATATATATATATATATATATATATGGTAAACCTAATCAGTAGGCGATTAAAGGTCTGTATATTACTTCAAAATATATGTATTTAAAAAACTTGTTTAGGCTGTATACGCCTTTTTCAAGAGAATACAAAATATGAATGACAGGATATAAATGTCAAGTCATTCATATTTTGTATTCTCTTGAAAAAGGCGTATACAGCCGAAACATGTAGAGTTTTTTAAATACATATATTTTGAAGTAATATACAGACCTTTAATCGCCTACTGATTAGGTTTACCATATCATACCAAGGTCACGAAGTTATTATATATATATATATATATATATATATATATATGTGTGTGTACGAACGTAACGATATGTATAAAAGTATATGTAAGTAACGATTATATTTTCAAATAGGTAATCGTTACTTCGGGTCCACATGTGTAACAAATACTAAAGTACCGAATAGTTACTTTTGCGACATCACCACCGAGAAACTATTATCTCCTTCTTAAATTAAAAAAGTATCTACGTGAACGATGGTTTTCTTTAGATGATTGCCTGAAAGAAGAG